>CM060954.1:111842642-112265142 GCA_030765055.1 Mantis religiosa | reverse complement strand
TTTTGTATACCTTGTTCATGAAAGTTTGCCGCCAGTGTCTTCAACCAGTTGGAAACATTTTCTTTCAGCTCTTCGTCATTGTTTAACTGTTGACCGTCAATGAAAGATTTGAGATGCAAAAACAGATGACAGTTGCTAGGAGCGAGGTCAGGGCTGTACGGCGGGTGGTCAAACACGTCCCAGCCAAATCCCCGCAGGATGCTTTTCATCGCATTTGCAGTGTGTGGTCGTGCGTTGTCGTGAAGAAACACAACACCTTTTGACAGTTGAGCCAGAGGTTCTACTCCCATTAGTCCTGAACCCGTAGGAACTGGACCCGGGCCTCCTTCAACCAAGAGTATCCGAGCTGTCCCAAAGGGCGCTTGGCGTCCTCCGTGGGGCTTTCCATGGGACAAGACCTAGAGACTAACAAGCCCCCCCATCTGGTCCTATGGACTCAAGACGGGATGGAAGTGGATACGCCACTTACGCGCGTCAACACTCAAGGTGAAGACTACCGAAAAACCTCGGTGGGGCCGCCTGGTGATCTAGCACACCTTCTACTAGCTTTGCTAGTCCGAAGACGTACCCGATTCCCACGGGTTTCGGAACACACTGCCCCCTCGAGTACATCCCAATCCGAACAACTCCCGAAGGAGGGGCTCGGCTGTTCCGCCCGAGGTTCCTCTAGTAACGTCAGAGGTGCCACGAGTGCTAAGGGTCCGCAGCGCCCGCACTTTGGCAACTGAAAGGGACAGATCCCTTCCCCTACGGGAAACACCTTTTGACAGCATTCCTCGGCGTTTATTCTGTATTGCGCGGCGCAATTACTATGTGTCTCGCAATGAACATCTGCCTTTCATTGTTTGACCACGCGGTAGGAAATCAATGAGTAATATGCCTTTCCTGTCCAGAACACTTCCCGTAGGGTAGGGCATCCGTCCCCTTCAGCTGCCGTGGTGCGGGCGCTGCGGACTCTTAGCACTCGTGGTACCTCTGACGCTACTAGAGGAACCTCGGCCGAACATCTGAGCCCCTCCCTCTGGGAGCTGTTCGGATTGGGTTGGTCTGGAAGGGGGCAGTGTGTTCCCGATACCCGTGGGAATCGGGTACGTCTTCGGACGGGATTGAGGGAAGCCATTAATTCTCCCGGGTACTAGCCTGCAAAGCTAGTAGAAGGTGTGCTAGATCACCAGGCAGCCCCACCGAGGTCATATCGGTAGCCTTCACCTTTGGTGTTGGCGCGCGTAAGTGGCGTACCCACTCTCATCCGTCTTGTGTCCTTGGACCAGATGGGGGGCGTGTTAGTAACCCAGGTCTTGCCCTATGGAAAGCCCACAGAGGACGCCTAGCACCCTTTGGGACAGCTCGGATAACTCCCTGGTTTTAAAGAGGCCCGGATCTTGGCCCTACGAGTCCAGGACTGATGGGAGTAGACCCTATGGACTCAACAACTGTCCCAGAACACTTTGCACATAATTTTTCGAGGTGTCAAGATTTGTTTCGGCTTAACCTTTGCTGAGGATGAGGTGTGTCTCCATTCGATTGATTGATGCTTACTTTCAGGGGTGTCGTAAGAAACCCAAGTTTCATCACCTGTGATTATCTGTGTCAGAAGTTTTTCGCCGCCTTCATCATAACCAGTCAAAAACTGAAGTGCCTACCGTTTTGTTTTGAGTTGCTCAGTAAGAAACTTTCGCATCCAACGTGAGCAAATTTTACGAAATTTCAGTTTTTCGATAACAATTTCATGAACTAGTGATTGTGAAGTTTGGGGAAATTCATTAGCGAGAGCACTAATTGTAAACTTGCGGTTTTCCTAGATCTTGTCATCAATCGCGTGAACCAGTTCTTCTGTAACCAAAGATGGACTCCCACTTCGTTCTTCATCGTGCACTTGACTGCATCCTTCATTGAACTGTTGGACCCATCTTCTCACCATTGTATCATTCATAGCATTTTGTCCGTAAACATCACAAATTTTCCGATAAATTTCAATTGGTTTCACTTTCCTAGCATTCAGAAAACGAATCACAGATCTGATTTCACAAGCGGCGGGATTTTCAATCAACTCCGACATTGTAAACAAGTACAACAAAGCGTACGTGGCTGACAGCAATCTCACAATGGCGCACGTTTCTTCTCCTTGATACAGAGCGTCTACCGCGCATGTGCGGAACTGCGAAATCAGCGCTGCAGCGGAGATAAACTGAAACAGAACTGACTTTCTGGACGCCCTTTGTATATCGCTGGATGTGGAGACTTATGGTGTAATTAATTTAGGAATTGATTATTTCAATTTCCCAGCCGCAGCACGAAAATTTTCCTCTCACACCCTTGGCTCGGATCGATGCCTTTTTCTAAATCAAGTTAATTTTTCTAAAATAAAATAATTGTATCTCTCCTCTTTGTTATAATCTGAATTTAATTATTGAACTTTGAAAAAAAAATTAAATTAAAATCTCTCAAATACAATTATTCTCTCAAACTACTTATTACAGTTCACAAATGTCCATCTTCTGCGATAATCCAACTTAATCTGATGGCACCATTCTAAATATTATTGATTTTTCTCCACATAGTAACCGTAACCGAGCGGGATGGCTCAGGTGGTTTCATCTGTGGTCCGCATTCGGAAGGCCTTGGTTCGGCTCCCGTGGCTGACCTAACTGATCCATTGTTTTTTTCCGTTATTTTCCCGGGTCGCTAGGCGAATGCTGGGTAGATTAATTACATCCCCCGAATTAACTGTCCCTCCATTTTATCTCCATTATCATTTCATATCACCTCTCATCTGGTGGTCTCTTTCAGGGTAGAAGTGTCGGTGGGTGTCTCGGCGGCGCATAGCGGGATGATATGCTCTGAGGAAAATTACTTCCTCCTTCGGTAGGTCGATTACCGTTCTCCGCGCCTCTGCTGCGACTATTTCGGGACTGCCAGTCAGGGAATTATGGGGCTCGGCTGCTGAGCTCGTTGCCGTCCAGCAGTAGCGGAGCGTGTCCCTTGTCCTGGCCTGTCGGGGAAGTCTCTATCTAAGTAAACTGTAGGAACCCTGCCCTCTTCTCTTTCGTAGCTCCTTGGGTCGGCCCCCTCTGTCTCCTCTCCCTCATCCTTCCTCCCGGGAGTTCCCCACTTGGTGGCATAGGCACAATGGACCCAGCATGGTGGCCTATGTACCGAATCCCCTCCGTAGTAAAATTCTAATCCTCATAGTAAATAAACATCATAATAATTTAAAACATTTTAAATACTTTTAAAATTTGAATAATTTTGAATAACAAATAAACAAATTGACTTTTCGGGGCTAAATTTAAAACAACTGCTACGCCTTCTTTCTTCAACAGATTATTTTATGTGTATTAATCTAGGTTAACATATTTTAGAAAGGTTTTATTATAATGTATAGTGCGATCCATATAAACCTGAACCATTTCAATAGGTCATAACTTTTTAACCAATAATATGATACACATGTAACTTTGGGAGATTACATTACACTATTTATATCTCAGAGAAAATGTTGGAAGTGTCCTCCACCGGCATCTATACATGTTTGCACTCGTTTCACCATATTCTCTGAAGTTTTACGAAGATGATATCGAATTAAGAGAAGGTTATTTCCAACAAGATGGAGCAAAGTGCCATACATCCAATGACACCATGGAACTTGTAACCAGTTTCTTTGATAATCGAATAATCTCAAAAGGTATGTGGCCCCCCAGATTCCCTGATCTAACCTCACCGGATTTTTTCTTGTAGGGATATCTAAAAACAGAGCGTACAAGAATAGACTAGGGACAATTGATGTTCTCAAGGAATCCATTCGAACCGAAATAAGTAACATTGGTGAGGATACTCTCCGTAAAACTTCAGAGAATGTGGTAAGATGAGTGCAAACATGTATAGATGCTGGGGGAGGACACTTCCAACATTTTCTCTGAGATGTAAATAGTATAATATATGTGGAAACGTAGAGTCAGACTGAAAAATTCAATGCCATAGCCGGGATTTGAACCACGGATCTTCTGGTTTCCGTCCAGCCGCTCTACCATTGAACTACTATGGCCAACGTGCCGATATGATATTAAATTCTCCAACTAACTCGTATTTTTCCCAGTAAACCACTTAGGAGTTCTCAAACACATGAGGCAACTACCTTAATAGCGACTTACAACATGTAAATACTTTAAGGCCCGGGCTTTATAGTTAACCACTATTAGGAAAAATAATGGAAATTAATTGTTCTTTCACACTGGCCATGTGTAGGCTAAATTGTGGAAACGTATTAGGTCCGTGGTCCAAATCCCGGCTATGGCATTGAATTTTTCAGTCTGACTCTATGTTTCCACAAAAGTTACTCCTATGTAGTTCAATATCTGTCGTATCTAACAAAATTGATTCCAAATAATTAATATCTCAGAAACGTATCATACATTGAAATTGGACTGTGTACGACTTCTTTAATTTCTAGCATTACTGTCCAAAAGTAACCTAATTATGTAGCTCTAGTACCTTAGAAAATTACGTTTCACACCTGTTACCCTAATGTAATAATTTCAATCAAATTATATTCTATGTTAAATAAATATCATTTTAAACGTTTATGAAACCTGTGGCCCACTATTTCCGACCATTTAACATGTATTTCTGTTATGTTCATCCAGCATCGATTCCAAACAACCCATATACAACGATTTATGTACTATATACTGCATCTTCATAAACTGCAACGTTGATTTCCCGGTAATAACTATTCTCATTTAGGAATTAAGGTTCATAATTATGCTCCATAAATGATAATGAACCTTTTAGAGGATCTAGCAAGGTTGGCGCAGTGAGCGTAGGATCTTTTCTCCCTCTCTCCCCCTCTCCCTCTCTAGCCGCTCTGTCTATTTAATGTCGTTTTAACTACATAGTTACATCGCGGTAAATTAAGTGCAGGATATACTTCCAAGATGAGGGATCTCCTTTCCTGTACCATTCTATCTTGCTTCGTCATGTGGCCACACAGCCCTTAGTCCCTTTCCGTCGTAGGATTTTTATTGAACGACAGAAATCTGATATATGCAGCAAATGCTAAGAAATCGCTTTATTATGTAACCTAATAATTATGATTCCCACGATATCACTTGAGGGTGGTGCCATAAACTTTAGCGGCATAATAAAGAAAACCAAGGATCGTGCGGCGAAAGTCACCCTGGGTGATGAAGAATATGAATAACTGTGAAAAATGACAGCACGAACTTGATCCTGCTCTGCAATTCTTTTGTTAAGATACTTTCTATTCCATTTCATTGAGACTTGTTTTCTTACGGATTTGCTTTAAATGAAGACAATTGCATTTATATCTCTTGCATCGCAAGAAATTCCCTTTTCTTGAGATCATTTGCTGCAATTCTAGAGCAGTTGTTGCCTGAGATTACGCCTATCAAGCCGTTGTGGGTTCGAATATCACTTGTATCAGACTTCCTGGTGCAGATACGTTTCCTTGGATGTGCCACAGTTCGCCGAATGAAGGTCAGTTGGTTCCGAGTACTTGTGTTGGTGGGCTCGCAGCGCGAAATTCATTCATCTGATCGCCATTCAGATAAAACATCAGTGAAGCGTTAAAGAGCAGGGTTTTTGTTCCAGCTAAGGATATCCTGTCATCCACCTACCTGTTCCTACTAATACAGATGTAGTTCTTCTTATAGATCGGTGAATTGCATCTTGAATTGCAATAACTTTCATCAAAAGCACACGTTTATAACTTTCTACTGAAGATTTTGAGAAAACTACCTACTCTCTACACCGTAGAGACGACTTGTAATTCTTCGAAATATGCAGTACCGTCACAAGTAATGGAAAATCTTCCGGTTGAACAATATTTAATGCCTGCCTGTTGAAGACTTGATAGAGTTGTCCGGTACGATACCACTCAGCAACCCCTCCTTAGTGCATCTAACATACAAGTGAGCAATCATGATTAGAATAATCAGTATTTTACCCAGTATATGTAAGTAAGAAGTATATACAGAGCGAGATGTCTCCGCGATGACGTATGAGTCTCACATTTGGGTGCTCTCGATTTCCCATTGGCTCGACCAAGTTAATCCAGCGTTTTTCCTGATAAACCTCGGTTGGTTGGCGTACTGGGGTGGATTTATACAATGCCAGATCTTGTGTTTAAGTTCGACAAACCAAAAAAATGAACAGCAGATGAAGCGTATGGTGGGGGAATCTGCTTTGTGAAACTGTCTATCCTGGCACTTGGCATGAGACGTACCCATGGGGAGAGGTAGCCTATTGGGGTTTCGCCGACGTCAAAATATTATTATCTGGAGAAATTAAGAACCCTCCTTTGTCCCAGCCTGTCGTTCCAACTCGCGTGACCACCTCACCGCTTCCTATCAGAGGTTTCCGAAAGCGTAAAGGGAGAGTGTGTCCTTAAGGGGTACCAGTCTCTTCTATCCTAGCAATTTTGATGTACCTTTTCTGAAAATGTAGACTTCTAAAACACTTGATTTTATACAATATACTACATGCACACTTTAACATGGAGGTTTGTGTTATTCAATCTCTTTTTTATACAATAGAATTTTTTAGTAAATGTTTAAGAAAATATTTGCGATATTTTGGCTATAATTTTTAAAACTAAAATTGAAAAAGCATGTTAAAACATCCTTGGCTCTGGTAAAAGTAATTGGTAAATTCTTGCAAGCACTATCCCGCTCTAATGTGTTCCTGAACCATAGATGAATTTTCATCTTTCGTATCTCATAAATTATTATTATTTTTAAAAACATTTATATCAATTTTACATGAATAGTTTCATTGTAGAAACGTAGAGTCAGACTGAAAAATTCAATGCCATATTTGAACCACGGATCTTCTGGTTTCCGTCCAGCCGCACTACCATTGTGCTACTATGGCCAACGTGCCGATATGACATTAAATTCTCCAACTGACTCGTGTTTTTCCCGGTAAACCACTTAGGAGTTCTCATAAACACATGAGACAACTACCTTAATGGCGACTTACTACATGTAAGTACTTTTAAGGCCCGGGTTTTATATAGTAAACCACTATTAGGTTAAATAATGGAAATTAATTATTCTTTCACACTGGCCGTGTGTAGGCTAAATTGTGGAAACGTAAACCAGACGGAAACCAGAAGATCCGTGGTTCAAATCCCGGCTATGGCATTGAATTTTTCAGTCTGACTCTACGTTTCCACAATTTAGCCTACACACGGTCAGTGTGAAAGAATAATTAATTTCCAGTTTCATTGTAATTTAATACTTTGGTTCTGTTTACTTGAATATAGCTCATCAACTCCTTTCATCAACTTAACTCATTCTTATGGCAAATACAGGTGAATAAAATGACACAGCAGAAAGCAACAACAAACGTGAAAACTACAAACATAAACTAAGTTTGGTGATTCGGATTACTTATAAATTATAAATATCCCACACATTGTACAAGAAAGCCAACACGTAAGATATTGCCATGTACTATAAGCTTCTTCTCTTACTGGAAAGTTCAAAATCAAGCATAGGTATGCTTTATTTACCTACCAGAGGTACCATATACATAAAAATTAGTTGCACTGTATATTTTATTTTGAAATAATTCAGGGTATTCATAAGATATTTCCTATAAATTATCAATAAGAATGAGTGAGAAAGTCCATAACATTCTAAGTAAATGAAAAGCCTTTTTTCTGATTTTAGTGGCTTCACTTAAGCGCAGAAGTGCTTCCCCGCTTTCAGATGATTATAACCAAATACGTAAAACAGTAATTTTTAAAGTCATAAGTAGCGTACGTCTTAATCTTCATTCATGTCTGAAACGCAAATTTTCAAAGACTTAATCAGACGTGTACAAGATTGCAATCCTGAATAATTATAGTTGTTTGAATATCTCGCCTGTACTGTAACTTAATAGCTCAAATTTACAACATTTTGCCTTCATTAGCCGCGGAGAACAGCATTCAAGTTGCATATTTCCCAAGGATACTACAGGAAGACTTTCAAAGACAAAATCCATCCATCCCAACTATCCTTTACGGGGCGGAAATTTCAAAAATTTCATAGTTTCTGAAAGACTCTCCTAAAGATTTTAATTAAACTACCATATATTTAAGATATTTTGTTAAAATGAAACATATATTTTGAATTTTCTGGGAATAGCCTCTCTAACATCCACTTCATTCCGAATAAATTTTACATGATGGTCAACCATAAAATATATGAAAAATCATAATACAAAAACATGAGATATCGTTAAGACACACAGTTTAGCTGTATGAAATATCATTCAGTCTTGTTTTCATTTTCTCCCCTCCTGGCCATATAAACTAACACCACATAGAAACATAGAGACCAGCTAGATAGAGTCAACATGAAAAATGCAATGCCATGGCCGGGATTTGAACCACGGATCTCCTGGTTTCCGTCCAGTCGCTCTAACCCATTGAGCTACGATGGCCAACGTGCCGTCCTAACATTAAATTCTCCATTTGGCTCATATATTTCCCCGGTAAACTACAAGGGGCTCTCGCATCCAAGATACACTGTTTGTGGCGACTTACTATCGTAAGTACTTAAGTCCCAGGCTTCATCATTTAACTCTTATTATTTTGGTTAATTGATGGAAATTAATCATTTCTTCACACTAGCCGTATATAGGCTAAAGTTTTTGAAAAATTCAGTGCCCTGCCATGTTGACTTTATCTATCAAAAACCTTAGCCTATATACGGCTAGTGTGAGGAAATTATTAATTTCCATCAATTAACTAAAATAATAAGAGTTAAATGATGAAACCTGGGACTGAAGTACTTACGATAGTAAGTCGTCACTAACGGTGTATCTCGGATGCGAGAGCCCCTAGTGGTTTACCGGGGAAATATATGAGTCAAAGGGAGAATTTCATGTCAGGACGACACGTTGGCCATGGTAGCTCAATGGGTTAGAGCGACTGGACGGAAACCAGGAGATCCGTGGTTCAAATCCCGACCATGGCATTGAATTTTTCATGTTGACTCTATCAAAAGCCTATAGTGTAAAGAAATGATTAATTTCCATCAATTAACTAAAACAGAGACCAGCTGTTTAAAATTGATTATCTCTTAAACCTTCTCCCAATTTTCCATTATATCTGCAAATGCTTATTTCGATTATCGTGAAGTAAGTAAAAGAATGCGCATTTTAAGGATACTTGTTGAACAACTGGTAGAGAAAACCATAAATTACTTATTAAGAAATGGGGTAGCAATGAAATACTTCGAATAACCTACAAGAAATAAAATGTCATTTATAAATCATCAATAATTTGCAAACATTCACTATCAATCATGCATGATCGTTACGTTATAATTAGCGCACGGTATGAAGAAGATTCATGGATCGATTCCCAATCGTGACTAGTGACCTATACTCGAGATTCCAGAGAAACTACACAGCGTTCCCTTCATTCTGGCAAGATAAAATAAAATCTCGTTCTCCGCTCAGTGCATTAGCACTTTCCATTCACCAATAGCTCCGATCAGTATTCTGTGAGAAGATGCTTTAATCTAAGACCGCTTATTCTCGATTAGGGAGCTGCCACTAATGGAAAAAGGAAAGATGCGAGTCAGGCAACTGAACTGAGCTCTTAACCTGGCGCAGCAGACAGCTGTGAATAAATCTTTAATTCTAGGGTTATAAAACTTTCAAAGGCTTTAGAGTGAAAGAATCACTACGATATTCTGGAGCTTCTCACAGAAAATAAAAATAATGCATTAATTATCTCTCTCTCTCTCTCTCTCTCTCTCTCTCTCTCTCTCTCTCTCTCTCTCTCTCTCTCTCTCTCTCTCTCTCTCTCTCTCTCTCTCTCTTGTACGAGGGCGGTTCAATAAAGAATGATCACAATTTTTTTTGACAACATACCTTTATTCACCCTCATTATTTTGATGCTCTTTCTCAAAATAGTCTCCCCTGAATGCGATGCACTTGTCCCAGCGTTTCTGCCAGTCTTCAAAGAAATACTGGAAACCATTTTTTGAAAGATCCTTCAAAATCGCCTCCGTAGCCTTCACCACTGCTTATGATGATGGATGATGCCTCCCACGAAGGCGTTTCTTCAAGTTAGGGAACAGAAGAGTCACGTGGGGCTAAATCCGGACTATAGGGAGGGTGAGAGATGTACTTCACGTTGATTTTTGCAAGTTATTCAGCAACAACATTGGCAATATGCGGCCGCGCATTGTCGTGGTGCAGCATCCAGCCTGCTTCACAGAAATGTGGTCTTTTGCGCCTGATATGGACTTGCAATGTTTTCAGCACACTGTCCAGTTACTGATGCGTGTGCAGGTACAACATGCTGATAAACCATTCCATGAATATCAAAGAATGAGATGATCATAACTTACCCAGCAGAAGCAACCGCTTTTGCTTTTTGGGGAGTTGGTGATGAAGGAGATTTCCATACTGAGCTTTGCTGTTTGCCCTCAGGATCAAAATTATGTAGCCAAGTTTCATCAGTAGTGATTACGTCTGAAAGAAACACCGGATCTTCCTCTAACATCAACTTTAACTGCATGTTACCTCCATTGCAGCGGTAGACGATACTGAACATGTCTGAACTTACCTGGTTCTCATAGGCGGGAACCAAGAGTACCAACAATAAAACTACTACGGCGTGTTTGTTTCACATTAAGCTAACAGAATATAATAAGATGGAAGGCATGTTGACCATGGTAGCTCAAAGGTTAAGAGCGACTGGACGGAAACCAGGAGATCCGTGGTTCAATCCCGGCCATGGCATTGAATTTTTCATGTTGACTCTATCCATCAAATATCTTAGCCTATATACGGCTAGTGTGGAGAAATTATTAATTTCCATCAATTAACTAAAAGAATACAATAAGATTTAATTTTAGTGCAAAAAATTATGACCGTAAAAAAATTATGATCATTCTTTATTGGACAGCCCTCGTGTATGAAAGAGGTAATATTGTATTCTATCCAAGAATTCAATATCGAGATGGCATTGGAATACGTGTTTTAAGATCCCTGAACAAAAATATACAGATTTTTACAAAACGATGTATGTGTGAGAGAATGGGTGAATGAGAGAGAGAACAGCTTAACTCAAAAAATAAAGTCACCGAAATGTCAAAATACATAGTTTAAGTAGATAATGGTCAAAGCTTCGAGGCTTAACTTCCTTTACATGAAAATTGTAGTTGTTTCATATTTTAATAAAAATACTATTAATATATTTCTATATATCATGCTGGTTAATAGATGAATATTTCTAATGAATTGTCTATGTGTAGACTCCATTGAACATAATAGCACTTAAAAACAGTGCCCTCCCAGTTTTTTTGGATAGTCGCTCAGGGTTAGTTATTTGGATAAGATTTTACCGGGGATTTTCCTTACACCTGATATTTGTATATAGAACAACTCTAAGGTCTATAAACCGTGGACTATTTGAGCATCATTTCATTCATCGTCGATATGAGCCAGTGCTTTGCAATATTAAAATACGTTTAAAAATTCTACTAGGCCAAAATGGATAATGTATTGAAATACACAAGTTTTATCATGTCAGTTTTTTCGTAGCACAATCTGTCCCAGAAATTATTTTATTATATCTTTCTGGTCTTCGTGAAATGAAGTTCTATGTACCATCTATGAAATATTTTTAAAATATTTTCCTTGACCCCTATGAGCTATAATATAAAAAAATCACTTGTGACGTAAATAATTGCGTTTTTTACTCTTACGATATTGCATACAAAATTAATTCCATATTTTTGAGCAGTAAAATGTCAGGATTATCAAGATCCCTCCGCGGTGACATGTTAAACTCATACTGCGGAGGTCTAGGGTTCAATTCACTTCGACCAGCCACTCTGACTTTCGATGTTTTGCACTTGTTGGTAGGAAGGCTTGTATGGTTTCTCTTCTAATATGATATTTTTTCCATAATTTCCGATTGGTTCCATTTCGTTTTCTTTCTTTCTTTCTTTCTTTCTTTCTTTCAAGTATGCTTATAAGTTTCGTGGTGTTAGGAGGTGCGGGACAGATGGCCCGGATCCTACCTGAAAGGAATAGCGATGCCTGTTTTCCTTCGGTCACTAGCCTTTTGTAGTTACTTCACTTCATCGTTTCCTCCTGGATGTGGTAGTAGCCACAGTGGATCTATCCAAGTCTTAAGTGGACTAGTTCTCCCCTCAGTTGTATAACTATTTCCTCTGTAACTACTTATATGATATGAGTTTTGGGACTATTTATGCAAATGTTTATTTCAATTAACTTAGTAGATAGAAGAAAACCCGCCTCTGTGGCGTAGATGCTAACGGGTCTGCCTCACGTTCAAGAAGTCTTGAGTTTGAATCTCGGTCAGAGTGAGTTATCTGGATAAGGTTTTTCCGGGGTCTTCCCTTATCCTGAAAGAAAAATGTCGGATAACTCTAAGCTCTATGTGCTCTGGGCTCGTTTGAGCATCATTTCATCTATTTCATTCATCAAAGGATGACAATGTTGAAGCACGCAAATTAGACAAAAAAGGATAGAAGAAGAAGCTTTTGCAAAAGTAATTTTTAAAATACGATATAAAATAAGTAATTAACTGGTAACGAAAGTCATGTAAAGTCCATCCTGTTCCTGCTCCTTTCACAACTGTTCTGCTTAGTAAAAGAAGATCGAGAGGGGAAGATGTCAAAATCTTGTATTGCGAGTATTTATTCGATGAAAAGCTATATCTGGGGCTCCAAATATTAAAGGTACATAGCGTATCGTCAAGTTGTAAGATTCTCGTTTTTTTATAATTTACGTCCTCCAACGTTAAGTCATATCGGACGATGAATGGAATGGGTGAAATGATGTTTAAATGAGCCCAGGGTCCATAGAGCTTAAGTTACCCGACATTCGTCTTTAAGGATAAGGGCAAACCCCGGATAAACCTTGTCCAGGTAACTCACCCCGACCGAGATTCGAACTCGGGACCTCTTGAACATGAGGCAGACAGGGATATCATCTTCGCTACCGAGGCGGGCAAAATTTGTAAGATTGTTAGCTCGGGTATCTGCAATGTAGTACACAGACTACACGCATGAAATGGAGTGCAAGAGGGGTAAATGGGATAAAGTGTAGAAAAGGAATCGTACTGCAACTTCCACGCAGAACTATTGAGATGGTGTCCCCAGATAGGAAGGGATGAAGTAAGAGAGCCGTAGGGGGCCACAAAATCGCAGGTAGATAAACCACAAAGACGCATGTGCTTAAAGTTTTCATCCCAGTGATAATATCTGCTGCATAGCCACCAATACTCCTCGTCGTGTGTCGACAAACGTCCACCCTAGATGAGGACAGAACATAGCGCCGAGAACAGCATTTATAATATGCAAGCATACTCGTCATTTGTCCGGCACAGTCATATTATCTACCACGAGGCTGACAGCATAACTGAAAGATAATAGGGAAATGGAAGGGAGCAAAATAATGAAAATAAATTCGTGGTAGATAGTAAACACCCCAACCTAAATGATAAGGTAAAACACAAATTAGTGTGCACATTTGGCAGCAATCGAACCTGCAACCTCCCGAATGGATTCACACACTTTACCGTGGCGTTATCTTTACACGCATGTTTACAATCGGGTGTACTTACTTTGTTGTACCTGGTGGCAAAACAAATGAAGTAATCTGGGTGGGAGAGGATGTGGTTGCTGTACCTCAACCTTGAGAGTAGCTGTTGCTACAACCAGATGGTCGGTCAGTAAGAGTTATACTCCTCACAACTCCTAATTTGGAATATATTGCTGGTACAAGGTCTGCCGCAAAGACTGCCCACATGATGCAAAGTTCTGAGTTACTGTACCTCGTATATTATCGTGCTCCGTTGACAAGATACTAGCCCCACTAACTCACACTACCACACGAATTGGTAGGCCCGTTCGTCCTCGACATTTTAAATCCGGGTGTATGAGTGACAAAATTAAATTTTTGGGACTTCACGCCTCATGAATCAAGCTCGCCGCAGATGGGTCTAAGAACTTAAAATAAGCAGAGAAACAGACATTACAAGTTTAAAACGGATACAATTACAGGCATTATTACTAAGTCTCGGTCTCAATACGCATAACCCCGTGTATTGATGACCCTCCTCTCCCTTGTATCCCTCTTTCTAGTTTTCCAGCCCTTAATTGTTAGTTATTCTTTATCAATATTAACTACTTCTCTGTAACTTTCCCCAGATATTCACCTATATTTCTTACATTCTTATCTACTTTTACCAATAACATTTTCTTTATTATTAATACCTCCCGCGCACCCCTAAAACTGTCCCACTTTTGTTGCCACGTTTGTTCTCTCCATATCTTTGTTTGTTTGCAATAAAGTATACTATGCCAATCTGTATTCTCTTCTCCACACACTGGGCATTTCCCTGTATCCTTTTCATATCTAATACCTTTCAAATTTCTAACTCCTGTCCTTGCCCAGGCCCTTGCCCTTCTCTTCCTGACTTATTACATACATCTATATACTTCTCCCTCCCCCACAGTCTTTATTTCCCTATATGTTCTCAATGATCTTTTCTCCCTTACTCTGGTAAATATAACTTGGCTATCTAAATCTTCCAGCCTTAATTCTACCTCTTTCCAAAATCCCCTATAATAATACTCCTCGTTTCTCCAAATATGTCCCAAACCTATCTGTTCCATCAGTTCCCTTACTTTTTACGTCCAAGACTCTCCCCATTTACTTATCATCTGCAAAAGAAAGCATTCCTTGATAATATTGCTTTCCTCCAAATTGGCAACTCTGTATAGATATTTCAATACCCTTGACACAATTTTAACCCTTGTTGAATGTCTTCCCAACTCTAATTGTGCTGCCCCATTGGGTGAAGCTACCGGTAAGTTCAACATATATTTACAGAAAGATCTGTTAATAACGTCCACCTCTTCTCATGCTTCATCCACTCCCCATATCTCTGCCCCATGCAAATTCTTATTTTCTACTATGGCAGTATAATCCTTTCCAGCCATTTGACATTAATGTCAGGTAATTTTCTTAAACATGCTCTTACAATACTCATGGCCATTTTACCTTTTGCTAGAGCCAATTTTTTCTGTTCAGTTCATTTACCATCACAGCTCAGTCTTATCCCCAGATAATCAAATCTCTTTACGACCTCTATTTCTCTTCCATTTATCTCCCATTTCTCATTTTTACTCAATCTATAATCTTTCTTAAAAACCATGATCTTCGTTTTCTTATAAGATATAAGTAGGCCTAGTCCTTTAAATGTATAGTTTTCGGTTAAAATACTGGAGGTGGCACCAGCAAAACAGCGTACGTCATATTCAAAGGACAGTTAAAACGAAACCCAGTGATCAAAATTAATGGACAGTCTATTAAGAGGGTGACACATTTGAGGTATTTTGGATTACAGTTGGATGAGAAGTTTAATGCATATTAAAAAGATAACAGAAAAAGCAGGTAATATTATGATGAAAATAGCGACATTAACAAGAGATTTCAAACTGCATTTGAACGCAATAAGAACTTATTACACTGGTATTATGTTGGGAATTACGGAATATGTATCGGCCACATGGGCCCACCGTCTTAGTCTGCAGAAGAACATTAGAATAATTAGGAAGACGGAGCGACAATATTTGATAAGTACAACAGGTGCGACGGGAACAACATCTACAATGGCACTACTTATCATATTAGGTATTTGGCCTCTGGATCTTGCTATCAAAAGAAGGGCAGCCATTTATTGGCTCAAAATAACAAAGTTTGGATAAGGTAAACGAAATAGTTGGTAAAAGATGCAGTGACAAACGAAAAATTAATTCGGAATTAATATATTTATGGCAACAGGAATGGAATCATTTAGAAACAGGAAGAAGGGTTTACAGTATCTTTCCAAATATCAAAGAAAGATTTAGACTACAACATCTTGATCCCAAGCAAGGACTTATACATTATCTATCTGGTCATGGACCATACGGCACTTATAAGAAGATCAACAAGAAAAGAGATGATAATTGTGAGCTTTGTGGACTACAGGATACACCCGAAAATGTTCTATTTGAATTTCAAAATTACCGAGAACTTCAGGATCAACGGCAACGATTATCTGGAAAACAAATAGTAACAATAATCAGAAATGATACAGGAACAAAAAATGATTCAAAATGATTGAAGAGCATCTGAGAAGAATAAAAAAAATTATAATAAGGAAAACTAAAATTTGGGGGGTCGACTAACAAATAACAAATACTTGAGTGAAATGGACTCTTGTGTGGGTAGATGTTGGACTCATTAAGATTAAATATGTAAGTATATTAACAACATTGTTTGTCATGAAACCACCAAATGTACTTACTAAACCAGTTTTGATCATGCACATAGGCTATACAGCTGTGTGTGTATGTTTGACTGAGGTGTAGCTGTGAATACACATTATTGTTGTATTACTTTCTCTTCAATGCACCCGTGTAGAGGAAGTATACTAGTCAACCCAAAACATATTCGTATTTGAAGTCCAGCGAATCCCAAAAAGGATAATGTTTTTCAAATGCATATCCATGTGTGCTGTGAACAGCATAATTCAGAATACCAAAAGTTGGATAAATGCCAAATTTGTTATCTAAGTTAAGCATCTTCTAAAGATGCAACACAAAGATTTTGAAGAATATCTCCAATCCAAACCATTCTTTACACGAACATTTCTTCGTTAAATTTTATTTTCTCAAAAATGGCTGCAACTATATTGATTAAAGGTAATAAATTGAAGATAAATTTACAAAAAATAAAATACATATTTTGAATTTTCTGCCACCAGCTTGTAAAATTTTCTTCATTCGAAATTAATTTTATATAATTGATAAACCATAAAAGATAGACAGAAATCTATTATAATTTAGATCTCACTAAATCATAACATTTATGTTAAAGTCACTAATTGCTTTCCATATATTCGATGTTTTGATCGTCAAATACTACTTTATATATTTTTTTAATATTAAATGGCAATACGACTGTTTTTCATAATCATACAAAACGTGGATTTCAAATCGACACGTAAGAACTCACTTATAAAGTTTTCACTAAATCTTCAGCTTCTATTCCCCGTATCGACAACGAAATACGAATTAAATAATTTCTATAAATAATTATTTCGATACAGATAACTATACTTTTAATTTAAAAGAATACAATCACAGACCTTTTTTGTGTAATTTTACGTCCTCCAACGTTAAGTCATATCGGACGATGAATGGAATTGGTGAAATGATGCTTAAATGAGCCCAGTGTCCATAGAGCTTAGAGTTACCCAACATTCGTCTTTCAGGATAAGGGAAAACCCCGGAAAAACCCCATCTAGGTAACTCACCCTGACCGAGATTCGAACTAGGGACCTCTTGAACGTGAGGCAGACACTCTACCACCACGCTACCAAGGCGGGCACTACAATTACAGATTTATTTATTTAAAAGTTAACATGCACCATATTTCATAGAGATTTTTACATTAGTTAAAAAATTGTTAATGCTTTGTAGATGACATAATTGTTTAAAACTATTAATATTTTATCATTAAGAATTTAATAATATATAAGGAATTGTAGATATTAATTTTTAACTATATTATGAGTCTTCGAAAATTAAGCAATAGGGTTATCGTTATTTAATAAGTATCGTTATTTAATAAGCATTAAAAATTAATCTCATATATTATCCCATAATTAGGAAGCATAACAAATTTCAATGAATTATACCGAAAGATATTCGTATGGAATAATTTAAAAATGAAAATTTGCCGAAAAATTAAAATACAGAAAGAAGAGCTTGAATTTTGATACTAAAAATTATATTTCTGGTTTTATACCGTGTTAAATTCTTTTGGTGAATATAAAGACTCATCCCAATTCTTCTGCTATTTGTAATTTATTTCTTATTTAAAGTGTCCTTTGGCCATTTCCAGAATTATTTGTTCACTTCACTGAAGACAAACTATATCGTTTGAGTAAAACTATATAGGAATGTAGGATTACAGAAAGATATTTTAATCGCTATAAGACATGCATTAAAAACTGACAGATATAAAAGTTATATAGAATAAAGTAGACTGTTTGTATTGTTTAATGACACTTAAGTAGATGAACTGTTGAAATTTTCCTACTGATGGGTGTTCAAGAATAAGTGTTTGTAATACTAATGTGTAGATGAATACCATTTGCATGTAACAAGACGAATATTACATTGTTTCAGAAATATCAAATAGTCTTATATAGATGTTATCTCTTCCCGAAGAAGAATTTACCTAACATGTCCACAACAATGAAACGATTGTAAACACACCCACACATTAGCATAGCTTCAACAAGGCCAGCCTAACCACGATTCATCGATTAAGATAAATAATAGAGCTGAATTTATCTCACAGGGCATTTCGTACATCATGTCAAGCGGGTACCAATAAATTCCTTCTGCGCCATCCCAACAACAATCTCGACGAAATCGATCTCTCTGGCCTATCGAATTATTAACGAAAATAAATTCTTCGAGGAACTGACCCTTAATTGGAATTCATTTCGTCCTTCCGTTCAAGGTGATGATAAACTTCTTCCTCTGCAAACCATCATAAACAACCGAAGTTTTTATACAATAGCTTTTACATGTATTGGCCTGGTGAAAGTTAATCGATGGCAACTTAGAGCACCGGATGTTCGTATCTGCGCTGTTTAGCATTTGCAACAGAGAAAGTATTTACTTTCATTATTATTATTATTATTATTATTATTATTATTATTATTATTATTATTATTATTATTATTATTATTATTATTATTATTATTATTATTATTATTATTATTATTATTATTATTATTATTATTATTATTATTATTATTATTATTATTATTATTATTATTATTATTATTATTATTATTATTATTATTATTATTATTATT
The DNA here is from genome assembly GCA_030765055.1 of Mantis religiosa. Classification (NCBI taxonomy): domain Eukaryota; kingdom Metazoa; phylum Arthropoda; class Insecta; order Mantodea; family Mantidae; genus Mantis; species Mantis religiosa. Next base: position 112,246,196 of record CM060954.1, on the reverse strand, counting down.
ATTATTATTATTATTATTATTATTATTATTATTATTATTATTATTATTATTATTATTATTATTATTATTATTATTATTATTATTATTATTATTATTATTATTATTATTATTATTATTATTATTATTATTATTATTATTATTATTATTATTATTATTATTATTATTATTATTATTATTATTATTATTATTATTATTATTATTATTATTATTATTATTATTATTATTATTATTATTATTATTATTATTATTATTATTATTATTATTATTATTATTATTATTATTATTATTATTATTATTATTATTATTATTATTATTATTATTATTATTATTATTATTATTATTATTATTATTATTATTATTATTATTATTATTATTATTATTATTATTATTATTATTATTATTATTATTATTATTATTATTATTATTATTATTATTATTATTATTATTATTATTATTATTCCAAACGGTGCGAAGAAATCATGAAAATACCTATTTTTAAACATTTGTACTTTAAAAAATGTAACTTAAAAAAGTCATTAACATATTTGCACAGAAATGTTACTAGCAAATTCATGTAAATGATGTATGATGTATTTACTTTTTTATTATAATTAACTAAAGTTCTGACTGCACTTATATGACTTTTTGTATTCTTGTATAGTCGCGCTGTTCGAACGGTTACCATGATTTATCTTTGGTAATAATGCCTCTCAGATAATGCACTGATTACTCCACGTGGAGTGAACATATATCTGTCATTTGTAATTTCTGCGAATTCCATTGGTTGAAGTGATGCGTTTATTGGTGCTTAGCACACGAACGGGAGGCGCGTCGATACCCTTCTCACTCTTACAAGAATAATCAGTGCCTTATCTGAGGGATATCTATTAACAAAGATAAACCATGGTAACCGTTCCAGCAGTGTGACTATACGAACTATTCTTACAATCGCTCATTGTTCTCTCTGCTTTGTGATAACGAGATAAATATTTTCAGAAATAATTTTATTGTATATTTTCTTTTAAATACAATGGGCCTAAGTGACAGTAAAATTTTAAGAGCTAACTGCTTTGTGGTGGCTTTGAAATTCTGATCTCTTTGCATAACTTGGAGGGAAAAATTACGAATAAAAATACAATTTCCAGAAGAGTATTAATAAGTACTCGAAAATTCGCATTAACAACAAGGTATGTCTCGGATGTGGTTAATTTCAAAAAATATATTTAGCAAAAATTATATGCTTTAACGAGGTTATATGTTTTCGTAATAAGAGTTTATCTTTCTGTTAAGGTTTTCGCCCGCCTCGGTAGCGTAGATGGTAGCATGTCTGCCTCACGTTCAAGAGGTCCCGAGTTCGAACCTCGGTCAGGGTAAGTTATCTGGATAACGTTTTTTTCCGGGGTTTTCCCTTATCCTTCAAGAGGAATGTCGGGTAACTCTAAGTTCCATGGACCCTGGAATCATTTGAGCATCATTTCATCCATTTCATTCACCGTCCGATACGACTTAACGTTAGAGGACGTAAATTACAAAATAAAAAAAAAATGTTAAGGTTTTCAGTTTTGCAAGTCATTCAAAATAAAGAGAGCCTCATAGGCAGCTCTAAAAAAACTCGAGGTAGGCATATGTAGTTCATTAACAGTGAAAATTACATAAACATATGATATTTTAATAAAAATTGTTAGCAACATTTTTGAGGAAGTAATGAATTAAAAAAGCTCTATACAATGCCCAGTTTTATATTTAACCGCCATTTTACTTTTTATATTTTTTTTATTCACACAATTCACAAACCCCCTTTTCAATTTGCTAATTTTTGGTTGAAGAAGACTCAAAATATAATGTATTTTCGGAAATAGAGGAAGCAAAAGTTTTACAGTGAATGATTTTACATAAATATTTAAAATATATTCTATGAAGATATCCATTACACCTCATCACCTTTAATTTATAATACACAATGGGATATTCCTTACTGCTCCTTGCACAACGCACACATTTCTCAATTGTTCTCTTTAAAACCTTTTAAAAACAATGTTCCTAAGCGCGTCCAAGCCAGTCCTTGCCTCTCAAGTTACTACAATAATATACATGTTTCTCTCTCCTCCGATCTTTTTAAATTGTGTTATATAATTTTAAAGAAATCTTATCTCTAGAACTAGCTTAAATCTCTTGTCTGTATCTTTAGCTCGTTGCGAAACCTCTTTCCAAAATTCTACTTTATTTTGCATTCCAATTTTCCCGAGCTTCCTCATCCTAGTTTCTTAGAAAGTTTCTTATATTTTGCCTATACTAGGCGAAGGATAGGGTGGACGAATTGCATTAAATACTTGAGGGTAACTGTTCTAACTTTTAAGGAACACATCTAGGATCTGTCGCATCGGGCATGCGGAGGTCCACTATGCCTATCCCTCTTAAGTTACGTCTTCCCAAGGCTTCAGTGCTTCCTATCATGCTTTATGCGTACTAAGTGTGGGACATGACTGCAGTCTCAAACTTGCTGCTCTTGCAACGGGTACAGAATAGATGTCTCTGGATTATATATTCTGTATGCAGACGCTTTCCCGTGAGACTACTCCATGAAGCCTCATCTCTCGCCTATGTGGAGGATGTGGTTACACGCTGGGCCAAGAAATTTTACGATCATTTACCAACGCATCAGAGCACCCTGGTTAGGTCTCTTTGGGACTATTGTCCTAATGAATGCCGCCTAAAGCGGTTAAAAAAAAAAAAAAAAAAAAAAAAAAACAGCGGTACCCGCATGGCTTGCAGGTATAACCGGTAGCACTCAAGTTTGCATTTCAACCCAAAATTACTCCCACCCAAGCTTTTCCTGGATTCTGAAAATTTAAAAAAAAAAAAAAAATTACACCCAGCAGTGCACAAAAGGCCGTTGCACCTGATTTCTCAACCGTTGAGGAGCTTTAGCTACCTCCCTTCTTTACCCCAACCCAAATTACACCCACCATCCTGTAAAACCAACATTCCCGTCACAAGTGTTTAAATCGCTCCTGGGAGAGGAACACGCATGACACACCACGGGCTGTCCATCAGCCTGACAACAGCCCGACGACCATATATCCTGCAAATAATAAAATTATACAACATATAAGGGTTTTTGCACCAATTAATATGTGCATTTATGTAAACTGAGAGCTGATAAATCCACATTAAAGTGTTCGTGAAGTCCTGGGTTCGATTTATGTTGGGCGGCCAGCCTAATCTTCTTCTTCTTTTTTTTTTTTTTTTTTTTTTTTTTTTTGTAATCGAATGCTGGGGTAGATTATATTTAATGTTTAAGCCCTTCCTGTTCCCATTCAATGTAAAATCATTTTTATCGTGTTTCAGGATCGAAAGATCAGGCGAATGGATGGCTAGCAAGAAGTGTGGAAGTAGAGTTTGCTTTGAGAAACAATCTGCACTGGCGTTCGATGGGTGATTCTCGTGAAGTAAGATTGGCCTGCGGAATGTAATATATTGGTCGTTAGTAACTCACCATGCATCTGAGTCTGCTGTCCCGAAGTATGCACCCGAAGTGTCCTCCACTTCCTGGTCAACAAACTATTTGCATAAAGTGTCCGTATTTCCTCCAGTATATTGACATCTCACTGTCTCATGTTCAGCCTCCAATTTGTACGACGGGGCAGGGGCCAAAAGAAACCGGATTGTTGTCATAAAAACTTTATTGATGAACCTTTTTACAAAATTACTTCAGTCACCTTCAAAATACTCTCCATTACATGCGATGCACCTGTCAAATCTCTTATCGCACTTTTGGAAGCATGTTAGCAACTCTTCAAGTTTGATATTGTCCAATGCCCTTTGCAAAGCTGTTTCTATCGCCTCCACATCGCCATAACGCTCCCCTTTTAGCGTTTTTTATTCCTGGAAATAGGAAAAAGTCGCACGGGGCTAGGTTCGGCGAATACGGAGCGTGGGGAACGACAGACCACCTCTGAGATGCCAAATAGTAGGTCACTCGTAAGGCCGTGTGGGTTGGAGCGTTGTCGTGATGCAGAAACCAGTCACCTGATCGCCAAAGTTCCGGGCGTTTTCTCCTCACATCATCTCGCAGGCGCCTTAAAACATCCAAGTAAGAGTACTGGTTAACAGTCTGGCCAGGGGGTACGAATTCCCGATGCACAATTTCACGAACATCAGAACAGACAATAATCGTTGTCTTCACATTTGACCTCATTTGCCTTGCCTTTTTTTTTATGGTCTGGAAGAGTTGGGAGTCCTCCACTGGCTTGACGCTTACTTGGTTTCTGGGTCATACCCGTAACACCAACTCTCATCCCCTGTAATGACTTTGTTCAAGAAGTTTGGATCACCTGCAATCTCTGTTTTCAAGTCCTGACACACATTCATGCGGAAGGTTTTGTGCTACTGTGTGAGAAGGCGCGGAACAAATTTAGCAGCAACACGTCTCATGTGCAAATCCTCCCTCAAAATCCGCTGGCACGAGCTCCAACTGATTCCTGTCACTGCTGAAATTTGGTCGATCGTTTGGCGACGATCATCGTTGATCTTTTGGCGGACCTTTTCAATGTTCTCCTGATTTCGCGATGTTGAAGGGCGTCCAGAACTGGCTTGGTCTTCAACACATATCTCACCACGTTTAAAGCGCCCAAACCAGTCGAAAACCTGTATGCGGCTCATAGAGTCCTCCTGGAAAGCTTCCTGAAGCATTTGGTGTGTCTCCGTTGCAGTTTTTTTAAACAGGAAACAAAATTTCACACACACACTTTGTTCTTTTAAAGTTGCCATAAGGACTTCGCACAGGTAACCCGCCAACAGTCAGAGAAACACAATACCACACATGCACGTTCAGCTCTACACTGACGCCGTCTGCACAGCTGTTTCATGAAGGTCTCTAACACCATCTAGCTGCCTACGTCTACGAGTGGCAGCGCCCTCAGAGTGCGGTTTCTTTTGGGTCCCCCTTCTTTCATTTTGTTCTTCGGTGCTAGAACCATATTCGAAAACTATAAAATAAGTAAGCATAGATAAGCTTTTTAACCTAATCTTGATATAGTGAGGTAGTAGAACAGCTTCTAAAGGCTGCAGAGACTTTCGCATGCAGTATTCCTGGAACCAGCAGTCAAATGCTTTCGGAGTGTTCAGTCTCTTTGAAAAATGCGGAGCTGGTGGCTTGCTGTACCATTCGTCAAGAAGCATGGATATATGAAGTGGTAAATTGTTAATCCAACATCAAACTTCATATATAAATCAACGAATATATGTTTGTTTTGTCCTGGTGCGTAATGAATCAGTAACAGTGCTACAAAGATTATAATCTTAGTTTTAGATGAGCAGTGATGTTACTGACCAAATAAAATGTCCTTGATAACACTGCTTTTTTTCCATAGATTACATTTTACCACTATTCTTCAAGCAGAACTAATATTAAAAAGGATTCTTTTGTACACTTCCATGCTGAATTGTCCGCAAATGTTTTAAAATTAAGCAATTTGCAGTTCATTGCAATCCACACTCAACTGTTCAAATGAAAAGCCTGTTTTTAACTGTAATGAGAAATTGAGAATCGCTGAAAAGGAGAATCGCAAATGTTCAAACATGGCACAGTGCACCAAACTTATGTATAAAGCAAGTACTTCGGAAGTGGTTAATTGAAGAAGTCATTTTGTATCTGTATATGTTTTGATCAGCTTTACATTTCTCTGTACTAACTAGATGTAAGATTTTTTTTTTTTATATCTTATGATTTTCCAGGCATATAAATTAAATGAATGAATAAGACATCACATATTATTTACAGTTACAGGTGCAACAGAGTGGGAAATCTCGCCTACTTGGACGTACTACATAGATCCATTGCAAGTATCGCCGCTCAGGAGGAAGGGATGAAGTGAAGCAACCACAGTAGACTACAGACCGCAGGCAGACAGAGAGGCGCAGATGTCCCTAGCAATTCTGGGTTCGAAGATCCTGGCTATTTTCTAGAAAGACCGAGGAATTCTACCTCGAGAAAGCAGGCCGCCAATGTCCATGGAAGTATACCCTTCTTTGAGCAAGCATTCGCAACATCTTTCCGGCACCCCCATACACTACGAAACCTAAAAGACGTCGTCCTCCATCGTGTAAAGTTAATATACTCTCCTCTGGTTGCAGAGGTCGTGAGTTCAAACAAGGCAAACAACTTTTTTCATGTGTAAAAGTTCTTAGCGTGTCTTCCTTTGGAGGAAAGAAAACTTGAAGCCTTAAAAAGAAGCCTCTTAGCAAACTTGAGCTGAGAACGTTGAGGACCTTAGCAGTTAAGGAGCGTAGATAAACCTCAATTCTTAACTTCTGCACCCGAAGGTAAAAGAGGAAATGAAATGAAAGGGGAATTATGGAAATGAAATGATGGTATATTAGATACCACCCCACGAAAAACAGAAAAACTGAAGATCAGAGTGGGACGAAATCGAATCCGGGACCTCCCGAGTGCAAACCTGACACTTTACGGCGAAGCTACTTCACTCGGTATACGGAAACTAAATCCAGTCATTCCTGAGGTAATAAACTTCTTACTGATGCGATCTGGAAGTCAACATTTTCATAACAAGAGGCCAAAGAGCTTGTTATAAATGGGAGAAGAATAGGTATGCAACACGCGGAGTAGTCAGGAGTGACCTTGAACACCGTGGCACCCTTTTCTTCGGTTTACACAAGAAGAGTGAGAGTGACGAGGGTGCGGCAAGTTGAGACGTCAACACACGAGGGAAGTCAATCCTTGCTTCATGGTAGTAATGAACAACACACATAATCCTCTGTTTGGAGCTACAGCGGCATATGTGGCCCTCGCCTAAGAGTAAGCGGAAATCCTTTAAACAACAGAATTATAAAAATTTTATGTCGTAAGTTTAAAAGCAGTTTTATAATCAGTTTTGATCAGACTTAAAATTTATAAAATGACTATAAAATATCACTGTATTCCTGAGCTATATGCCAGAAGATAAATGGTGCCTAGAACATGATAAATGGGCGTGTACTGCGTCAATGTAGATGTTTTAATGTTTTGTTTGCCTTGCTAGTGTGATTTGTTACAAGTTAATGAACTGATTATATGGTTTTTTTGTTAGCATTTCCAATGTTATCCTTTCAGTAGTTTCCAGAGTCCTGCTTCTGAAATCCAATTTTATTCATATTTAGCACACGCCTCCATTGTATCGATTATTCATGTCATAGATAAAAGAATAACGATCAAGGTTGTCAACACAAGAAGCACGTTAACTGGACATCGCATTAGAATAAATTTAAATACGGACTGGCCCCGTAGCTCGGTCGGTAGGGCACCTGCGTTCGATACTCGGCGGTGGCGGTAATTCCTCATCTTCACCAGAGTCTGGAAGTATGAATGAAAATGCGAATGTGTGCGTGATCTATTGATTAAAACCCAACGAATACGAGTTAACACCTTCGATATGTCTCAATGGAGAACGGACGCCGATATGACCATTGGACAATTCAATTCATGCCAAAGGATCTACTCCCATTAATCCTGAACCCGTAGGACCAAGAACCCGGGCCTCTTTCGACCAGGGAGTTACCGAGCTGTCCCAAAAAGGGCGCCCGGCGCCTCCATGGGGCTTTCCATAGGGCAAGACCTAGAGACTAACAAGCCCCCCATCTGGTCCTGTGGACTCAAGACGGGATGGAAGTGGACACGCCATTTACGCGCGCCAACATCAAAATGGGAAGGATACCGATATGACCTCGGTGGGGCCGCCTGGTGATCTAGCACACCTTCTACTAGCTATGCTGGCTAGTACGCGGGAATATTAATGGCTTCCCTCAACCCCGTCCGGAGACGTACCCGATCACCCACGGGTATCGGGAACCACTGCCCCATCGAGTCCAACCCAATCCGAACAACTCCCTATCAGGAGGGGTTCTCGGTCAGGGTGAATTACCTGGATAAGGATTTTACGGGGTTTTCCCTTATCCTTCAAGGTGAATGTCGGGTAACTCTGAGCTCCATGGATCCTGGACTCATTTGAGCATCATTTCACCCAATCCATTCATCATCCGATATGACTTATAATGTTGGAGGACGTAAATTAAAAAAAAGGAGGGGCTCGAATGTTCGGCCCGAGGTTCCTCTAGTAACGTCAGAGGTACCACGAGTGCTAGCGGTCCGCAGCGCCCGCACCACGGCAGCTGAAGGGGACGGATCAGCAAAATATAAAAAAATAGTTATATATAATTCGCCACTTATTATTATCACTTAATAGTACAAAATAATAAATAAAATGAAAACAATGAATTCTGATTTGATGTAAAATGTGTAAATAATATACGGAATAAACATGTAATAAGAAATGTTGTCCGAAAAATAATATGTAAACCATGGGGTATAAGTGGGACAAATAAAAAACAATTCAAATATGCCAATTTTAGCTGTGAACAAATAATGACAAATTAAACATGTGAACTATAAAAGCTAATGAAACCAACTAGATTTATTTACCATGTGTAAACAAAGGGTAATTACCACGTGACTGGACTTGATACTAAATTTGCTAATAATGAAGTAGTATAAAAATATAATCTAAAAGTACAAATTTTAATGCCAATGCCCTGTGTTACAAAATCCTTGTTTTAATTCCAGCTGTCTAAAAACATATTTTTTTCTTTTCTTATTTGTTCACTTCTTTCCTTAAAAACAGGAAATAGTTTTGTTTCTGCTCTTTTTACATTGCACGTTTTACTTTCCTATCACCCACTTAAAAACTAGTAGAGGAAGTAAATAGATAATGAATTTTATCCAAAAATTCGATAACAGGATTTCACCGGAAATAAATTTTTCAGGTCCCCTGAATCAAAAATAGTTGCATAAAAATAGGTTCGCATGTTGTGTTTTGTGAGCAACATAAATCAAAAACGAAGAGTTGGTATTTAGTAACTTCCATGAATGAGATACAGACATTTTTTTCTTTAAATCGTCCCCCCTCAAATCACATGGAGTGTTTATGTTATTTTCTATTTTCTTAAAGTGGCTCTAACGATTTCATAAGATATTTATATGAATAAGAAATTATTTATCCTGAACAGTCTTTTATGTTAAATAAAGCTTCACCGGTGGCCTTTTTATTCAGTACCTGAAGAAGGTCATAGAGCTTAGAATGGCCGAAAGCTCGAATTTAGTTACTTTGACACGGCTGATCACCCCTGAAGCTTTAATTAATAATACTCGGCGTGAAAGTTTTAAGTCTTACAGTCTTTTAAATTCTCTTCATTTGGAATGAAATTTCTATAATTTTGTAATTCAAGAGAAGATATTTCAACAAATGAATAACTAGTTAGTTCGTTAAACGAACACATCTATTTCATTAAACTTAAAAATGTAGAGTAATGCAACAAAGTTTACAATGTTAAGGGAAACATAACCCACTTTTAGTTTTACGTGAAACATAAATGAAACTAATAATTGGTATACAAATACTTACTATGCAAAACTGTAAAGCTCTTTAAAATACGAAAAGTATTTAAATGTTTCTGGCATCGTACATTTTCAGAACACTTACTGTTACTGGTTTTAATTTTGTAATATTTTTGAAGTGGTCATCATTCAGCTATATCAAGTAAAAGTATGGAATTTCAATACCACCTTATAAAAATGTAATAATCGTCTCAGCCACCGTATTCCCTTTGAACCTACGATAAGAAAGAATTTCTGCAAATATTTTCTTTAATTATTCAGAAGCAGGTAAAAAATAAGTTGTGTAAGGACGCTTTGTAGAAGATGTATAAAAATAAATGATGTATGAAAATCGTTTGAAGGTATGGTATTAGACCTTTATATGCAGCTTTCTGTCTAATTTAAATAATAATTTGAATGGGTAGAGCCAGACTGAAAAGTTTAATGCCATAGCCGTGAAGCTGATATTGTATACATGACATATACATGGACATCTGTAATTCAACTTAAGTTAATAACCAAGCAGGCCATAAAGATGATGCAACAATTTCTTAGGTTTATTGAAATCTCAAATTGGACGTAGGACCAATGAGAATTAAGTATTACGGTAACTTAGCAACCAAAACAGAAAAAATAACCAATGACTTTATTGTTAAATTTTTTCTTCTGGTTTGAAGTCTCGAAGAGGATAGACGCGTTTTCGGTAAAAGACTTCTTGAAACTATTAGGAGTTATTGCAGTTCATCATTTATGAACGTTTAGTAAACGTTTAAAATATACATCGAAGACGCGAGGCTACGATAAATAATTTAAGTAAAAAACCGTTGCATCATTTATAAATAAAAGGAGAAAATTACTATATAATAAAGGGCTATATACATCAGTGGAAAAAGTCGCATGTAAAGAAGAAAATGATGTCGAGAAATATAATTCCAAGTAAAGTAAAAATGTATTAATTATTTTATTCCATAGTTGCCCAAAAGTGAAATCCCTTTTGTATCGATACCACGTCTGAGAAGTTTCACATCTCATCGCTCGCCGCAGCTGCCGGAGAGAGGATTTAGTATAGAAATCTTCGAAAACATAATCTTCACGGCTTTTAGACGAAAGGTTCATCGCTTCTACATCAAGGTAAGGTTTGACTTCTACAAGCATCGCCACACCGAGGGGGCGCGAAACTTTTGCGCGTGTGGCGCGTAGACCTCACGACGGGGCGAATCCTTCTTCAGATATGTCACCGCATCGTGTGATATAAATCCAAACCACAAGGAGGGGAACCGCTCCAGCCGGGATTTGAACCACGGATCTCCCGCTCTCCGTCCGGTTGCTCTAAACCATTAAGGTACAACTATGGCCAACGTGCCGGCCTGACATAAATTCTCCAACTGACTCGTATGTTTCCCGGTAGACCACTAGGGGCTCTCATATGCTATGAGACACGCACCTTTTGTGGTGACTTACTATGCTGCCCAGGCTTAATAGTTAAATCACTGTGTTTTTAGGTAAATTGATGGACATAGTCATTTCTTCCACACGCCATGTGTAGTCTAAGTTTCGAATCAGTAGAGCCAGACTGAAAAATTCAATACCATAGCCGGGATTTGAACCACGGTACTTACAGTACTTACAGTACAGTACACTACTTACAGTACTACCGAGTAGGATGGCTATGTGGCGCGCATTCAGGAAGCCCGGGTTCGATTCCCGCGGCCGACCTACCTGATACATGGGTTTTTCGGGGGGTTTACCGGGCCGCTAGGCAAATGGTGGGTAAGTTAATTACTTCCCCTGAATTTCCTGTCCTATTTTATCTCCATTTTCATTTCACATCATCTCTCATCTGGTGGTCTCTTTCAGGGTAGAAGTGTCGGTGGGTGTCTCGGCGGTGCATGGCGGGATGATATGCTCCGAGGAGCCCGTCTCCGCTCTCCAGCGGGAGACCTTTGTGGCTCGGCTGCTGGGCTCGTTGCCGTCCCGCAGTAACGGCGCGTGTTCGTTGTCCTGGCCTGTCGGCGGAAGTCCCTATCTAATCCTTGTTTCACATAAGCTTACCCCGTATCTCTTAACGGTCACGTGACCTCATCAGCTCTCATTGGCTGCTATTGTAGTATAGACTGTTGTGCGGTAAAATTAGTTCGTTAGGTGATATATCTTTATATTTTGGAAGAGAATTGTCAAATTTATATTTTCGTAACTGTTTGAATTAAATATATTACGCAACACAGTTGATTTATCTGAAATGCATGTTAATACTTAAACGAAGTTAAGAGGAGGTTCCTTTGCTGTCAGGCACATGGCACGATAGCACGTGATTTAGCGGTAGTGGTGACATATTTGGTTATACTACTTTTATCACTGACCTTGTTTTGAACTGGATTAGTCATATATTGCCATTCAAAGGTGTGTTGTGCTGAGTGCGAGAGCTAAATTATTTTATTGGTCATTTATTGCTCGTGTACTTATTATATGTATAATGGCAGAGTCAACCACCAGTTTTTCGCTGAAGCATCGCAAGGTAAAACCTTTACAAAGCGGCGAAAAAATTGTGGTGCATGTGTTTAATGCACTCAGCGAGAAGAATCCGTTTTTGTCAGTGAGAGAAGTCGAACAGCTGTGCTCTGAACTTACAGGTGTGAATGTAAAATCCATAGGAACATCGCAACATGAAATTGAGACAACAGGAAAACTTACCACTCCAGGGGCGATATTGCCGTGTGGCGCAGACGTTAATTAAGGACAATCACACTGTACCGGGATACCTTGACGAGGCTAGGGTGAATGAAGGACACATGACAAGTATGGCGTGACACGACTTTTAAGACTGAAAGACAAGCATTTTTGCAAGGTATGTGTGCCGGTTTAAAAACTCTCAGTGGAAAAGGCCGAGGGCCTTTCATTATAAACTTGTTTCAGTTTCATTGCTCATTCATTCAGTTTCAACTTGCTCAGTTTCATTATAAACTTGTATTTTTGCACGCCGTCATATTCGTATTAATATGGCGTTTACTGCACGTATAAATGTGAGGGAGGGCACCACCTATGGCGCGAATGCATTAGCCAATTAGGATGAGGGGGAAGGTAGTTGCATGCGGAGTGATACATGTCAGCGGAGCAAGGTTATATGAAACAGAGATTAAGTAAACTGTAGGGACCCTGCCCCTCTGTACTGTCGTGGGTGCTTGTGTTGGCCGCCCACTGTCTCCTTCGCCTCATCCTTCCTTCCGGAGGTGCCACACTTGGGGGCATAGGCACAATGGGCCCAGCATGGTGGCCTACGTACTGAATCCCCTCCGTAATGAAACTCAAATCCTACTTACAGTACTTAAGTACACACAGCATAGTAAGTCACCACAAAAGTTGCGTGTCTCATAGCATATGAGAACCCCTAGTGGTCTACCGGGAAACATGCCAGTCAGTTGGAGAATTTAGTGCCATGTCGGCATGTTGGGCATAGTAGCTCAGCGGTTTAGAGCAACCGAAATTATTGATCCTGAAACAGGAGCCTCAACATGAGCTTTAGGAAGTCATAAATGTACTAAATATATAGGATGAAGTCTAAGCTGATTAAAAAGTCAGTTCTTCACTATATTAGTAGGAGTTAATTTAACCTTCTTCCCTCACGGAGAGCAGGAGATCCGTGCTTCAAATCCCGGCTATGGCATTGAATTTTCCAGTGTGGCTCTACTCATTCAAACCTTAGCTTACACACGGTTAGTGTGGAAGAAATGACTACTTCCATTAAATAATAATGTTTGCAACACTAGGCAGAAGCAATGAATAATGAAAAGGATTTTTCTTTTCAAAGTTTTTGTTATTATTGCATTAGTAATAGTAGTACGAGATAACCTGGCAAGAGTGAGAAAACCATTTTAAAAGCTCTTTAGCATTATTGTCTTTGTTTTATTTTTCAACATATTTTGTGACTGTGAACCTTTATGTATCCTTCCTTTCCATGAAGGAATATTAGTTAAATAACAAACTCAACGTTTACCCTGATCAGGAACACGAAATTTGAGCCTCTCTGATAGAAATCTATTTCTAATTTTAAAGTAAATTGGTCTACTCCAGCAAAAGAAACCTTGACTTAAATAGCTCTTGAATTCCAAGGAACATTCATTAAATGTATCTGTCTCACTGTCATAAATCTTCTATCATAATAAGCTGTCAGGCCCAAAGCAAGTTCTGTAAAATATTGGTGATTAGGTTGGAATGTTATTATTAATACTATAAACTCATTTAATGGTTTTATTTTCTCTATTACTGCTTATAGTAAATGCAGTTCATATCGAGCAGGATGTTTCTGCGGTAACATGAAGACTTGCATTTGACGGGAGAATCGTTCACTTCCTGTAGGATCGGCCAATATGCCATAAATATTTTTTTCTTCCTCAATATCCCTGAGTCGGTAGGCAATTTATCGGTTGGTTCCTTATCTTCCACGAATTTTCTTTGCATCATTTCTTTTGATCTCTTTCACCTCATCGGTTTCAGGATTGTGGACCAGGCGTCGATGGTAGGTGAGAAGGGCTGGATGGTGAAATTTGCACTCAGGAAGGACCTCTCTTTGGTAAGACTGCTATTATGTGTTTCAAATAGGAAGGTGTTTGTCCTTGAGTGCTACTAGGTGAGCAACCAATCGGAGTCCTGCGGTGTTGTGGCACTACACTCCCCCTAAGTGGTGTGTGACGAGCGCCAACCTAATCAATCTGTATGAAATACTATTCGCGCTAAGACAAAAATTCAGATTTTGCCAAAACTAATCCATGTGGAAGGTAGAGAGTAATGTATCTAACATAACCATGAAAACCCCATATTTTTAGCTCAAATAGTTTTTCTAATAAAAATAAATAAACCACTATTACCTATATTATAACAATAAATCGCGACGTAAGCACTGTATGAATTTGGCATGTATGCGTGTACGTATATTTGTAATTACTCAGAACTGAAACATAAATGTTTCACATGACGTGATAAAAGAATTACTTTGAAAAATCCAATTCGAGCGAGAGGAAACAATATATTTCCTGCTGCCCTGGCAGAACGTGTCTGGTTACATTATATCTTTGTTTATGAATGGTTCGTAATGTCTATTTACTCTAGAGAGTTCAAAGTGGTTGGTGTGTATGTATGTACGTATACTTTTCATTACTCAGAACTGAAATTTAAACTACTGACATGACGTGCTAAAAGAATTACTGTGAATAAGCCAAGGTGTTAAATTCGAGAAAGAGCAAACACTTCATTTCCTGTTAGCCTGTGGAATGCTGTATGCTTATGCTTATGAATGAATGCTGGATAAGTAGTGTTTATTTACTGTGGAGAGTTCAGATCAATATCATTCAGTTGTTATTTACATAACAGTAGAGTAAGAGCTAAATAATGCAATGGCTTCTTACGGTGAATTTAGTAGCGAGTCAAAAAGGCAGATATTGCGAAGTCAGGCTCGAAGCATTATTGTTAAGGTGTACAGGTTCATCAATAAATTTTCGGAAACAGAAACTAAAAATGAGTTATTGCAAAGAGTACTTCCGTTTAAAAACACGGAAAAAGTGTATCAGCTTGATCAACTTGCTACTGAAACGGGACACGAGGTAATATGCCTCCCACCTTACCACTGCCAATATAATACAATTGAGTTGGTGTGGGCTCAAATAAAAAGGGGGATTACAAACAGAAATAATACTTTTAAACTGACGGACGTTAAACGACTTGTTCACGAAGAAATTGACAAGGTAACACAATAGGACTGGGAAAACTGCGTGAGGCACGCAGAAAACCTTCAAGAAGACGATTTTAAGAAACAAATAGCACGTGACGGGATCTTGGAACCTATAATCATAAATTTGCAAGACTCAGACGATGAAGACAGTGACAATGACGAATTGTCTCTTAACGGAAGTGACATTGACAGCGATATGAATGAGCCACTGACCGTTCCATTGGATTAGAAAAACAGGTAATTCATAAACTATAATTATAGTTATGGTATTTTAAAATATACATAATTTGCGAAAATGCCTTTTCCAATTTTGATTTTGGCAACTGCATCATTGTAAAAGTTTGTAAAATATAATTTGCTTACCGTTACGTCTGCGCCAAGTAGACGTGCATGTTGTGTGAGTGTGCGAGAGAGAGGGAAATATAAAAGGAGTGGGGTAACAAGCTGGCAACGCTGAGTGTGATACGGCATGTGATTAGCTGGACTCCAGAACTCTTCCCATTTGAAACGCATAATAGTTACCCTTTCTGGGAACTACCCTTCCTCATATGCCACACAGCCATACAAGTTAGTGGCGTTAGGATGGGCCACATGTAGAATCTTTAGTGACCACATTCTTACTGGCGCAAATCGTAGTCCGGATCTGGTCAACCTTCGGGTCTTGTCTTCCTCCCAAGGGTTACATTAAAACAAAAAATGGCCTACTTCTGGTGTTGTACTCCAGTTACTGGAACTCTTTCCCTCTGTCTAGCTCTCAACTACCTCTATTTTTTATGAATTATTCTCCAAATTCTACCTGCAAGTTTCCCATTTACCTAATATAAAGGAAATGTTAACTGCCGCGGTCGTCAAAACTAAATGCTTAATTTTCATATATAATTGCTGACCATAAGTATATAATAGACAGATATATTGCTCAGAGCTTTAAAGCTCTACGTAACACTGCTATTTTGGAAGTTATTTAAGAATATTATACTTATGCTTTACAGGATTAAAATAGTAAAACAAATCTCATAAAATATTAAAAATTTCTGTAAGGTAGATGTGTGGAGGATACAGTACCCAATGATAATTTAATTCTTATATATCTGAAAAAAATACTATACAAAAACACGTCGTCCTTATTTTTTTCTGTAACTTGTATAATTCTAACGCTAAAGAAAAAGCCACCCAAGGAAATATTCCTAGTATGTTAAACTTCTATCATATTTAAAAACAAAATGCCATACATATTTTAGAAATGTCCTTACGTACCCACGTTACGAAATATGTTTAGTATAAAAGTATACTAAAACTTAGAGTTCGAAAAGTTAATATTAAAGCATCTTGTGGACATATAAAAATATTTACAAATATCTGACACTACGAATACGATCCTGGTAGGAAAGGGCATTGTAAAAGTAAAATATCCTTTAACGCATCTGGAACGTTAATTTTTAGGCATTTTTATCTTAGAAAACTATTACTTAAAATGTAATTTACTGTTTTATCAATTTGAAGCAGTAAACACTTAATTGAGATAAGCATTTTATTCCGTCATTCAATAGAACAATACGTGTAGACAATTACAAAGCTCTCCAGCGATCTTTCTAAATAGTGCACACCGCTGAACAGTTCTGGAAACTAGATAGTCTTATTCCACTGTAGCGTAAAAGCGATGTACCGCCCCGGAAGATTCAAGAACTCTGTTGCTTCCGGTGCTGTTGACGGACAGCGTGACTCAGCACAAGGCAGTCCACACCGAAACGTGGACGCCCTAATCTCCAACAATTGCTACGGTCCAGTGATTTCTTCATGCGTACTAATTGGTAACTCAAAACCTAACTTAACAAGCTGCTTATAAATTATTATGTTATCATTAGAGCTCGAGGAATAGGTGCTAAAAAGAACTTAAAATAGCCACTACAACAAGTTACAAAAAGTACTAAGGCCCAGGTATTAAGATAGACATAGTCATATATTCATTTTTATGACAGGACAGTACAGTACAGATATATAAAATTCAAGTAGCACATTCCAATACTTATCAAATTTACTAAATTCCATCATTCCCTTAATGAGGTGTAAGTGTTAAGGTTTCTATATAAATGACCGTTAAAAATCCTCTATCATAATAAGCTTCCCTTAAGTTTTTAGTTTGGTACATGTGCCAATTGATATCTCTGGGTCAAAATCCTGATGGAAAAGATATTTAGTCTCTAAAGTAAATTACAGAGACGTCCAGGCGACCTACTTAAATTCCTGTATAAAATACCTGAAGCAGTAAATGATCTGATACCCAGAAGCCAAAGAGGAACAAAGGGATAGAAGAAAGAGGAAATAGAAAAAGAAATGTCTTCTGTGCAACTTTGAAAAGGAAACTAAAAGAAATTTTCGCTCAGTGTTGCACAGCATAATATGGTTAAAGCTCTGTGGAGAGACGATAAAAATGAATGGAAGAATGGAAACTATAAAATGGACAAACAAAAATGGGAACTGCTGCAGAAAGAGAGGGTAAAGGAGGTACAGTAGTGAATTATATTGGAAAGAGGGAGGGTAATTACTTGGTAAATAGAATAAGAAAAGTGTTTTTTTGTGTAATTTACGTCCTCCAAAGTTTAGTCATATCGTACGATGAATGAAATGGGTGAAATGATGCTCCAGTGAGTTCATGGAGCTTAGAACTACCCCACATTCGTTTTTCAGGATAAGGGAAAACCCCAGAAAACGCCTTATCCAGGTAACTCGCCCTGATCGAGATTCGATCTCGGGACCTCTTGAACGTGAGGCAGACACGCTACCATCTACGCTACCGAGGTGGGTAAAAATAAGAAGAAAGGTTTGGCAAGATATGGGCTATAAGAAAACATGAATGGCAAAAAGTTTCGAGGCAGAAATATATTTCAAAGCATGCAGAATATTAGAATAAATAATTCATATGCAGTAATGAATAGGAAAGCTGAAAAAGCGGTAGGTACGCGTTTGGCGCACCTGGGGTCTCGAGCCAACAGTCTCCCTCGTGTGGGCTCCTCTTTGTGGTTGAGGGAGACGGTCAACAGGCCCACCCACGTGTAGGCCGTGCGTGGAGAACCGTGGAGAAGGTTTTTAGATACTTGTCTAGTTTAGAGTTTAGGATTTAGTGAACGAAATTTTTAGTAGGTTTTGATTGATGTTTTTAATGTACGTATATTTTTAATAGGTTTTGTTACACTTGTATAGTTTTTAGAAATTTTTATATCTGGCTTTTGCCATGACTAGTTTTTTAAAGGGTGCTGATGACCGCCGTAGTTGAGCGCCCTTATATATATCATCATGAAAAAGGGGGAAGGTAGACGATGAGTTTGCAGTGAAAACCATACAAAAATGAAAAATTATACAAGAATTAATCTCCTTTCAAAGGAAAATAAAATGGAATGTCCAAAAATAAAGAATAAAGTAGGGCATGCATCTAAATTCTATAAGCATTCAGTTGTCTTAAAAGCAGTCTGGTGTCTTAATGAACGTAGATTCAAAAGATTTAAAACTGGTGTGATAGTGCTTTTATACTCCCCTTGATAGTTTTACAAATGCTAAACTAATACTAACTTTAGACTAGTGTTAAATGGTTTCAGGATAACCAGCGTCTTTGTAAGACAACGTGTACTGCAGAGAATTGTTCTATGCTTTGCCTTTCTTCCAGCAAGTTCTTAGCATAATGCCGCCTTAGGGTCCAGCTACCAGCAAAACACGATGCTGGAGGGAGAAAAGAAGGTAATTTCACCGTGTGGATTTGGGATTTCATTACGGATTGGATTCGGTACGTAGGCCACCATATTGGACCCATTGTTCCTGTGCCCCCAAGTGAGGGCACCTCCGGAAGGAAGGATGAGGCGAAGGAGACAGAGAGAGGCTGACTCAAGGAGCCACGACAGTACAGAGGGCAGGGTCCCTACAGTTTACTTAGATAGAGACGTCCCCCGACAGGCCAGGACAACGAACCCACTCCTCTACAGCGGGACGGCAACGAGCCCTAATGGTCCCAAGGCAGGCGATCCGAGCCCCAAAAATCCCTGGCTGGCGGTAACAAAATGGTCCCAGCAAAGGAGCGGAGAACGGCAACCGACCTTCCGGAGGAGGAAGTAGCTTTCCTCAGAGCATATCATCCCGTCATGCACCGCCGAGACACCCGCCGACACTTCTAACCTGAAAGAGACCACCAGATGAGAGATGATATGAAATGATAATGGAAATGAAATGGAGGGACAGGAAATTCGGGGGATGTAATTAACCTACGCAGCATTCGCCTAGCGGCTCGGTAAACCCCCAGAAAAAACCCGTGGGTCAGGTAGATCGGCCATGGGAATCGAACCCGATTTCACCGTGTGACATAGAAGGGCATACCTTGTTTCACCTTCCAATTAATAAACTATTTTTGTGACAGTTTTCTATTTCGAATAAATAGATGAGGTAAACGTGCGTAATGGGGGTTACTATAAAATTGCTTTTCAAAATATCTGTTTTACTTAATGTGTATATGCATGAGTATGCTATGTTTCTACACAAAAAGGGTACTTATTTCCCAAAGAGGAAATGGAACATAAAGTAAAAATAAATTTAATGAGTTACATTCACATGACCATCTCTACGAATTCTTTAATAAATATTCTTACAAAATATCTGCTTTATATTAACCGAAATAAACAGTTGTAGAAATGATTTTATTAGACATTTCCTTGTAGATATAGGGCCACGCAGTAGACTCAAGCCCTTCTGCGCCGTTTTTAGCAGGTTAAGGCAGTATGCCCGGGTTCGATTCCACCCGTGGGGTGCGGATTTTAAGACCTGGGTAGTGGACCGGTGTCACTCAGCATCGTGAGAAAAGTGAGGAGCTTACGCGAGGTAAGCGGCCCTGCTCACGAAAACAACGTTCCGGCTGGGGGATACCGAAATGATGACCACATCTCCTCCCAGTATCGGTTGGATGATCGTCGACCTCTGCCTTGCGTAAGTGGGCGTGAGGCCGACAGTCGGGTTGGTAGGCGTTGGCTCTCTTAGGGCTGTCGCGCTAGCCATAATCAAATATTTTAAAAATCGGTCGCCATGTGATGGCTTTGACATTCTCTTCTGTTCAGATGATCAGGGGGAAAACAGACTTTGTCTCTAACAGTTGTGTTTACCAGTTATGCAAAAATCAACAGAATGAGGAGGCCTTGAGAAAGTCAAAATAATCCCAGAAAAGTCAAAATAATTTTATTTATTAACGAAATGTCTTAAAACTTGTTATATTTTAAATACAATAGCCTGAACCACTTTTGAAATAACCTGAATTTTCGAAAAAAAATATTCCATGTAGAGGGTAGTTTAGAATGGGGATATTTTCTTGAAAATGTTTAAGACGCATTCTTGCAAGATAGAGAAACTAAATTTGATATTTAACCGACGTTTTGGTTTTGAGTTGAGCTTTCTCAAGCAAATAGACACGCGCACACCCACAAATATTTTCTTAATATGTTCAGGAGACCTCAGTACATTCATTTCCGTATTGAATTTTTATGTAGAATACTTTAACCTACTTACTATACTTAGTAGAGAAGGTTTAAGGTCCTCTAACTTATAGAAGTATGGAGGTGTTTTGACAATTATTGCAGAATGCATTTTTATTAGCTTAATGTTCCAACCAAAGACATTAATAGGGTAAATAAGTCACACAAATTTTCTCTCCCATCATTTGTGAATGTAACCCATTTATGCAGACAATAGTAGAGTTTTGTTTTGGTTCCCAATAATCATGATTAACAGGATAGTTTCAATTGCTTCGTGCGTAAGTGTACATTAGTGCACTATTAAACATTTGTTGGTTGACCACACTATAAAACTTTGATTTCATGTCACGAAAGTGAACTGTTGTTGTAGTTTAAGATGCGGAGATGGCAGCTGTGAATTTTGAAAGTGATTCTGACTTAGAAAACCTAACCTGTCGGAAATTGGGATACAGGCTTTGAACGCTTTACCAGTTAGCTGCTTCAAAAGTGAAGGAAGCCATATAAAAATTACCATGTGCAGTTATTTTTCTTTAACGAATTGTTCTTGAAAATGAAATCATCTTTTTGTGGACCTACTACTCAGTATTAAATTCTACAGTTAATATTAGCAATCAAGTGAAATATCTACGAGTTAATGCTGAAAAAGCAGTAACCTACTAAAATGAAAACTAGAAGGATATAAACGCAAGAATCCTAGAACAACTCCGTCATAGGATTCTATAAAATATGATAAAGTATAATATGATTCTGTTTTCATGAGCAGGACCAGGCGACAGCTTTGGCATGTTGCCGCTGGGCGGTGAAGGTGCTCTTTGTATACTCCTCCACAGGAGAGTAAGTCTCCGAGGGATGAGACGCAGGGGTTTGGCGAAGGTTCCCACACCCTCCCTGGACAGGTTTATGACACCCTATATCAGTACAGTTAAAGACCATTCGAAAACATTCTGACGACTTCTACTTTTGTGAATGAATCTTCTCGGTTTTAGTGTACAGAGTAAATAGAGCGCATGTTTTTTTAACGATTCTATTCCTTGTGTAGCATGCGTTCCCTGTCACACACATTCGCTGTCTTTGTACCACTGTATAAGAGAGCGCATTCCTTACAGGGACCTTCTTTGCGTGTCCTGCGCCATGGTGTAGCGGGCTAAGGCAGCATGCCTTGGTCCTTAGCCACGGAAAGCGGCCCAGGTTCGATCCCACCCATGTGGTGGGAATTTTCGGACCCGGGTATAGGACCGGTGCCCACTCAGCATCGTGAGGAAAGTGAGGTGCTTACGCTAGGTAAGCGGCCCTGGTCATGAAAACCAATATTCCGGCTGGGGGATGCCGAGATGCTGACCACATCTCCACCCCGTATCGGTTGGATGATGGCCCACCTCTGCCATGCGCATGTGGGCGTGAGGCCGGCAGTCGGGTTGGTAGGCCAAGGCTCTCCATAGAGCTGTCGCGCCACGGGTTAACATTTTAACCTTCTTAGCGTTGCTAGACTGTACACGTTTACTCCTGACCGCTCTGGCAGCAGGGTGCTCCTTCTTGGAACTCAGGTGGTTAGGTACCCATGCTCCAACGGGGAAATCCGGATCTGATCGCTCTTTGAGACTCTCCCTTCATCCTTACTCTCAGGGTGCATAAGCACAAGAGACGGTCTTCCCTAGTGAAGGGACCCTTTTAGTTTAAGCGTCATCCTCCGTGGTCTAGGAGTAACATAATAGCCTCTTTTTCCCGAGCTAGCAGGTTCAAAACCGGCGGTAGATTCTTAGCATGTCTTTTGTCGAAAGCCGGTGGCCCAGTGTCGTAGATTAACTGCACGTTAAAGAACCTCAAGCTTGACATGGAGGCCTATGAGTAAAATTAAGATGCTTTTTCACATCAGTATAGCATTCAAAGTCAGTATTTAATGGTAAGCTGAGAACGACAACGTTAAAAAAAAACATCCATTTATAAAGCATTAAACAAAGTTCTTAGGTCAAAGGTTTCCTCGGAACTCCCTGAAAATATTGCTCTTCGTATTCAGGAAATCTCCAAATTTACAACCAAATAAATGGAACTAAACTGCATCGAACATTTATTGATATGTTCAAACCAGTTTATAAATCAGGTTATCGCTTACGAAAAGTCGTTTCTCTGCTTGGTACATCAATGTAATTTAGTGATCATGAACGAGCACAGTGAACTTAAAAAGTAAATATATTCAGCAAGGAAACTGAAATGTAAACTCTATGTAAATACTAATTTCTGACAGTCATCTCTCTAGTCACTTTGATATCCATGAGCTAACAGTGACAATGAACCTTTATTTGCTGCTTGAGATTTCTTTATTGTATGACTAACAAAAATAAAATGAAATAAATAAAAGAAAAGCTTTATTAGACGGTAAACTGAAGTTCTGAAACCAAATGTAATAGAATTGATCTGATACTGAATTTTGTGACAGTTAAGAGTAGTTTCTAACAATATTTAAAAAGCTTTTCTTTGTTTAAAGAATTTCTTCTATTCTTAAAAGTTAAAAAGCTGACTACTGCACTCACATGACTTTCTCTAATCTTGTTAAACTATTCTTTCAACGGCTTATTACTCTCCGTATTAATCAATATAAATAACTTAATGTTAATTTTATTGTAAGTGCATAGGAATAGGTGAATACTATAGTCTTAAAGCGACAGTCAATTCTTTAAATAGGCGGTCAGTGAGTGATCACTTTGAAATTGCGTTCTCTTTACATGGTCAAGTGCTAAAACTGTATACCGGTTTCTCGTTCTTAAAAAGTATAAGCATTGGAAAATTTAGAGAAATAACAAGCAAACATCCTACAAAATGGTTCACTTCAAAAAAAAGTATACGAGAATAATTGTATTTTTAAGGACATCTGCATATTTTGTATAGTAAAATTTTGTCTATCTCTTACGTTTCCGAGTTATGCAAGTCATCCAGAATATAAACTACTTCTGAGGACATTTCCAGAAAACTCAAGCATTTATCATAAAATATCTCAAGCTAATAACACTGTTAAAGTCATTTTTAAGAAAATTGAAATTTTTAATGCTTTTCGATGGAAGGTTAGTTTGGGGTGGGTGATTTTTTAAGCCTTCCTGAGACATTTTTGAAAGGTCCTAAACTAAAATATCAAGCTTGGTATTTCATTCACTTTTGTTTTTGAATTATGCTGCTCACAGATAAGATACATACATACACACACACATATATATATATATATATATATATATATATATATATATACAGGATTTTTTCTAAAAATGCTAATTTATTTTGGATAGGTAGTTTCAAAACGTGTAGACAAATTGAGCAAGGTAGATGTTCACTGTAGTATCGTGGAAATCTAACACTTGCTTTCAAAAAGCTCTTTTAACTAGTAGGATTCAAAGCTTTTGCATCTTAAAAAATTGTCTAATGATTTCACTAAGCTCAACTACACCCATTGGAAGCTCATGTATCACTCCAAAGTTCTGAGGACATCCCTAAACTGCTCATCCATCCCTTATGTTCTAATTTTCACTGATGCTTACCTATGTGTCCGTTCAAGAAAGCTGTTAGGTAAGACATGAGTCATTTCTATTCTTGTATTTAAAGAGAAAGACACTCTTTTTTTTAGAAGAGTATCGCAGTGTATCGCGACTTGAAAATGGAACCTATGATCCTAATGTTACTCTAGTCACGTAGAGGTCTGGCTCGTTGGCTACCTAAACCGGCCTCCAAGGATCTCTATTTCTACTTGCATTCAGCTCACACTGCCTGCTAGGCTTTGCAAAATACCGAATACCTTATCGAATCTTACTTTCCATTGTGTATTTATGTTCGTACCTGCTAAACCACAGTAGCAGTATTAGTTCATTTTAAAGTAATAATAATAATAATAATAATAATAATAATAATAATAATAATAATAATAATAATAATAATAATAATAATAATAATAATAATAATAATAATAATAATAATAATAATAATAATAATAATAATAATAATAATAATAATAATAATAATAATAATAATAATAATAATAATAATAGTGGTGGTAGTAGTTATAATAATAATAGTAGTAGTAGTGGTAATAATAATAATAATAATAATAATAATAATAATAATAATAATAATAATAATAATAATAATAATAATAATAATAATAATAATAATAATAATAATAATAATAATAATAATAATAATAATAATAATAATAATAATAATAATAATAATAATAATAATAATAATAATAATAATAATAATAATAATAATAATAATAATAATAATAATAATAATAATAATAATAATAATAATAATAATAATAATAATAATAATAATAATAATAATAATAATAATAATAATAATAATAATAATAATAATAATAATAATAATAATAATAATAATAATAATAATAATAATAATAATAATAATAATAATAATAATAATAATAATAATAATAATAATAATAATAATAATAATAATAATAATAATAATAATAATAATAATAATAATAACCGTTCACATGAAACTAAAAGAAAATTATAACAACAGAATACCAAAATTGGTATTTTATTCAGCGTCTTACAAGGATAAAATATTTGAGTTTTAAAAAGCAATCCGCCTCTGAAATTACTCGTTAAAAATGGGAAACTTTCGGAAAAAGTTGGCAGAAACAAAGCGAAACAAAATATGAAGAGTAAGACCAAAAAAAAAATTAGCAAAAGAAAAAAAAAGAGGTATAAGAGAATAGTACTGCTAAAAAAGGCTTCTGACACAAAATTCAACTTTTTTAACCATTGACGAAAGAAAAAAAATGTGTAATGTAATTTATTTTAAATAGCGCTTAAATTCTCAAATTAACAACAAAACACTATATTATTTCAGGTTTATATCCCACTAACAGAAATGGCACCTAGAGCGAAATTAATCGACATGGTGTTTGTTGACACCTTGTGCACTGATTTAGAGGATCTCTATTGTTTTTGTCACCTCCCAGAAAGAGGGAATAAAACAAACTTCAAAGAAAGCTACAGGCCATCGCAGAATGCCACAGAGACGCGCCGAAGTCCCTAATACTATTAGAATATTCCAGCTAGTGCGGGGATGACTCTTCAACCAAGCAGCCTTCTATTGTTCACGGGGAATACTGCTTATTTTCAGCAAACATCCGTGTCATCTGTCCGTCACAACGATACACAACGAAACCTAAGCACACCTACAAGATGAGAAAGAAAAGGAATGAGAAGAAAAGAAAATCGCATTAAATCAGAAGCCACCCCTTTTATGTAACACGTCCGCGAGTCTTTAGCCAGGTTCATAACCCTGAAGCGTGTACTCCGATGGCAAGGGCGATAAACGTACGGTGTAGCATATATTTGCTCATTTGAACACAAGTGACATGATAACAATAAGTTCCTCTCCTTAGCAACCCTTTTTCTTGGACACGTTTCTACAGTAACGGGCTTTCCCCGGAACAATAGATAGTTGATGGTGTGTGGTGAATACGCAAGGCGGTGTCTTTCCTGGCGAAATACATGGATACGTACAATGTATGGACATTAATAATGCCTTCAACATCCGTGCGCGAAAATAAACTACTGTAACGTGCTATGGAAACGGAGAACATTTGTTCTCCAAGAATTCCCTTTAAGTTCCGCCATACAGAGGAAATCCGTGAATGTTTTCGCTTCCCGTTAGGGCACTCTAGTTGAGGCATAATCTCTTCACAATATGTTGGTTATTTTAATGTTACGTTTTTATATGCTGACTTTCTAGAATGATACCAGCTCTGGAACGTCAAGGATTCAAAGTTCCTCTAATTTTGGAAATAAGACTCTCAAAACTGAGGGCTCTTAGGGGCGGAGAGGTTTGACACTCGCACATTAGGTGGTCAGCGGTCTTGACAGGACTTTCTTGTTGTTCCATTCTGAACAAATGCTCTCTAAGGGCACACAGTTCTGTAAAAATGCCTATCACTGATAGAAAGCTTAACCGATCTGAAACCAACCCCAGCATAGTTGCACTGCTCGTTAACTTCTTAGTGACTTCATCTGCTCAGTCATTGCTCAGAACCCCCACATGTCCAGGCACCCACCACTGAATTACGAGTATCCGATATTGTGAACAATCGCGGCACCCTAAGACAATTTTAGGCTTAACCAAGCGATTATCAAAAGTTGTAACGATTACTGAAGAATATAAAAATTATTTTTATATTGTCTTCTCATACTTCCTCACTTGAAAGACCGTGACATACTCACCCGAGCTAAGCGAAAGCTTGGTAGCTCTGTTCCAAATTTGTTTTAATGTAGAATAATCACATACCAGAAGTGATCTTCATAGTACAAACTCATAAGTTTATATTTATTTGGTTTATTTTATCCTATACATTATTTAGACATTTCTATTCTAAAACACAGTAGCATATTATACGTATACAAAACTAGAGTTAAGGGAAAACTGCATTGAAAATTCTAATTACCAAAGTATATGATCAATTGAGGCCACTATGATCAGGTATCCCGTAGGGGAGGTCATCCGTCCCCTTCAGCTGCTTTAGTGTGAGCGCTGCGGACCCTTAGCTCGTGGTACCTATGACGTTACTAGAGGAACTTCGGGTCGAACATTCGAGCCGCTCCCTGATAGGGAGTTGTTCGGATTGGGTAGGACTCGAGGGGGCAGTGGTTCCCGATACCCGTGGGTGATGGGGTACGTCTCCGGACGGGATTGAGGGAAGCCATTAATATTCCCGCGTACTAGCCAGCATAGCTAGTAGAAGGTGTGCTAGATCACCAAGAGGCCCCACTGAGGTCATATCGGTAGCCTTCAAATTTTGGAGATGGCGCGCGTAAGTGGCGTATTCACTTCCATCCCTTCTTAAGTCCAAGGACCAGATGAGGGGGCTTGTTAGTCTCTAGGTCTTGCCCTATGGAAAGCCCCACGGAGGCGCCGGGCGCCCTTTTGGGACAGCTCGGTAACTCCCTGGTCGACGGAGGCCCGGGTCCTTAGCCCTAAGGGTCCAGGACTAATGGGAGTAGAACCTCTGGCATTAACTGCGTTAACTATGATCAGGTTTCCCGTAGGGGAGGGGATCCGTCCCCTTAAGCCGCTTTAGTGCGAGCGCTGCGGACCCTTAGCACTCGTGGTACCTCTGACGTTACTAGAGGTACCTCGGGCCGAATTACCAAGCCCCTCCCGTCGAGGAGTTGTTCGGATTGGGTTGGACTCGAGTGGGCAGTATATTCCCGACATCCACGGGGAATTGGGTACCTTCGGCCAGGCTACGGCCACCCGGAGGGGGTAGAGGGTTGCCTCATAAGTCCCGGGTACTAGCCCGCAGAGCTAGTAGGTGTGCTAGATAACCAGGCGGTCCCACCGAGTTTTTTCGATAGTCTTCCCTGCGGGATTGACGCGCCTAAGTGGCGTATCCACTTCCATCCCGTCTTGACGTTATTGTCAACGGGGGAGGGCTTTTTAAGAAATCAGGTATTGCCCTACATAAAGACCCCCGGAGTTATCCATCGCTCCCGGGTCGAAGGATGTCAGGGTCCTTGGACTTTAGGGTCTTTGGACTTTTGGGTAGATCCTCTGCACTTAACCATGATCAGGTTACTTCAAAATATTCACAAATGTTGACATTGTGAACAAAATGATTTGAAAGCTAATTTATGTACATAGTACAAAAAATAACAATTACTCGCTTTTACGGCAGCTCAGCTCATAAAAGCAATTGACATTGTCATATGAAACTTATAAAGACATTTGATTATAATAATTGTAACTAGTTACTTTAAAATTCATTGTAATTGTATCCCATATTCACAAAATATAATTATTTACTTTTCTGTCTTTTTACTTTCGATGTTTTAACTGATTTAAGTCAATTCAAATTTTTGTTGCTACTATTTAGACTATTTTATCATTGGATGGATAGAGTCAGACTGAAAAAGTCAATGCCATAGCCAGGAATTGAACCACGAATTTCCCGTTCTCCACCCGGTTGCTCTAAATCATTGAGCTACCATGACCAACATGCCAGCACGACGTTAAATTCACCAGCTGATTCGTACGTTTCCCGGTAAACCACTAGGGGTTCTCATAGACTTATTATTATTGTTATATTGTTATTGGTCGCGCAATGGCTGAGTGGTTAGACCGCTTGACTTTCACCAAGGCGGTCTGGGTTTGATCCCAGGCGACCGCAAAGTGAGATTTGTGGTGGACAACATGACGCTGGGACGGATTTTCTCCAGCTCCTCCGGTTATCCCAGCCAGCCTTCCACCGATTGCTCCATCAACATCTTTCCTATCACCTCATCTCTCTCGTACTTTCACTTCCGGCGTTGGCCTGATCACTCATCCCGGAATCTCTCTAATCAGGAAACCTCTGATCCTCAACCCATTGCTTATGGGCCTCGAGGTTGAGGGGTTCAGAGGCCCTATGTCCCACTGAAGGAAACACAGGAATTCATTCATTCATATTATTATTGTTATTATTATCTTTATAGTCATTATTATATTTATAGTAATTATCATAGCTTCGCATTACTATTTAAAGTTCAATTATCTTCAAATGCTAATGTAATACCTGGATTTGCATAAATGTCTTGAGAGATTTAAAGGCTTGGATTCTTTTGAAAACATTTTGGTACAGCGGTTGTGTAATCTTCTTATCCTTTCATAAACATTTTAAAATCTCAACATATTATCTAAGCCTGTGATGTAGATTTACTGCGGGTTTAGGTCCTTAACCAAACACCTTGGTCAAAGGTATTATTTTGTGCAGCATAACTTGTTATTTCACCGGTTACACACCTCAACGCGTGAAGATTTCTGCAGGCGATGACAACGTCTCTCATAATAAATACATTGTATATCCAACTTAAAACACAAACAAAAGAATTGTTCATAGCTTAAGGTTAGGTAAGCGGGAATCAGAAGTAAGTCCATCGTGATTTCATGGCCCATCACCAACAGGTGCTACAGCTGCCATAATTATTCGAAAATAAACATGCGTTAAAGTGTCATAAATAATAGCATTTTGTACTTGAGAGCCTGGAGTGAAACATTCGGGTATGATGGAAGCACGCTCTTTTGAGATTACTCAATGTCTGCTAAAATCTTATAAAACATCAATCACAGAGAATTTTGCCATTCTATTTGGTACCTTATAATTGACAGCGGTTTGAGGTGTGCGTACAGATGCAATAGTGAAATGAGGAAGTGTGAAGCTGGTCAAATGAAAGTACTCGTTCGCTAATAGAAGGGAAGAAACCGCTTAATGCTTTTTACATTGTTAACCAATATTCACTTAGAGGCTCTCATTTCATATCGCAGATGCTTTTAGGTTAGCATATAAATCAATACTGTAGCTTGATCCATTGGAGAATGTGATGCCCTTTCTTATGTGACACTCACACGACTTTCTTCGCCTATCGCTGCTTCATACTGATTTTATATATAGGTAATATAAATATAATTCTTCTTTGTTCTCACTTTTATCTAATAAGTATTTACATCTCTATAGGAACGGCTACTATAAAGTCTGTTTAGTTACTCGTGTACACGTCGGCCGACTCCTTTGACGAACCCTTATAATCGTTTTACAACCCCGGCCCTCCTTCTACCAGACCTTTCTGCAAGGTTGCCACCTTTCTCAATACGTCATGGGTATCGTACGAGGTTTCGTCTAAATAAATTATCTTATGTCCAATACTGCGAAACTTCCTTAGTTTTGACATATATACAGTACTACGAAACTTCCTTAGCTTTGAATATATATATTATTCATTATATATTATATATCATTATATATTATTATATATCTTATTCAAAGTGCAGTATTTGAAACCCAGCTCTTTAGGAGGCCACGCAAAGTGCAGTGCCCATAAAGAAAATCACAAATTTCTTGCAAATGTGCAACCAATTCGTCTAAGGTGGGTGTTCTCCCTTTTGCATGGAATCTATAAATTTCTCGGCAAATTAAATCGCATATGAAATTATCTACTTTAGAGAAACGTTTCCTTTTGTTTTCACACTTGATCAGCGTCTTTGGTATTCCTTTCGTCACAATATTTCTTGCTGTATTTCTCTGACTACCCAGAATTTATCATCAGGTTCGTTGCATGATCCCTTACCAAGATTATTTTTCAGCAAATATTTATGTGTTCAAAACAAGCGCTTGAATTTGCTTAGAAACAGTTCCCGTTATAACTTTGTTTTTTGAGGATTTTCCAGTAACATAACTCGGCCCAGCAACACTTTCCAGTTCATTCACACTATTGCCATCACTTGACTAAAATTTATCTACTACTTCATTTGCATTTACCACTGCATTTCCCTCCCACGGTCTCCACATCGTGACACACAACGAATTTCTGCACGTAATGAAACAGATGAACTGGAAGTTGGAACTTTGGCAAATGAGACTCTATGTGGAGTAAGCATGAGACTGTCATTTCAAGAAAATCAGGGTTGCTATTGGTCCTCAACGACAGTGTTCCATTTCTGAAGTGTGGAGATAGATTTATGACGGTCATTAGTGGGCGGGAGGGTCAGGTTCCTTTGAGTCTGAACTGCACACCCGTTGACTAGACAGACTTTACATTTGGTTATAGTGACCGCGCTTAAAGCATCCCCAGGCGTTGTACGAAAACGCTGTCCTCACCCCTAACCACAATGTCATTAACATCTTAGGTTACACTTACCGGGGCGGAGGGGTGAAGAATATTAGGCTCGTGTTTATAGCTGAAAATACCCAGGGTTGCCGTTGTTTAAAATAACATTTAGAAGGAAAGAAACTTCAAGGTGATTTCACTGTACGAACTAGCCATTTGGTTTACTTATTGATATTTTCAAATAAATTTGAAATAATTAATGTATCCTATAATAATACACAATGTTACAATGCTTTATAACATAACTGAAAAGAGATATATTACCTATGATGTTATGGTATAGTACTTATATTACCTACAAGAGCTAAATGCGCATTATTAATATAATATCCAAGGAAAGTTTAGTAAAACATCATTACAATTTTAAAAGGGTTAAATTGCATCAGTGTGCCTGAATTTGCGAGGGATATTTACTTGCAAATTAAAGAAGCACTTTGGATATTCTGGTAGTTAACAATGGTAGTTAATAATGTGGTGAATTTCAGTTGATTTAACAAAGCAGTAAATACTTTAAAAGTAAAAAAAAAAAAAAAAAAAAAAAAAAAAAAAAAAAAACTAAGAAATTAAAGAAACACTAGTAAGGAAACTTTATTACTCTTTTTAAATGCTGGAAGCTTTTTACAAGGATGTCTGCTAATTTTTCAAGTTTGAATAAAGCTAAGCAGTGTAATTTTGGGGGGTGGGGGGGCTTCTTTCAAACACAATTTAAATAAATAATCACGTAAATTCCGCATAATAATTAAATGTCATAAGCGCTTTAGTACTCGAGAAAGGTTAGCAATACTATTAGGTATATATTACTAGTATAATGGAAACCCATGTTAGCATATCCAAGTTAGGTTCGATTCACACGGTCTCCACATCTTAATTAAATTACGCAAGTGTTAAACGCCAATAACTATTAAACACTAATAAATATATAAAACTACACTTAGTAAAACACTATGTAACTTCAATAAATATAAGCTTAATTAACACACATAGGAAGCACGTTTGCACAGTGTAAGCTAATAGAAGGTACCGCAGTTCTGATGACACAAGAAAAATATTGCAACAGCGGTTTAACTTGATGAACGTTTTGAGAAGGACCACCCCATATGTTTAAGGGTGGAAGGCCCTTATAATTGCTTACATGTGAGGAGATGTGGTCAGAAGTGAAAGCTTTGATGTCGCATGGGATGGAATAAACGCGGCAACTATATATGCAGGACGATGAATGAAATGGGTGAAGTGATGCTCAAATAAATCCGAGGTCCATGGAGCTTAGAGTTACCCGAAATTCGTCTATCGTGATAAGGGAAAACCTCGGAAAAAGCCTTATCCAGGTAACTCACCCTAACCGAGATTTGAACTCGGGACCTCTTGAACGTGAGGCAGTCACGCTACCATCTACGCTACTGAGGCGGGCAGCAATGCAGTACCTGTATATGAGGTTTGTTATTAAGTAAACACCACTTAAATGATTCCACTGCAGCGCTGCAGTCGAGATTATGAGCACACCAGATCATTTATTCCACTCATTAAGAAGATAGATGCATCTGCTAGCGATCGTCACTTTTGTGTGTGTGTGTGTGTGTGTGTGTGTGTGTGTGTGTGTGTGTGTGTGTGTGTGTGGGTGGGTGGGTGTGTGTGGGTGGGTGTATGTGTGTGTGTGTGTGTGTGTGTGTGTGTGTGTGTGTGTGTGTGTGTGTAATTTTACGTCGTCCAACGTTAATTTATATCGGACGGTGAATGAAATGGGTGAAATGATGCTCAAATGTGTCCAGGGTCCATGGAGCTTAGAGCTACCCAACATTCGTCTGTAAGGATAAGGGAAAACAATGGAAAACCCCTTATCCAGGTAACTCGCCCTGACCGATATTCGAACTCGGGACCTCTTGAACGTGAGGCACACAAGCTCGCTACCATCTAAGCTACCGAGGCGGGCGTCGTCACTTTGTTTAACGTCATTAGAC
The DNA here is from genome assembly GCA_030765055.1 of Mantis religiosa. NCBI lineage: Eukaryota > Metazoa > Arthropoda > Insecta > Mantodea > Mantidae > Mantis > Mantis religiosa. Next base: position 112,212,936 of record CM060954.1, on the reverse strand, counting down.
GGTTTCAAAAAATTCAAACAATCCAATACTCCGACTGTAAGGTCAGATCAGTGAATGCGGGAAATACTACTGTGTGAAGAATGTACCGGGAATTGATCATATAAAAATCTCATATAAGAGTGAATTCGAAATTATTGTTGTCGCTAAGTTGGTACAGCTTTCCTCTATACCAATACGAAGTTTGATTGTCAGCTGTCATCTAGTTTGTTTACATGACTCCATTTTGTTAGTGCATCTCAGGTGTGTCGCGATTTATGTCTTCTATCGACAGAAAACGGGTGCATCGTAATGGTAACTTAAGTTTTGGAAGGAGAAAGAAATCGGCCGGAACTGGATCAGGTGAATACGTTGGTTGTTCGATGAGGTATGTCGAGATTTTTGCCAGAAATTTCTTAACAGCCTTGTGAGATGGGACCGTATCGTGGTGCAGAATCCATGAGTTGTCTTTCTACAAATATGGTCTTTTTCACCGTATTTGTGTTCTCAAACGCCATATTATGCTCAGATAATAATCTTCTGGAAAAAATTCCAAGTGCACGACACCATGATAATCGAAAGAAACTGTCAACATAACTTTCAGTTTTGATTGAGTGCCCTTTTGGGTTTCGGTTCAGTTGGAAGGCACCATTCGAAAGCATGTTGACTGCTTTGCGTGTCAAACTCGTAAAATCACGTCTCATCCAGTTACAATACGTTTTATGAATGTGGCCTGTTCTAGCATGTCTTCAGCGATCCTTACTCGATTGAGTTTTTGCAGAAAGTTCAAATCTTTCGGAACTGATTGAGCGGCAACACGTGTCATGTCCAAGTAATTGTTTAAAATGATACAAATCGATTCATGAGACACAGAAAGTCCAGCCAAAATCTCTCTCAGATCTAAATGACAATTTACAGACACCATTTCCTTCACTTCAGCAGTGATCAGTTCAGTTGAAACTGTTGATGGCCGAACAGGACGAGGCAAATCTTCCACTACATCTCGACTACTTTTGAATACATTGTACAGCAGAGTTGTGTCCAACACTGTTCTTAAGTAGGTTTTGTTCCTTGTACTATAAACTGTGTATTTGGTTACATATATAGAAAAGTTTCTATAATCACCAATACGCACGTGCTTTTGATAAAGTCGATTCACCTAAGACCTCTGTAACATTTTCAGGCAATTGAAATACCATTTGCAATGCAAAATATGAGACAGTTCTTTGTTCAACATTTTTATTCATTGTAAAATCGTAACACAACTTTAAGATGCACTAACAAAATGACATATGGCAGATGCAATCAAACTCTGCGTAGGTTGGAGGAAAGATGTACAAACTTAGCGACCTTCGAATCCCTTCTTATGCGAGATTTTTATATGATCAATTCCTGGTAATTTCTTCACAGAGTGTATAATGCCAGTAAATATTCATGCCAATTCTGTAAGGTATATGGAGACACAATAATGAGCGATACTGCCCGGCCACATTTGGTTGGAAACGATTCGACGCAGCTCTCTCCAGTAACAATTTGTCACCAAGCGATTCTCATTTGTTTCTGCATATAAAAGCATTTCAAAAATTAAAAAAAAATATATTGGTATTTACTTTAAAAACATTTTCATGCAATCAAGCATGAATTTTAATTTGCCAAATTACTTGGCTTCCGCTATTATCCTAAACTGCTATGGAAGACACACATTGATTCATTTGGATTTGATTTGGTTCAATTTGGTATATATTAATTTCTATGTACAAAATTTCTAAGGGTACTTTCTTTTTCGTATGCCAAAACTTTTAAATACAACTACGTTTTTTTTAACAATTTATGTGTATAGGTTCTGCTGTACTGTCACACACTATATTAACTTTATCTGCTCCAGAGTAAGAGACGTATATGACGTACATAAAACATTTTAATGTTAATTTTTAGCATAAAATTAAATATTTTGTTGAACAGAAGAGTCACTTAAATAACTGTTGGATAATGAGTTCGAGTGCGTGTATGTTTACCTTTAAGAAGTGCAATCAACATAAGTGTGCCGAGAACTTCCGGTTTGATTCACGCTACTTCCTTATTAATGCCACAAAACAAGATGGCGCACAGCTGTGCGATGTTATCATCGCGTCACGTAGAAGTGTCGAATACACTATGACGTTAGGACTCAGGTGATTGTCCGGCTGGCTTTCTTATAGGTTTAGAATATTAAGTGGCTAAGGACAGAACTAATGGTACAGAACTCCCACAAGCAATGCACAGGGAACTTTATTATCCTTGTAAAGGTACGTGATATGCTGTGTCTTCGTTCAGTTTCTAAAACTTTACTTCACTAAAGTTCACCGTAACCTAAATCATCTATTTAAACTTTTGGTGTAGACTATGCTTAGTTCACACTTCACCTCGCTAATGTGAACTAGTTCCGCTGTTCACTGATTCTTCAATCAGTTTCGTTTTCTCCCACGACGCAGCGGAGTAACGAAATACATCCGAAGTACTTCTTCTTCTGAACGGTTCGAAGAACGTCTCGAATCCATTATGGCAACAACACTCACTGCACGTTATCACAGTCGTTCACAAACTCGCTGGAAGAGAAGTCACATCAGAAACGCACTCGTTGACTGACTGACTTAGTCCAGTTCCGTTCCGCTAGAACTGACTCAAGTCAGACTGAACTTGTTCCGAAACAGATCTCGCTTATATAGCGGTTTGAAGTACACTGAGCTCCAGAACGTCTGGGAAGGCGAAACGTCAAGAGCATTCTGGTTATCGTGTGATAGCATTTATTGTGTTAACACAGGAGGACCGCTTAGGTTCCGATTGCTCGGTGACGACCTCTCGATAATCTAGTTCCATAACCAATGTGTAACAACTAGCGATGGGTCGACACCAACTTTTCTCAATTCACGAAATTTTACACGATACCCGATACTACGATACTCGATGCCCTCATTTCTAATTCTAGTTTCAATACAAAATATAATGTTGGGAGAACGGTATAATGCTAGTAAAATTAAATAGGTGCGCATATTTAATCAGAAAAAAAACCATAAAACCATCAGTGTTCCTAGTTTAAGGGAAGACAGAAGTGCTGTTTTAGTCATGTTCGTGAAAAAAAATGAAATTTTGGTTTTTGTTGCAAAATATGCACCATAATTTAATTTCCTTGTTTACAAAGTTTCTTGCCCGTAGGGCAAATGCATCACCCGATTTGGACGCCATTTTTAAAACTCCATGCTGGTCAAATGCCCCTCCATGCTTTAAATGGCACGCCCACGTGTTTGAATGCAGAGAACTTACGAACGATTTGATTTTAAAATACGCGTTAAAATAGCATTAAGCCACCGTAGCCTATTTTAACAAGCTTTCATGTTAATCCTCTAGATGACAGTGATTTTTCCGGATGTCTTAGTCGTTTCCTTGATATACTTCCTGTGTAATTGCGCAAAATGTTTGTTTATGTTTTCTTTCGTTGTTCCAGTGTTTCAGAAATGATACTTGGCGTTTAATATTATTTTTAGGTTTTCTCCTCTTTGTTTTATATTTATTATACTCAAGTGTCCATTTGTGCCTAAAATTACGCCGTAAGTTGTAATACAAGTTTATTTCAGTAAATCTACCTAGAACAATTATGTATTGTGAAATTAAAGAGGTTAAGTTCCCTATATTCGTTTATATCGTACTGCATTATTTTACTTTTTTAGAATGCCAAAGATAAAGAAGCGTATTAGAGCCGCTTTGTGTAAATTAATGAATAAGAGCAGATGGGGGAAGACAGATACTTCAGTTGAAGTAAATCAGGAAGTAAATGAGCCTCTAGCACTGTAAAAGAGCAATATGGGCCTTTCCAAATTGAGGGTGCAGTGCAGTACCTATGTAACAGAAGAGGATGTAGCTGAAAGCAAATATATTAATTTAGATTTTGGCCAGTTCAAAGAACTGATAAAAGACTTAGCATGCCCGCATTGTTTTCACAAACACTGAACCTGGAGATGCTTTACACCTCTGGCTTAGCTTCTCAATTAGCAGTGGAATGTGAAAATAGACCACTATTTCAGTAAATGCATCTAAAACTTAAGGCTCAAGAGGCTGCTTGGAGGGAAGAAGGTGTCAGTTACAGTACTGGAGCTTTCTAATATAAAGAAATTAAATATTTTTATGTAAACTGCATGCAAAACTTTAAAGCCATTTTCTCAAGTTCAGTTTTTTTGTTATTTTTCCATATTCGAAATCTATCTTCTCCCACAATATTACAGCTAGAGCTCTGAAAATTGTACACAATACACTTCAGAAGCTGTGCAACAAACAGATGTATAGGAATTTTGATTTTGGTCATAGTTTAATTTTTAAAAATAATTACTCTGACCAAGCGCTGATTTTTGGAGTTTTTTCGCCTTGACACATAAAATAAATTTTAAAAAAATAACTATTCAGAATTTCAGAAATCCGATCCTTTAATTTGTTATCAATGTATTAAGGAATTCAATTGTATCAAAATGAGATTTATTGTACAATATCTGTCAAAGAAGATAGATTGATTTTAGGTAGTAAAATTGTGTAAATTAATTCATATATCAAGAATGCAGTTACATATTGTAATGAAAACAGGTACACACACTTTTTTAGTTACTAGTAATATCTGTACAAAAAATTGAGGCTCTAGCTTTAGTAGTTTAGAAAATCACTTTTAGCACTTCGGTCCCCCCTTAAAACTCTACATTAGACATTTTAAAGCAAAGTAGTTCACTTTTATAAGTGTTTGTTCATTCTGTGTATTTTCACTCTTTCGGCGTCAAGTCTATTTCTTTTTCTGATAAATATGAGTCCTGCTCTGCTAAATAGTCTTTCAGAGAAAACTGTTGTAGATGGAATACACAAATATATTGCAGCTATCTTTTTTTTTAGTTCTGGAAATTTTGAATTTGTTTTCTAGCAATCCAGCGCACTCGAAAGAGGGAGTAACAAATTGTCATTGAGATATGCAGTGATTTCTTCTTGGGAACTAAAAACTACTGGCACTGAATTTGACACACGATTTTTGGATTATTATATCGGGCTTTGCAATGTTCTACTTGCAGTAATAATATTTTGTGATTTTAAAATAAAATAAAACTTGCAGAATCACCATCGAGTTGTAGAAAAAGTATCAAGCGAATTTTCTGAAGTATCGTTCGATACCATGCAAATATCTCGAATATCGCAGTGTCGCAAATACCGAAGTATCACAACCCTAGTACAAAACATCTTCAAACGGTGCATTCTACATTGCTTCTTATAAGCTAATGATGCATATCTGATGTACCTACGTTTGCTAAGCGTAGTAAAATTTGGATGTCAAGCATGTTTATATGGCAGATGTAGTCTCCGCTTCCTATTTACCATTACACCAGCATGAACTCCATCCAGGCAAGAAAAAGTTCTTTACCTGAGTTCAACAAGTCATTGCTCTTGAAAAGCAGAGTGACGCATCAGAACCAAAACAGTTGTCACCGAATTCTTGAGCTTGAGGGCGTTGTCAAGCTCATGGTCTATATACTGAGCGAGTGGCTCTGCGATCACGTTGAGGCTTGCATCCGGGAGTTACAGGTTCAATTTCCTTTGACCACCCACTCTGCCCTTGGATCTAACAAGGTTTTGCCTCGTCAGTGGTCGAATGCTACGATGGTTTCTTATAAACTACAATGTCCGTTTCCTTTCATTTTGGGTTTCTTCTCATATTTTAAGTGTCCTTCAGAAGAGATAGTTCAAAAGAGTGTGAACACTATGAGGCTGTCTGGTTGGAGGGATTGCTCACCATCCCTTCTGGGGCAGCTGGAGCAACGGGATCGGCCTTCGAGCCAGAAGTTGTAAGATATATCTGAGCATTACTTATTCGTAGCCTCTCTACCTACTAGCTGTGACCTCGTGTTTTTTCTTCATTTTATCTCTTCCTCCTGGAGTAAACGTTATATAACGGAAGGGGATATCCCGCGAACGGCATGTGTCTAATACATCTCAGGGGAAAAGAACGTAGCTACTCTCTGTTTCATATAACCTTACCCCGCTAATATGTATCACTCCGCGTGCAGCTACCTTCCTCCTCACTCTAATTGGCTAATGCGTTCGCGCCATAGGCCATAGGCGGTGTCATCCCGTCACATTTAAACCTGCAATAAACGTCATAATAATTGCCAGTAAGATAGATAAAATAGATAAAATAAGGAAATGAAGGCATGCAAAAATACAAGTTTGTAATGAAATTCAACTCAATTCAGCCTTTGGCTTTTTTCACTGGGATTTTTTAAACCAGCACACATACCTTGCAAAAATGCTTGTCTTTGAGTCTTAAAAGTTGTGTCACGCCATACTTAACTTTTCGTGTGTCCTTCATTCACCCAAGTCTCGTCAAGGTAGTATATCTTGCTATTTGTATCCCGGTACAGTCTGATTGTCCTTAAAGAACGTCTTTGCCACACAGCAATATCACCTCTGTCTCTTAGCACATTTTTCTTGCCCCTTTTTTCATTCACAAACCCCCAGCTGTATAAGCAATCTGTACAGACTAGATCTGCTGAAATTTGGTAAATCTGCATCCTCATTTACAGCAGACAAAATTGTATTTATGTTAGGAAGTTCGTTTCTAAAGAAAAAAATATGCACATGACGACGTACAGCGCTTTTCACCAATCGCATTCTCCAAGCACTCCCTTTTGTTTATTCCTGCGTTTGCCTGAAGTGATAAGTTCTCCTGTTGTCTCAGTTTCACGTCGTGGTGTTCCTACGGACCTAAAACTCACATCTGTAATTTCAGAGCGCAGCTGCTCAACCTCTGCCACTGACAAATACGGATTCTTCTCTGTTAGTGCATTAAACATATGCAACACAATTTTTTTCGCCGCTTTGTAAAGGTTTTCACTTGCGATGCTTCAGCGAAAAACTGGCGGTAGACTGCTAATATACATATAATAAGTACATGCGCAATAAACGATCAGTAAAATAATTTAGCTCTCGCACTCGGCACAGCACACCTTCGAATGGCGATTTATGACTAATCCAGTTCAAAACAAGGTCAGTAATAAAAGTCATATAAACAAATATGTCACCACTACCGCTAAAGCACGTGCTATCGTGCCATGTGCTTGAGAGCAAAGGAACCTCCTCTTTACTTCGTTTAAGAATAAACATGCATTCCAGATAAATCATTTCTGTTGCGTAATATATTTAATTCAAACAGTTACGAAAATATAAATTTGACAATTCTCTTCCAAGATATAAAGATATATCACCATGTTAAATAACGAACTAATTTTTTACCGCACAACAGTCTATACTACAACAGCAGCCAATGAGAGGGGATTAGATCACGTGACCGTTATGAGAAACGAGACAAGCTTATGTGAAACTAGGATTAGGGAGGCTACATGCCACAGAGAGGTGCGAAAGCCTTAGTAGTTCCTAGCTTGTTACACTTAGGCTGCACTTGTCCAATATCCTTGCGCTCCTGTGGACACATTTAAAAGTGTTTACTGAAGACACTTAAACTCAGCGTTAATTAAAACTCTTAGAACGCTCTAGAGAAACAAAATAAATAATCACATCCAGAAAACACTATGCAGAAGCATGTTGAACAAGCACAAAAATCACAACTCCTAAGTGACGTCCAAGTTTCACATTTGGACTGTCTGAGGCTCTTTATAGAAGAAGGGAAAAAATATTTTGTTTGGGAGATAATAACGTTATAAGAAGGTTTATTCTCAGCAACCAACATACGTAAAACTAACACGTAAAAAATAAAAGTCAAAAACAGTGAAGCAACGCAAATACCACAATAAAATACAATAATTTGTTACAAACTTACTTTTCTCTTTAAAAAATTTGTAATTTCTTCACAGAACTCGTGGACTAGTTTCGAAAAATCGTTTTCATCTTCAGTCGATCTGTTTATTCCTGTTTGTATCCTTACAGACACAAGGTGGCGGATTATTTTTGTATTTATCACCAAATTCTGTAAATAAAACAAACTTAAAGCGATATTTCAAAATTCAGTATGGGTTTCTATTTTTTAAGATAAATATTTTCTCCCAAACCATTAAATCTATCGGGCCATTTAATTGCTTTAATAATTTAACTTCTGGATTTATTTCATGGTTAAATAACCAATATTATTTTCCAGGTTTCATCTATCAATCTTTTATACCTAATATCACTAAAATGCTCCTTCATTCTGGTTTCTAAATTAAGTTTGATCCTTCCAATATAAACGCGGTCGCAATCTAAACAATGCCCGCCTCGGTAGCGCAGATGGTAGGTAGCGTGCTGCCTCACGTCGAAGAGGTCCCGAGTTCGAATCTCGGTCAGGGTGAGTTACCTGGATAAGGTTTTTTCCTGGGTTTTCCCTTATCCCGATTGACGAATGTCAGGTAACTCTAAGCTCCATGGAACCCGGACGCATTTGAGCATCATTTCACCCATTTCATTCATCGTCCGATATGACTTAACGTCGGAGACGTAAATTTCAAACAAAAGGAATTAATTAAATTAATAAATGCCAGATTTTTTATTGTCAGACATTTTATCTTTCTATGAAAATTTAGTAATTATTTTATATCATGTTTATTTTGAGGAACAAAAGTTATACCGAATTATTTTAAAATTTTGTGGAACTTTTCATTAGCTTAAGATAAGTGAAATTTGTAGCATTGTTATATTTTATTGTGGTATACGTAAAACTACTAATAATGCATAAGAAAGGACAAACCTAACATACTAAGAAGAACAAGCGATGTTTGGTTTGATGTTTTTATGACAGTTCAATTAATACAGTTTGAAATGTTACTGATCTTTCAAGCAAGTGATCACAGCGTCATTAAATTTTCTTATGTATAGCCCTATTTGGAATAACTGTAGTAATTATTTATAATCATAGATCATGATCTATGATCGATGTTAGAGAGCAGGTCGACGAATAATGCTCCTTATTCTCTGTTATTTTGTTATTTTGTAGAGGTCATGAACTTGTATTTATTTTTACATTGACATTGTTCGAACTGTGCGATTAAGTTTGACAAAGATATAGAATGGTGTTACGAGCTTATGTAGGCATTGCATAGGTATAATTAAATAATTAATTACACAAAGGTATCTCACTAGAAGTCCTCCAAGGAAGGTATTCAGTGTCAAACAAGATTCCTTTTAGAAAAAGAGGTTAATAAGTAATATCGAAAAAGGTTTTCTGTTTCCATCACGTTATTCCCAGTTTAGAAGTTAATATTTCATAGCCCCCTGGATGGTCGTACGCGGCAGACTTAAGGTGCCGTTTCTCTCCAAACACAGAAACCGGATGTGCCAGCTGTCTTAATTACTTTAGTGTGACACGCACAAATGTGATGACACAATCCCAATCACCAGCAGGGCACCCTATCGTACAAACTCTCTTCACATACTGGTTTTCCATTCATACATTAATTTAGTGTGTATTTATTTATTTATTTTAGGCAAAGCAGTGTTAGTATTGCATTCCACCGAAAAATTTTATGTTGACAAATTCACCAGAAATATATTTTGAAACTCTCTGAGCCCTGAGAAAACATTTTTAGAAAAAATGTCCTTGTGTGTGACTATATTTCTAGAGAGAGAGAGAGAGAGAGAGAGAGAGAGAGAGAGAGAGAGAGAGAGAGAGAGAGAGAGAGAGAGAGAGAGAGAGAGAGAGAGAGAGAGAGAGGGAGGGAGAGAGAGTCAAAGGCACAACTCAAAAATGAAAACTAGGTAAATAATAAACTTGGTATTTAAACTAATAATCTTCCAAGATGCAATACGATTTTCAAGGAAGTTCCTTACTTCAAATTACCCTTTAAATTGATAATTTTTTTCAGAAATGTTTGGTGTCCTCTAAACGGGCTACACTGTTGATTAAAACATCATGCGTTTACTATATTTTCATGTCAAATAAAATGTATGTCTTGAATTTTGTGCAAAAGTGAAATCCTCTTCATTCTGGATAACTTTGGTATAACTGGTAAACCTTAAAGAGATAGAAAAATCTTTACTACTCAAAGGCCTCGTTAGTGCACACAACTTATGTAAAATAAATGTTTGTTGTTAACCATTTTGAATTTTAAAATAATTATACTTTTCTCAAATAGAAAATAACTGTATTTTTGTCTTGATCATACAAACAGAGCAGAGTTCAGAGCTATCTTATAACGACCAACTCTTAAAGGATTTGACTATCGCTTAAGTGTACTGTACTCCCAATTCCCATAGCCTTTGCTTACAACGAAATAATATAATAAAACCATTTCAAACATGTTCATTTGTATTAACATGAAATAGATAGAATAACTCTTATGTAAAAAAAAATAGTTTGTTGAATATGGGTGGGGAAAGGCATGTGAATGTATGGCATAAGATTTTTAATCATTTGTGTATTTATTTTTATTCCCAAATTAGCAGACGTTGGCTAACTGTAAATTCTGTTAATTCCTTCAATATACATAGCTGGTAAGTTATTCACTAAGCTGTTCAGAGAGTTTATTATTTGGATGGCCTAGGAATCCAGGAAACTGCAGTTTTTTAATTTTCTTATTAATAGCTTTAGTTATTTACTAGTTAATTGTATTAAAAGCCGCGTAGACAGTTTAAATTAATAGATAGAGTCAACATGAAAAATTCAATGCCATGACCTTAGCCTATATATGGCTAGTGTGGAGAAATGATTAATTTCCATCAACTAACTAAAATAATGAGTTAAATGATGAAGCCTGGGACTTAGGTACCTACGATAGTAAGTCGCCACAAACGGTGTATCTCGGATGCGAGAGCCCCTAGTGGTCTACCGGGGAAATATATGAGTCAACTGGAGAATTTAATGTCAGAAAGGCAGGTTGACCATGGTAGCTCAAAGGTTAAGAGCGACTGGACGGAAACCAGGATATCCGTGGTTCAAATCCCGGCCATGGAATTGAATTTACCATGTTGATTCTATCTATCAAAAACCTTAGCCTATATATGGCTAGTGTGGAGAAATGATTAATTTCCATCAATTAACTAAAAGTTTAAATTAAGTCAAATGGTTTTATGCTTAAAATTGAGCATATAAGCACAAACGACTATTGGACACCATTACATAGACGTTTGGTTCACAATATTTACATCACTACACATAATACAGAAAACCCGTTAACTGCCTATTTGGTATGATGTTTAGTATATTAGCTTAGAGATACTGAGTTCGATTCCTTCATTGAAGGTAGGTGTACTTAGAACTAACCCTGATTCTTCTGAAGCTAGGATGTAAGAGTGAAATTTAATTTTTAAAATAAAATACCTAAGTAATACAAAACACAAGGCTGGTGGTTAGCATAGTAAGCAGCCTTCAAATCGGCAGGATCCGTATTCTAATTCTAGCTGGAGATAGGATAGGACTATTCCTCTTATATCTGACAAAGGGAGGGATCGCAATCCGGGACAGAGCAGTCCTTAAAGTCCTTTGTTATTAGAGAAGAAAACCAAACGGTGACAAATCCGGATAACATTGGGCGCAAGCATAGATGGGGTCCCCAGTGATTTCAGATAGACGACCCCGAGGCCGCCTTAACCCCCAGAGGGCCCACCCCAGTAGAGCCCTACGGAGATGAATCCAGTAGCGATGCCAGGAAAGAAACAAGGTTATCTGGTCGCACAACCATTAAAATAAATGGAAAGGAAATTATGGGAATCGAAAACAGTGAACATTTCATTCTCATCCCAAGCCGTGGTATGAGGATGAGCATCCCAGCATCGCCTAAGACAAGGAAAAACCACGAAAGTAATCCCAAGTCAGAGTAGGAAGTTCAATCCAAAGTGATTCCACCCAACTACAAACAAGCTAACAATATTGTGTTGAGGATTTGTTCAACAGGTAAAAAGCCACCGAAATAATCAGAGTTGTTAATGGCCCCAAATAAATGAGGAAGAAGAAAAAGAACCGTGTACACGCGCGCGCACACACACACGCACGCACACACAAACCTCGAATATGATATACAGTAGAACCTCGTTTATTGGGACTAGGACCATTCCAAATTAACGAAACTCCGGTTTATCTAGAGAATGATGGAAACATTATAAAAAAACATGCACTGCATCACGAATTTCTTTTAATGGAGTTTAGAAATTCTATCGGCACACTTTCACCTAAAAACATATGCAATGTATGCACTGTAGTAGCTATGTATTTGCACTTTACACAATACAAGTCGCTAGTAAAAAAAGCAGTGAGCTTCTGCTATCTCAGTTTAGTGATATGCTTACGATCAGTAAAATCCCACATCCGCTTTAACATTAGAAGTTCATTTGGCAAGTTTCGGCTTGACTCTCGAAATAAAGCATCAAATTCTCCATTTTTACTACTGCGTGTGTGTGAGTCATAACCCCAATTTGTTTATCAACACTGTTGAATCTCAATAACCTTCATTTTCAGTAACACTGCATGATGCAACAATGCCTTCCCCTGCAATTGGTTTATAACCTCCGTCATTGTCAATATCTTCTTCATCAACATCGCAACAACCATCAATATTTTTAAAAATGTCTATAAAATCTTCTTCCACACTTTTTTTCCTCTTCAATCTTGTTTCATGGCAAGTCACACTCACCAGGCCACAACCTTTTCCACGACTTTATCAAAGATTCTCTTCCAACCTGTCCCAAGCAGGTGGGCTAAGTACAAGAGAATTCGAGTTAGTGTACTTACTGAGAATAGCAATATATCGTCTGTAAAACAAGCTTTCAATTCCTACGCTATACAACATAATATTGTTTTTCAAAACTGATCCAGGTTATCCGGAAGTCTGGATTAAAGAGGTCCCGGTTAACGAGGTTTTACTGTAGTAAAATATTGATTTTTTAAAGATTTGTTGTGTACACATTTCTACAATGTTTATTTAGTTCTTTTTGGCGCCAAAATAGCGTACTATATTTAATTTCTATAGGTATCCACGTGAACATATTTGTTTTTATTTGTTGACCTTTAACTCTAATGGTCATATCGGTGGCCATTCTCCTTTGGACCCGCCTCGGTAGCATGTCTGCCTCACGTTCAAGAGGCCCGGAGTTCGAATCTCGGTTAGGGGGAGTTACCTGGATAAGATTTTTTCACGGTTTTCCCTTATCCTAAAAGACGAATGTCAGATAATTCTAAGCTCCATGGACCCCGGACTCATTTCAGCATCATTTCACCCATTTCATTCATCGTCCGATATCACTAAACGTTGGAGGACGTAAATTACAACAACAAAAATTACACACAAAAAATTCTCCTTCGGAACATATCGAAGGTGTTAACTCGTATTCGTTAGGTTCTAATAATTAGATTACGAACACATTCACACTCTCATTCATACTTCCAGACTCTGGGGAAGATGAGGAATTATCTTGGTCAGAGAAAAATCCCAACCCCCACCGCCGGCAAACGAACCCTGGACTGCCAACACGGCAGGCAGTTGCTCCACCCACTGAACTACGGGACCATCCAAGGTATCTCTTCTTACATTACGAAAACAATTTGTATCACCAAATTATATACATTTGTGAGAATAGTTATCGATGCTGAAAATAAAAGGTGTTCTATTGAATATGCTTGGTTACTGCAACCAGCACTTCAAATAGTACCTGTGTACGACAAATAAAAGGAGATAAATACACGTACAACACAGAGGAATGAAGCCATGCCGTAAGGAACGATAATTTTCTTAACCACAAGAGCAGCCTGGAGACCCTGTTATGTAAGCGGAAGAGAAGGAATAGAGCTAAAAGAACAATAAACTGTTGGAAGAGTGTTTATTTCACCAGCATGAAAGAATCTATACAAAGAAAACAAATGTGTTCGAATAAGTATCATAAACGTTTTGAGGTTAAGAATACACCCTCAGAGATTCAAGTCTAAGAAGTCCAGAACTAACTTGACGTTTACCACATTGGCTCCTCGATTCAAATTGCCGATATGCCATTAAGGAAACACGATTTTCTGTACCTACCACAAATTCACAAGTACACACACACACACACACATGCGCACTCTCTGTTCCTATGTGCGTGTGTACATACGAGGGTGGGTCAAAAAGTAAAGCATCCTATTTTTTTTCCTTAAATAAATAAGTTATGTGAAAACTTTGAATTTGGCGCAATTCCTCAAACCTTCTTCTCCAATCTCCTTCTGTAGTAACTTCCTAAGTCAATAGGTGGCAGCACTGCATCCTCTTGCAAAATGGCTCACATCGACATTCGTATTAGACAGCGTTCTGTGATTGAATTTTTGACTGCGGAAGGTGAAACGCCAATTCGCATTCACGAAAGACTAAAAAATGTGTATGGTGATGCAACGGTGGATGTCAGCACTGTTAGTCGATGGGTTCGTCGCTGTAACGAAGCTGAAGGGCAAACACCATTCACAGATGAAAAGCGAAGTGGCAGGCCGGTGACTGCAGTGACTCCATGCAACATTCAGCGAGTCGATGACATCATTCGTGGTGATCGCCGGGTAACAACAGGTGAATTGTGTCGCATTACCTCCCTCAGTAAAGGCAGTGTGATGACGATTATTCAACAACTGGGTTACTCAAAAGTTTGTTCACGTTGGGTACCAAGAATGTTAACCGCCCAAAACAAAGAAACAAGGAAAACAATAGCCTCCAAACACTTGTAGTGCTTCAATTGGGAGGGAGAGGAGTTTCTGGAAAAAATTATTACTGGAGATGAAACGTGGGTTCATTTTTTTGAACCTGAATCAAAGAGGAAGTCAATGGAATGGCATCACACAACGTCACCGAAGAAAAAAAAAAATCAAAACTCAGCGGTCGGCAGGGAAAGTTATGGCTACAGTGTTTTGGGATGCAGATGGTGTACTTATGATTGATTTTTGGAGCAGGAATGCACAATAAATTCTGTCCAATACGTCAGAACTCTCAAAAAGCTGAAAGCACGTCTTCGCCGAGTTCACCTAACAATATCTATGGCGGATGTTATTCTTTTGCATGACAATGCAAGACCACACACCAGCCGTTACACCACTGCAGAAATTGAGAAATTGGGATGGCAAGTCTTACCTCACCCCCCATACAGCCCTGACCTGGCACCATCAGACTTCCTTCTGTTCGGGCCACTAAAGAAAGCTCATCGTGGGATTCATTTTGAAGATGAGGAGGCTGTGAAAACGTCCGTGTGTCAATGGCTTAGGAAGCAAGACCGTGTGTTTTACCACACTGGAATACATGCCTTAGTTAAAAGGTGGACCAAAACTGTGGAAAAGGACGGAGATTATATTGAATATTGACAAATTAATCGTCAATGTTGTAGTTTTCAAGCTATGTAAATTGGGTTTAATTTTCTTGGCAATTAAAAGAGAAAAAAGATAGGAGGCATTACTTTTTGACCCACCCTCGTATGTACATAATTAGGGATGGGTCGATACCAGTTTCTCTCAATACTCGATATCGATACACGATATTTTCCACGATACCCTATACTTCGATACTAGATACCGTCATTTCTACTTCTAGTTTCAGTACAAAATAGAATGTTTGGGAGAATTTAATGCCAATAAAATTAAACAGGTGCGCATATTCAATGCGACAAAACAAAAAAGCATCAGTGTTATTATTTCTAAACTTTATATTAGGCATTTAAAAAGCAAAACAGTCCAGTTTTGTAAGTTTTGATTCAAACATACTAGCACTATTCTTTCGGGATCAAGTCGCTTTTTCTGTCACATATGAGTCCTGCTATGCTAAATCGTGTTTCAGAGAAATCTGTTGCTGGTGGAATACAGGGAAGAAGGAAAGAAGATAGGGAAAAAGTTCGTAAAAATGACCTATTTTAACCTTGAAAGCTACTGAACTTAAATACAAGGCTTGTTATTCATCCAAATTTTCTTTCCTTAGTTGTGCTGTTCACTTAATGAGAGCAACTACTTTTTTCTAACTTTTTTTTTTATTTCAAGACTTCAAAATGTGTATTTCGTGTGAAATTTTAGGTGTCATACAATACTTCCTCCATCTACAATAAAAGGTGGCAGAGAAAGTAAAAGTAGTCCTATGTTTGTGTGCCTATCGTTTATCAAACCCACAACTCAAAAATTAGATAGGCACCATATTTACGTCCTTAGCTCATAAGTAGGGGGCGGATTTTGCCCTATTTGCCTATTTTATTTCTTTGTTCAGAAACGTGGGCTTTTAAGTTATAAGCCCGTTTCCTACAATTATTAGCCTAAATTCTTAGTTTCATAGTGCCTATAAATGCCTATTTCATATGTTTGTGCCTATTCTGCTTATCAGTGCCAAAAACTGCCTTTTTAGCCAATGTCTTTTGCCTATAATTTGTGACAACAGCTTTTGCATTTGTTGGTTTCAACGTAGTTTTCTGGGAAGACAAATTTCTTACTGCTGCACATTGGATTAGATTAGATTAGATTGTTTTGCCTTCAGTAGGTTCACTTGTAGCCAGAAAAGGCTGTGAACATTGAACATGTCCAGAGGTATAAAGTTTAATAGCATATATATACAGGTACAAAAGTTAACATAAAATACATACAGGCAATATGAACAACATTATGGAAAACAAAGCAAGGATGACCATATATTTTATATATGATACAAAATCACTTTTTAATTCAGCTTTCACTTGGCTCATGCCAGTACGTTTCAACCTTTTTGCAATGGATACCATTCTTGTTATTTCTTAAATACATAAACATTTAAATTAAACTTTCAACATACATCAAAGATTTATTGGTAATGATTTGTCATTGTAACAGTTAGATACTACTTACAGAGCTACAGAAGCATTATCAGGATAATTTGTCATTCAGATAATCTTGTACAGAATAAAAAGATTTTGAGCAAAGGTACTCTCTAACAGAATTTTTAAAAGCACCGAAATTATCAATTTTTTCTTTAAGAACATTACGAAGTGTGCCAAATATTTTGATAGCTTCTTAATACACACCTTTCTGGAAGCAATAAAGTTTAGCAGTGGGATAATGGATATTATAATTCTGTGAATTACATTATTTGTTGCAAATAAGGCACGATTGTATACAAATAATTTTAGGATCGAGAATATATACATGCAAGGAAGCGTTAATATCTCCAATCTTCTAAAAAGATCTTTACAGGAACATCTGTTGTGGCTGTTAACATTGTACAAAAAGGGGTTTATTAAGGAGACACATCTGTGCAAATTGGCCCAAAAATTACACAATACCAAATTTAGTTATTTTTTGACTGAAAACTAATATAGATATACTTCAATAATACAACGGTTTTTTTTTTCTAGCGGCACTACACAAAACGTCACAAGACTATATATTAAACTCAGATTTCTCAGATTCTCCATTTTCTACATTTTTCCTAACTTCAAAATGTTCTACAGGATGCAGTTTTCTATTAATCTGTATGCAATTCTAAACATACCTGTAAGGGTAGCTGCATATTAAGTGTAACCATTTACATTTGTTGTGTTCTTGTTATTTGTATTGAAAAGGATTACAATGTTTACTTCTTACTGAAAGCGCTTAGGAAAATAAAAATTGCTAAATAGGTATGATTATTTTTCCCTTCGTTGATATGGCGAAGACAAATAGTTCACATAGGTACAGGTAATTAATAGGTTAAAATGGGTGCAGAAACTTATACCCCAAGCATTAATTTTTAAAATTAAAATATGTGGGACATTTTAAGAATCGCCTGTAATTTAGACTTAACTGTTAATTGCTCAGGAACTATTGTAACTAGAAATCTGAAACTTGGTATTATTCCATTCTTGATCGATCACAAAAATAAATGGTATAAATTTGAAACAAATCTAACAAAGGCTTCAGATATTTAAATTTTCACCCTTAAGCCCCCTCCCATAACCCATGTTTTTTTGTTTTTTGTCACAGTTAATTACTCCACACCTTGCTGCACATTATGGTTCTTACTCGGTGAAGTGGATTTATATGTATTTAATTATACGACAATATCTGTTATTTTAACTTGCTGTGGAGCCATTTGTGAAATTTGGAATAAATGTTGAAGTATTTCGCCTAGGGAACCACAAAATAGTACGCGTTTAGCGAATTTGTTACAGCATATGTTGTCATTTTGTTATCGTGCATTTATAGAGCATTTTAAGAGCCATTTTACTAAAATTGTATATTTCTAAGTGTTTACTTAGCAAATTTTTAGTGCTTATTTAAGTGCCTATTTTGCCCATTTTAGTGCCTTTATGCCTGCCTATTTCACACATTTTAGTGTCTATAAATCCTCTCCCTACTCATAAGAAAGGGGATGGTTTCTCGGCAATTTTCCTGCCCCCAAATAATGCATAAGATGAATATTTTCCATTGTTTTTATTTTTTCAGTAAATTTTCTAATAATTTAAAACAAGTTTGAGAAATTGAAATGACAAATAAAAGGAACTATATCTTAAGTTTATGAAAATAATGTACAAAAATATTTCATTTTTAACTAATTGCATATGTGCAGCAAAACGAATCAGTTTACTATTAGCAGCATTTCTCATCAAAATACACTTTATTTTGTAACTTTACGTGATGATGATGATGATGATGATGATGATGATGATGATGATGATGATGATGATGATGATGATGATGATGATGATGATGATGATGATGATGATGATGATGATGATGATGATGATGATATATAAGGGCGCTCAACTACGGCGGTCATCATCGCCCTTTAAAAAACTAGTCAGATATAAAACTTTCTAAAAGCTATACAAAACCTATTAAAAATACACGTACATAAAAAACATCAATCAAAACCTACTAAAATTTTCATTCACTAAATCCTAAACTCTAAACTAGACAAGAATCTAAAAACCTTCTCCACGGGTCTCCACGCACGGCCTACACGTGGGTGGGCCTGTTGACCGTCTCCCTCAGCCACGATGAGGAGCCCACACGAGGGAGAGTGTTGGCTCGGGACCCCAGGTGCGCCAAACCCGTACCTACCGAACTAGGCCCCTGGGGGGTGGGCCTGTTGACCGTCTCCCTCAACCACGTATAGGAGCTCACACGAGGGAGACTGTTGGCTCGGGACCCCGGGTGCGCCAAACCCGTACCTACCGAACTAGGCCCCTGGGGGGTGGGCCTGTTGACCGTCTCCCTCAACCACGTATAGGAGCTCACACGAGCGAGACTGTTGGCTCGGGACCCCGGGTGCGCCAAACCAGTACCTACCGAAGTAGGCCCCTGGGGGGTGGGCCTGTTGACCGTCTCCCTCAACCACGTATAGGAGCTCACACGAGGGAGACTGTTGGCTCGGGACCCCAGGTGCGCCAAACCCGTACCTACCGAACTAGGCCCCTGGGGGGTGGGCCTGTTGACCGTCTCCCTCAACCACGTATAGGAGCTCACACGAGGGAGACTGTTGGCTCGGGACCCCGGGTGCGCCAAACCCGTACCTACCGAACTAGGCCCCTGGGGGGTGGGCCTGTTGACCGTCTCCCTCAACCACGAAGAGGAGCCCACACGAGGGAGACTGTTGGCTCGGGACCCCGGGTGCGCCAAACCCGTACCTACCGAACTAGGCCCCTGGGGGGTGGGCCTGTTGACCGTCTCCCTCAACCACGTATAGGAGCTCACACGAGGGAGACTGTTGGCTCGGGACCCCGGGTGCGTCAAACCCGTACCTACCGAACTAGGCCCCTGGGGGGTGGGCCTGTTGACCGTCTCCCTCAACCACGTATAGGAGCTCACACGAGGGAGACTGTTGGCTCGGGACCCCAGGTGCGCCAAACCCGTACCTACCGAACTAGGCCCCTGGGGGGTGGGCCTGTTGACCGTCTCCCTCAACCACGTATAGGAGCTCACACGAGCGAGACTGTTGGCTCGGGACCCCGGGTGCGCCAAACCAGTACCTACCGAAGTAGGCCCCTGGGGGGTGGGCCTGTTGACCGTCTCCCTCAACCACGTATAGGAGCTCACACGAGGGAGACTGTTGGCTCGGGACCCCGGGTGCGCCAAACCCGTACCTACCGAACTAGGCCCCTGGGGGGTGGGCCTGTTGACCGTCTCCCTCAACCACGAAGAGGAGCCCACACGAGGGAGACTGTTGGCTCGGGACCCCGGGTGCGCCAAACCAGTACCTACCGAACTAGGCCCCTGGGGGGTGGGCCTGTTGACCGTCTCCCTCAACCACGTATAGGAGCCCACACGAGGGAGACTGTTGGCTCGGGACCCCGGGTGCGCCAAACCCGTACCTACCGAACTAGGCCCCTGGGGGGTGGGCCTGTTGACCGTCTCCCTCAACCACGTATAGGAGCTCACACGAGGGAGACTGTTGGCTCGGGACCCCGGGTGCGTCAAACCCGTACCTACCGAACTAGGCCCCTGGGGGGTGGGCCTGTTGACCGTCTCCCTCAACCACGTATAGGAGCTCACACGAGGGAGACTGTTGGCTCGGGACCCCGGGTGCGCCAAACCCGTACCTACCGAACTAGGCCCCTGGGGGGTGGGCCTGTTGACCGTCTCCCTCAACCACGTATAGGAGCTCACACGAGGGAGACTGTTGGCTCGGGACCCCAGGTGCGCCAAACCCGTACCTACCGAACTAGGCCCCTGGGGGGTGGGCCTGTTGACCGTCTCCCTCAACCACGTATAGGAGCTCACACGAGCGAGACTGTTGGCTCGGGACCCCGGGTGCGCCAAACCAGTTCCTACCGAAGTAGGCCCCTGGGGGGTAACTTTACGTCCTCCAACGTTAAGTCATATCGGACGGTGAATGAGATGGGTGAAATGATGCTCAAATGGGCCCAGGGTCCAGGGAGCTTAGAGCTACCCGACATTCGTCTTGTAAGGATAAGGGAAACTCCCGGAAAAAACCTTATCCAGGTAGCTCACCCTGACCGAGATTCGAACTCGAGACCTCTTGAACGTGAGGCAGACCCGCTACCATGTACGCTACCGATTACATATTTTATATCATTATAATATTATCGCAGATGTCTCAACTGCAAACTCGGAGCACTTAAAGAATAAAAGAGAACAATTATTAGCAAAGAGTGAACTCTTGGTACTCTTAACTGCCATCCAGTGCAGAAGAGGTAAGAGTTGCTGCTATATCAGGTATTTCTTCTATTTTATAGTTAGCCACATTAGCGGCAGAGGGCAATAAGTGAAAGGTTCGATTTCATATGTTTGCTTACACGCTTTTACTCGTGCGCTTTGCTCGTTTTAATTCATTCCTTTTGTCGTTAGGTATTTTATACTAGCCTGCAAAAATAATTAAATATCGTCAACAGTTCACTGTTACCTATTAATAATTATCATATCATTATTATGCATATTTATAAAACAACCAATCAGAGAGGATGAGCGTAAGTACTATTAACGTTCAGATTAAGGGAAAACAATCTGTACTTTCCAGTTTTGAAACTATATCTTCTTTGCCAAAAGCAATCAAGCAGTAAATCAATTATCTCAAACATGGAGTTGTGCTATTCCTATGGACTTCATAAGGTAATACAGGTAAGCAGTATTTAAAGTAAATATAAAACAAATTGCACAAATATGCACCTTACTGGGTTCGAAGACACTCAAAACACAGCTGCATTTGCTTGCTTGATAAAAAGAGCTCTGGCAGGGCCATGGGATTATGTTGATGAATGGCATATGGAATTTTTCTGTACCTGTTTTTGTTCGTAGTAAAATAAATCAGTGGGACGTTACCGAACAGCCTGCGTAGAGTGCTCATGTTGTTCTAAGAGGAGATAAATAATGAATGGAATGAATCAGAGCAGTTAACAAAAACAGAGTTCAATACGCCAGTTGGAAGATGTACTTATAAGTGGAGTATACTTTTACGGGTGCTATAATGGGCAAATAGTTTTAAGCTTTGCTTCATTAGCTTTTCGGCCCATCTCTGTGTTGGGGGGCTAGCGTGTCTGCCCCGCATTAAATAGGTCCCGAGTTCTAACCTCACAAGGGAACTATCACTATACTCACACCTGTACGCGCTTGAGAGTTTGATGGCATTATCTATGCTCTATGTGGGGCCCGTATGCCAAAAACGGATACGGTGTATAGCTGCAAGCACCCGAAAATGAGTCCAGAATCGCAGGAACATATAGGCATATTAACACAGCATTGTACGGGAGGAATTGTATATCCCTGACTTGTAGCGGTCTGTACATATGTAAGGAGCGATGTACCGTACACCTGCCACATAGCTGACGAGGGATGTCCAGAAGCTACTTGCAAGTGGTCGCATGCGGCACTGTACAGGCTTCAGTTTGGGACGTTGTGGTTCTACTCCACAGCAGAATTTTGGTGCACATGGTTCATATACAGCAGCTATTATACCACAAAAATTTTCAGATGCATAGCGGTGTGAGTAAAGTGATAGTTTGCTTGTCAGTTAAGGTGAGTTATCTAAATTTTTTCCGGGGCTTTCCCTTATCTTGGAAAGACGAATGTCAGGTGACTTTAAGCTCTATAGATTCCTAACGAGATGTTAACGTGTAAAGATTATCTTTTGCAAGGTCGTGGGTTCGATTACCACGACAGCTTATTCTATTCCTGGGTTATCGTAGTTTCTTCAGGTTGGTAGGCGAATTTGGGGTAATGCCTCTTCTGCCACGACTTTACTGCCCATTATTTCTTCGTCATCACCTGCTTCAGGGTTGAAGAACTAGGCGATGTTTTATTTGGCAAGTTGTGGCTGGGCGGTAGAGTTGTAGTTTGTGAGGATTTCTCCCGGGTGTCGGTTGGACCTCTCATAAAACTCAGTGCTCAGTGAACAGTCAAGGCACCACTTAAGGAGAGCACCGCAGGTTCGGGGCTTGTGGGCGGGCTTGAGAGGTGTTGAATGCGCTAAATCTGAAAACGTTCCATATAGCGAATGTCGTTTCCTGGATCTGATCACACTTGGATATTCCCCTCATCTCTTTCCTCCCAGAAGTCGTGTTCGGAACCCGAAGGACCGAATTTGCCTACGCTGGGCAATTTGGCCCGATTTCGGAAGACCCCGTGTGATACGTATCTCCCCCCCTCCCCCTTTTATGGATCCTGGGCTCATTTAAGCCTTATTTCACCCATTTCATTCATTGACCTAACCAGTTAAGTGACGCTAAAATAGACAGCTTTCCGTTTTAGGATAAGTGTATCACATAAAACAATTAATTTTTCGTGATGGTTTAGATATCATTAGTTAATGATATCGGCATGTTTTATTTACGTCCTACAACGTTAAGCCATGCTATTGTTCAAGGTACTAGTGTTGTAGTAGGTACTATGTCATGACTAACACCATAAATAATGTACCGTTATCTCCATATCCACTAGCAGTATTTGTTTTGTTTTCTTTTGTTAAAAGCAGTATTGATAATTGTAATATAAAGGCTTACACCATTTAAAACAAGGTGAATCATTATCACTCAGCTGTTATATTTCATATAGGTTTTAAAAGAATAATTTTCCCAGAAATACGCATTTCCAAGTGCTCTGAATTAAAGATAAATCATTTCAAGAAATATAGCAACAGTGGAAACCCAAGTGATATAAATATGTGCTATGTGAGTTCAGTATCTTTTCAAAAATATGACAGGATGTCAACGCAAATGTGTTAGTAATATTTAACGAAAATTTTCCAAGTAAAGAATGTTTGGGACAAAGAATTTTATTCAAAATCTTCATGGTCCATTGTTGGAAGATGCTGAACTTAATTACGATGCTTGATATTTATTGATTTTTGATTAATGTTTCCACACACTAGGGCGCAGATACACACTGAATTGTTCTAAAAATTATTTTTGTTGGTAATGAATATTTCGGTAGAATGAAACATTTCTACCATCGGCTATAAGCAAATGCTATAAAAACCTTTTTAAAAAATATAAATAAAAAGCATACTTTTAGATTTCTTCCACACTTGTTTACCTTAGCATAATTTGCATATTTAAATAGATGACATCTCACCCTTCTCCTCCTCCACCCAACTGGAACTTTGGTGACACTCGCGACAGTTGCATGTCACGTAACAATCCTGATTTGGGTACCTAGTGAGCGTTATCTAAAATCCTGGTTTACGAATCTTGGCCCTTGGCCACATGTACTACTCTTACTTATTTGGAGTGAAAATGTAGAAACCCCGTTAAATATAAACTGATTGTGCCTGATTCTGTCTTTGTAAGAAATTAAAGAATTGCAAGTGTTATTTCATAATAACCAAATAGTTAAGCTTAATAATTATGTGACTGATTTTGTAACATAAAATGCATAAGCACAGTAAACATTTTTTCATTCAGTATTTCCTGTACGAAAAAATTAAAAATTTATATTATATCTAACAGTATCTTGGGTTATTCTCAAAATATTAATACCTATCTACAATACTCAAAAAATAAGCGGCTATATAAGACTTTCGTGAATTAAATAAAGTTGATTCTAAATGTAAAGAACAAACAGAAACATAAATCCGGCCACTTGAAATTTTTACAGCAAAGAGAACTATTAGACACCGTTTGACTCCAAAGCAAGATATACGTACGCCACTTTAATATTCGGTTACTCTTAGGCTTGCATTCATTTGCATAGATATTTAAAAACGGGGAGCCTTGCACATCCATTGCCATTAGTGACACTACTGTCGTGGTGTACTGTAAAGTCAAAGGTGCGCAAGGGAAGTAACACAGCATTTACGAGTAAACAGCGACAGCTTGTGATCTTTCACTACTCTAAAGGTCCTACGCATAAGAAAATTCTGCTAATCTGAATATACCAGGGAACACTTTTGGAGCCATCGTCCAAAGGTACAGAGAAGAAAAGAGAATCGAATCTTTCCCACGGGACGTCTACAAAAGCTAAGTCAGAAATAAAAGAGACTGCTTATGAGAAAGTTAATAAGTAATCCTAAAATAAGTGCCCCTAAACTGCTACCTATTGCGTCTGACTAATCGTAAAGACGTGCACCTAGAATTAGTTAGAAAAGCTTTTACTGAAGAAGACTACAATGGAAGATCAGCGAGAGAAAAGCCTTATGTAAGCAAAACTAATAGGCAAAGAGGTTGCAGTTTACTAAAAAATTTTGTAAAGAAGACCAAGAATTGTGAAAAGATGCTTTTTTGTTTATGAAAGCCCTTTTATTTAATACAGAGTGAAGGGTTCGTGTTTGGCGTAAGCCCAATACAGAGCTGCATATCAGGAATTTACACTCTACTGTGAAATACAAGGGGCGTCCAGAAAGTAAGTTCTGTTTCCATTTATCTCCGCTGCAGCGCTGCGATCGCAGTTCCGCACATGCGCGGTAGACGCTCTGTATCAAGGAGAAGAAACGTGCGCCATTGTGAGATCGCTGTCAGCCACGTGCGCTTTGTTGTGTTTGTTTACAATGTCAGTGTTGATTGAAAATCCCACCGCTTGTGAAATCAGATCTGTGATTCTATCTCTGAATGCTCGGAAAGTGAAACCAATTGAAATTTATCGGCAAATTTGCGATGTCAAAAGGTGTTGTGTTTCTTCACGACAACGGACGACCACACACTGCAAATGCGACGAAAAACATTCTACAGGGATTTGGCTGGGACGTGCTTGACCACCCCCCGTATAGCCCTGACCTCGCTCCTAGCGACTTTCATCTGTTTTTGCATCTCAAATATTTCCTTGGCGGTCAACACTTCAACAATGACGAAGAGCTGAAAGAAAATGTTTCCAACTGGTTGAAGACACAGGCGGCAAACTTCTACAAAGAAGGTATACAAAAACTTGTGCCTCGCTATGACAAATGCCTGCAAAATTTTCTGGACGTACCTCGTATAAAGGTGTAAATGTTATGGTATGGGGACCATATCAGCAGGTGGAGTGGGACGTTTGGTATTCACTGAGAACACCATGGATAAACACTAGTACCTCAACATTAATAGAGAAAACCTTCATCAGTGTGCGGAGAAATTAGGAATAAGTAATACTTTTAAGTTTTATATAACAACCCAAAGCATCAGGCGTATACTATCAGAGAATGGTTGTTATATGATAGAACAAAAGTAGTACATCCGCCCCACAGAGTTCAGATCTTAACGGAGAATTGCAGCGAGGTAAATAAAAGAATTAGAAATTCTCCCATCTCCTCCAAAGTTCAAAGAAAGAAAAGACTGAAGAATGGGCTAAAATTGAGCCTGCCTATACGGAAAAAATATACCCTGTTAGATATAGTCAGGCGTAAATTATACCTACAAAGTACTGAATTTTGTCAACACCTGTTGCTGTTTAGAAGTACGATTGTTTTTGTTGTTGTGGAAAGGACATGTATTTGTTTGCATTTATTTTTACTTTAATGTTTGCAGCTGTTATTAAGAAAG
Organism: Mantis religiosa; assembly: GCA_030765055.1. Classification (NCBI taxonomy): domain Eukaryota; kingdom Metazoa; phylum Arthropoda; class Insecta; order Mantodea; family Mantidae; genus Mantis; species Mantis religiosa. The sequence goes on along the minus strand of CM060954.1, from coordinate 112,186,641 downwards.
TAAACGTTTTAACTTAATATTTTATGAGTAGGTGTATATTTTCACAAAACAAAATAAACTTAGCCAAAACGTGTTTCCTTTAAGATTTAATTTTACAGTCTTAAATCTAAAGATTTACCATTTTAAGTCTTTTTTTTTTTTTCCTGGATGACTTTTTACATAATAGATTAATTGTGAGAGATAGACAAAGTTACTACAAAAGAATATAAATATTGATAAAGCTACATAATTTATGTCAAATAGATTTTCCGATACATTCTGTTTTATTAGTCTGAACTTTCAATACTTTTACTGTTCTCTAATAAGAACTTGGTTACCAAGGAAAACGGAATTTCAAAGTCATCACATATTGACCCTCTCTTAAAAGTGACAGTCGCTTAAGCCACTGTATTTCCATGTTAAATCTGCAAGGAAATATGTAATAAATCCATCTTTTTAAAGCTTATCTTCATCAATGAGAAGATGATAAAACCTTAGCATTTAGAGGATATTCGATATTCAGATTTCTCCGGAAATGTTTTGAATCCTAAAAAGCATTCATGTGTGTCTTTATCAACACTTCTTCTTTAACTTTCCTAGTAGTACCACTATCGTGGTGTTAGGGGGCTCTGTCAACATTGGTATTAAAATTCATGTTCCATGCTTCCACAAATGACTTTTGATTTAAGTGTCACATGTTTAAGATATTTGCACGGCATACAAAATATATATTTTAAATTTTCTGCGAATAGTTCACCTCATTCTGTATTAATGGAAAACTGCAGGAGATTAACAAAATCTTACTAAACAAAACAAAGCTAAACTGTGTGTAGATTTCGATGAAGTACACGGTTTATAATAAATAAAATAGTTTGTAGCATTAACCATTTAGGAGCTTCTGTTTTAATATTTTAGTTATTCGTTTTTCGTGGTAGCTATGCAGTGAGCATAAGAATCCATAAGTTTATAAAAGTATGACTATCCCTTTAGCCTACTGTACCATGGCTGCAATGAAATGTATAATAAAGTTTGTTGTTTTCGATTAACAAATAGCAGATAAGAATAAGGTTTTGTATGAATAGTTCGTATAAAAACGAGAAGAGAAGGTAATACGATTGTAATGGTTAATACTTCTGACGAAATATTCAAGTGATTGTAAAATGCATACCTACTTCCGGTGAATTTTGAAAGCCAAGTTTTCTATAGGTGAATGGCAGAAAAAAATAAAAATATAGATACCTGTACTTTTGTTTGGTAAAAGTAGTCTACTCCCTGGCTTCTGAATAGTGATAACTTCATTAATTAAGCGAATACTTCTCTTTACGAACTACTACGCCATTGAAACAAAAGACAACCTCCACGCACAAAACAAAGTTTGCCCTCTCTAAAACGCTACTGTTTACAGTGCATTTGTTTTTTTCTCTTACCTGTGGAGTAATAGTGTCTTCTCTGTGGTACCGCAAGCCTCATGTTGAATACGTCTTAAACAACACAACAATGTAGAGACACTGAAGCATGCGTGCAGCGTGAAGGGAGGGCAGTATGAATGGAAAATAATAAAACTTCTCCTCCTGGTGCTATGAGCTGCGCATATCGACACGGCCTCATCACTTCCTGCACCGCACCGACTGCAAAACAGAAGTGAAGAGGTTATGTTCTACGACAGTGACAGGCAAGGTGTGGCACAGCTGTTTTCTTGCACCTTATCAAGTTGCGTGCTTCATGACTTCGACATTTCTACCAACAATGGTTAACTGCTGCGTTTTCTAACTCCTGATTATTTGAACTTTGAGAGGTAAAAGCGTACATTGCTACAATAGGAAATATTGCAATTCCAGAAAATGAAAAGCTGGTTTCTGTTATAATTAGGTGATTTACTGCTAAAAGCCATCATCTACCCATTCAAAAATACTTCGTAATGCTTGTTGCGGAGAAAACAAAAAAAAAGTAAGAAACCATTATTAGGATGCATTTCTGCTCTAATTTTAAATACATATTACACAGCTGGTAAACCGAGAAGTTCTATTAGTAACCATCGTCTAGAAAGCTTCAAATTTGACATTGGAAAAAATAGGCTGGCAAAATGCAAACAAACTAATATAACAATGTTAGATCATAAAATAAACATAACTAACGTATTTGGATAGGTGGATTCAGACTGTAAAATTTAATGCCATAGCGGGATTTCAACCTCGGACTCCGTCCGATCTCTCTAATCACTGAACTACAATGGCAACGTGCCAGCACGATATTAAATTTTCCAACTAACTTGTATTTTGCCCGGTAAACCACTAGGAGTTCTCATATATACATGAGACAAACAACTTAATGGCGACTTTACTATACTATAAGTACTTTAAGTCCTGGGTTTTACAGTTCAGACCATTATTAGGTCAATTAATTTACAGAAATAATGGGCTTTAATCATAAGATTTCACTTGAGAAAATGGAAATATGGCATGTCACCCAAAAATCCGATCTGGGTATATCACCAGAAACATACTGTCGCGCCTTTGGTATAACCTGTTGCTAGAAATTCTGAATCCATGGACATCGAAGAGTAAAGACGTGACAATATGAATCTCAAAGAATAAGTTTTTGAACAAAGTTGTATGTGCGTGCGTGCGTGTGCGTGTGTGCGTGTGTGCGTGTGTGCGTGTGTGCGCGTGTGCGCGTGTGCGCGTGTGTGTGTGTGTGTGTGTGTGTGTGTGTGTGTGTGTGTGTGTGTGTGTGTGTGTGTGTGTGTGTGTGTGTGTGTGTGTGTGTGTGTGTGTGTGTGTGTGTGTGTGTGTGTGTGTGTGTGTGTGTGTGTGTGTGTGTGTGTGTGTGTGTGTGTGTGTGTGTGTGTGTGTGTGTGTGTGTGTGTGTGTGTGTGTGTGTGTGTGTGTGTGTGTGTGTGTGTGTGTGTGTGTGTGTGTGTGTGTGTGTGTGTGTGTGTGTGTGTGTGTGTGTGTGTGTGTGTGTGTGTGTGTGTGTGTGTGTGTGTGTGTGTGTGTGTGTGTGTGTGTGTGTGTGTGTGTGTGTGTGTGTGTGTGTGTGTGTGTGTGTGTGTGTGTGTGTGTGTGTGTGTGTGTGTGTGTGTGTGTGTGTGTGTGTGTGTGTGTGTGTGTGTGTGTGTGTGTGTGTGTGTGTGTGTGTGTGTGTGTGTGTGTGTGTGTGTGTGTGTGTGTGTGTGTGTGTGTGTGTGTGTGTGTGTGTGTGTGTGTGTGTGTGTGTGTGTGTGTGTGTGTGTGTGTGTGTGTGTGTGTGTGTGTGTGTGTGTGTGTGTGTGTGTGTGTGTGTGTGTGTGTGTGTGTGTGTGTGTGTGTGTGTGTGTGTGTGTGTGTGTGTGTGTGTGTGTGTGTGTGTGTGTGTGTGTGTGTGTGTGTGTGTGTGTGTGTGTGTGTGTGTGTGTGTGTGTGTGTGTGTGTGTGTGTGTGTGTGTGTGTGTGTGTGTGTGTGTGTGTGTGTGTGTGTGTGTGTGTGTGTGTGTGTGTGTGTGTGTGTGTGTGTGTGTGTGTGTGTGTGTGTGTGTGTGTGTGTGTGTGTGTGTGTGTGTGTGTGTGTGTGTGTGTGTGTGTGTGTGTGTGTGTGTGTGTGTGTGTGTGTGTGTGTGTGTGTGTGTGTGTGTGTGTGTGTGTGTGTGTGTGTGTGTGTGTGTGTGTGTGTGTGTGTGTGTGTGTGTGTGTGTGTGTGTGTGTGTGTGTGTGTGTGTGTGTGTGTGTGTGTGTGTGTGTGTGTGTGTGTGTGTGTGTGTGTGTGTGTGTGTGTGTGTGTGTGTGTGTGTGTGTGTGTGTGTGTGTGTGTGTGTGTGTGTGTGTGTGTGTGTGTGTGTGTGTGTGTGTGTGTGTGTGTGTGTGTGTGTGTGTGTGTGTGTGTGTGTGTGTGTGTGTGTGTGTGTGTTAAAAACCACCTCACACAGCAATCTAAAACTAAGAAATTCCTCCATTCTAAGATTTTGTTTACATGGGAAAGTTTTCGTTATAGAAAGAGTCAACATGAAAAAAATTCAATGCCACGGCCGGGATTTGAACCACGGATGTCCTGGTTTCCGTCCAGTTGCTCTAACCCATTGAGCTACCATGGCCAACGTGCCATCCTGACATTAAATTCTTCATTTGACTCATATATTTCCCCGGTATACCACTAGGAGCTCTCGCATCCGAGATACACCGTTTGTGGCGACTTACTATCGTAAGTACTTGAGTCCCAGGCTCCATCATTTAGCTCTTATTATTTTAGTTAATTGGTGGAAATTAATCATTTCTTCACACTAGCCGTATATAGGCTAAGGTTTTTGATGGATAGAGTCAACATGAATGCGAGCGCCCCTAGTGGTCCACTTAGGAAACATACCAGTCAAATGGAGAATTTAATGGCATGATGGCAAGTTGGCCATGGTAGCTCAATGGGTTGGAGCGACTGGATGGAAACCAAGAGATCCATGGTTCAAATCTCGGCTGTGACATTGAATTTTTCATGTTGACTCTATCATAAACCTTAGTCTATATACGGCTAGTGTGAAGAAATGATTAATTTCCATCAATTAACTAAAGTTTTCCTTATATTTAATTTTCTAAAAAATGCTGGTAACAATTTTGTTTGTAATTCCAAGTCTTCATTATACGTATTTACGTAACTTTTAAAATGAAAATAATGAATTATTGTCTGTGAATACTTTTCAAAGTCCCATTCATTCTAAATGAATTTTGCCTAAGACGACACAAATTTATAATACATGAAGTTGTAAGGCTCATTAAGACATGCCAATTTTTTGCATGGCATTAGCGGTTTCTGAGATATTGGCTGCTCACACGCAATACATTTATTGAAGTGCTTGATCACGGTTTTTTTTCGTAATGTGCATGAAATGCAGATGATTTGCATTAATGAAGTCACTTCTCTAATATTTTGTCTTAATACTTTCTGTAAAAAGAGTTTAGAACAAATATAAAAAAGCACTGCATATAAAAGTATTGGGAATGTAATGTGACTTTTATTTTTCCACGTAGTAAAAGCTTCTAAAGACTCGTGTGTAACAACATAATAATTAAATAAAAGGTAGACTAAATCCTCTGATTAAGGAAGGTTAGAAAATGTTCATTACATAAAAAAACTATTTTTAAAACAAATATAGCCAATCAGCTATGACCTCAACAGTTGATATAAAGAAAACAGCAAAACAAAGGCCGAAAGCCCAACTAATCAACTTGAAGAGCGGAAAATAGTTACAAATTTGTCAAATTTTATCATGCGGTGGGGTCTTTGTAACCGAGGTATATCTGTGTACGTAGGCTGGTAGGTGCCACTATCGCCTTAGGAAGGGAGGATGAGGGAAGAGACCGAAGGGCAACCAGATCCGGATGACGATGGACGCTAGCATGTTTCCAATATGAACACACCCACCCTACCCTTACTATCTCCTCGCCCCCTGGCGGACCCATAAAAAGTCTCTGTGGAAGTGGATCCTGACCAAGATGTTGGGAAAAGGTGGGCAGGAAAGCTGTACTGTGATGCGTTCACGTAGGTGACAAGAGAGTAACAAAGGGAAACAAAACACTGAGCGGCCGAATCTACAGCCTCCCTAATGTGACTCACCACGCTACCGACTACGCCACCTCTCTCGGTCAGTTTAAATGCTATGATATATTCTTACCTACCACCCCCTCACCCCCCCAAAAAAAAGTCCCAATGTTAATCAGCGAACATGCCGTGCTCTGTAATGCAGACTAGACGATACAAAATTCTTGGAAATTCTCGGTCATAAATACTCCCTTTATACAGAATAATAAGGCCAACGGTGTGCTGCTAGTCGGGTTTAATTTATTTTAATTCTTCTTATCGTTGCCTATAAACATTTTATTTTCGTTAGTTACGAGTTACAGAAAGTTGATAGTTTATATCCAACGAGTTGATAAATGGAGCTTGTTAAATTCCGCAAGAATGTTTCCAGTAACACTCATTTGTACACCTACTTTTCTCTTTCTGAAATGAAGTAGTATCTGAAAGGCTCAGTCAAGTACTAAATATTTCAAAAGCGTCTATGTTTAATTCTGTTAATCTGTAGCATACAATCTAGGAAGTAAATATTTTTTCTGATAACGTGACCCCCCTACCTCGACATGAAAAGCCCACGCAAACCAATTCGACTACCCAATAAATAAAAATTTGAAATATCAGACCGGTACCTAATTCCTAAACACGGAGCATATATTCCAAACAATTTATTTCCAAATATAAACTGCAAATTCTACAAGAATTATTTTACAGATAAAACCTACTAACTAAACACAAATTACGAAACAATTTAATTTCAAAACATATCCTAATAACAATTACAACTTCAATAAGATTATTATTTAGTCTAACTTTATTTATTTAATTGTGTAATTTATTATAAACAACTTTAATCATTTTAATTGCATTTTTAAGCATTTTATATAACTTTATATAACTAAATAACATAATGCATATATGTAAAAAATAAATTTTAAAAGATATTCAAACATAATCATTACAACTTAGAACTAATTCAAATTAACATAACTGAATTTTTAACGTATTACATTTACTTTTCATTTAGTTAATCCCAATACAATACAGCTGCTAGTTCGTTCCCATATGGACAAGGGACGCTCATCCGACAGGTAAGGGAAGGTGGTGTGGTCAGCACCATACGGCCCCAAGCCCGGATTTTTTAGTTTTCTGAACCATAGTTACTGGGGCTACCAGATGTAGCTTCTGGCTCCTCCGAACCTCAATAGAGCTAGTCCTATACTTAGACCGAAAAATTCCCATCACAGTGCATTTCTTAGTTGTGATCTGGAACATCAAGCTCTAATACATTGTGCCAGGAACAAAAGTGTTTCTAGTAGAGGTTATGGTTGTATGACACTTCGCACACTTCGACCTATATAGATACATTATGGTTGCCATCCCAAGGAGGGAGGGATTAAGTGAAACAACCATAGGAGGCTGCAGGCAGACATGTCATAGGGTCGCACGGAAGTTCATAAACATCTCAGGCTCAAATAGCCGTCTTATGATGCAACTGCTTAGAGATGGCGATAAACAACCAGTCAATAAAGCAGCCCTCTAATGTCTAAAGGAGTACTCTTTCCTTTGAGCAAGCATCCAGGCCATCTGCCCGGATCCGCCACGCGTCGATAAAGCTAAGCATGCCTAAAAATAAAACGTAAATTGAATGAAGGAAAAGTTATGTAATGGAAGTTGTGGTACTTGAGAATATGCTCTACCGAACAGGGAAAGTCATGAATAATCCAGTCAGAATGGGGGCTCGACGGAAATGGAACCTGTAGCGAGCCTCACCGTTAACGCGAAGTCATTTCACTCGGTCCTCTAATAGGAAAATGAGAAACGAAGGACAGCTCTTTGTGAAACTCACATAAAGGAAGAAAGTTGCTCCAGTTTTGGATTAAATTAGTAGAGGAACCAACAGGTAGCGCGGCCTGAGAGTTTGATATCCATTCGATTTCATCAGTTTCCAAGAATTTCATACATCATTAAATCCAGATGAACAGCTATATAATTTAGTTAAGAGTTTATTTCCTTTAATTTTTCGTTATAGGTATTCTATGATTTCGTACAGTAGGTTTCTTAGACGTCAACGGAAGAAAGAATAAACATACCTTGAGAATTTACTGGTGTGTTCTTGTTAATGATGATATACCAACATGACAATGCGCTATTTACTAACGACAGAGGTAGACAATTTGTAGGTATCGGATTTCCAAGAAGTGAAAAGAAACAGATGAATATTCATTGATTTCCAGCAAGTCGTTACGTGAGATGACTCAAATGGAAGCAGCAAAGCCCTTGGCTACTCGTTAAGAACCCAAAACAAGCTGATGTCTACGGAACTAAGGTGCCAATTGGAATAGTATTGATGCACGTCTACTTAGTCATCAGATTATGGAAACAGAACCAATTAATCAATTCATAAAGTTTGTAGGAATACCAACTCCGCCATTTGCTTTCTATTACTTGGTTCTATTTGCCGATAAGTCTGTAAATATGGAAAAACTGGCATGGCTCCCATTGACTTTCTGTGAATACGGGATAGAACAAATAGTCGCAATGTACCTGCTTACCGTTCTGCATTTAAAAAAGGTTAACAATGCTCATGTCAACATTCAGTAGAGAGCCTTCTCATTGGTGAATACTATGGAAATACTAAAGTAAACGCGGCTCATTCCGATTGGCGGGCGACTTGGATTAGTTTTTCAAAATCTGCTCCCTAGGAGATCGTAATGTATTGTGTTGAAACGAAGAAGTATGAAGCTTAAAAATTCTACTGATTTTCAAGGCAGTGTCTGAACATTAAGGAGAGTTCTTTTGAAGCTAGGATTATTTCGAAAAAATAAACACTAAGCGTGACAGACAAATTTTAATCGCACCATACGTGCAAAAAGGCTTAAGTAGTTACGAAATTTTCGGAGATATCGAAGTGAAATAGTTTATATGGATGAAACTTATATAAATACAGCACATACTGGACCATATGCCTGGAGTGAAATTCGTTACAGGGACTCTGCAGCGATATTGAAAGGCCGACAGTTGTTTATCATGCCTGTTGGAGGAGAACTGGGTTTTGTTCCAAATGCCTATGTACTATTTAAGATCCAACAAAAGCGTGGAGATTACTACCATACTAATAATTACAATTTAGTTTATAAGAGCTGCAAAACTGGCTTCGAGAATGAAATTTGTTTTACGACACCTTATGCACTGCCCTCCTCTCTCGTAATCTTATGCGTGTGACGCATTGTGGCGATAGGTGCACTATCCCCACCACAGTTGCTACTCATCCCTACCGTGCAGAATTCCTGTAAAGATAAAATAATACATCTGTACCTGAGACAGTTAAGCTTGTAATATAATTGTGTTTCTTCATTCTGAGAGAGAAATCAAGCTTCTTTTTCGAAAGAAGGTATATAATTGCTCCATTTCTGGCATTTTGTTATTTTTTAAGTGCGTTTAAGATAGATTTATAACAAATATGCATTGAAATTACTCCAGGAACTTCTACAATAACAAACTAAATATTTCATACATCCATAATCCTTCTGGTTCTCCTTAAACAATCTAAGTCTAAATATATCTAAAACTGAAAATATATTATTTACATTGCAACATAATGACACCCACAGTAATTCAGTAAATCTGTTAGGATTATATTTGGACACTAGACTAACATGGGAAACACACATACTTTACCTTTGTAAAAAGCTTGCTAGAATCTGGTATCTTCTAGGGAAACTAATGAAATGTATTAGTCGAGATATGTGAATAACATCTTACTATGCCTTCTTTCATCCACATATACTGTATGGGGTTAGGCCTTGGGGTAATTGTGCTACCTCGAAAAATACATTCATATGGCAAAAGAAATCTCTCAGACTAATTCTAGGATTAGAACAATCAAAACTTATTTATAAATCGTTCCTCAGTACACAGTTATGACACTCGATGCAAACATAATTTAGATACACCCCACAACCGATTGAGCAAGAGTATAAGTACCAACCGTTATCAACAGTTAAAATTATTCAATAAGTTTCCTCTGGAAATAAAATAACCGCCACAAAACAGCTTTGTTATAGTATTTAAGAAAACTGGTTTAAACGAAAAGCATTTTGTACTGTACAAGAATACTTAGAATATAACATACATGCTCGTGAATTTATGTAAAACTATTGTAAATTATAGTAAATATAGTAAATTATAGGGTTATTGCTAAAGCTCCGACTGCTTCATTTCTATAATATGTGCTGGAAGAAGCAATGTATCCCAGAAGATTGGCTTATAGCCCAAACCAATCTCTATCTTTAAGAGAGGGAAACGAAATGACTATAGCAATTACAGAGGAATATGTTTACTAGATACGGCCTATATAATATTTGCTAAAATAATAAACAAAAGGTTGCCGAATATAGCTGAATGTCTTCTCTCGGAAGAACAAAGTGGATTTAGAAGAGGCAGATCCTGTGTAGATAACATTTTTATTGTTAAACAACTAATTGAAAAACATAGGGAGTTTAATAAAGAAACGCATTAGGCGTTTGTTGACTTTGAAAAAGCCTTCGATAGGATAAACCGATTCAAAATGTGGCAAATATTGGAAGAACGAGGATACCCACAACAATTAGTAAAAATGATACAATGCTTCTACTTCCAAACAAAAATAAATTTGAGGAACAATGGTAAAATTTCTAAAAAAAAAATCTTACTAATCAGGGTGTCAGACAAGGGTGTACCTTATCACCTACACTTTTTAGTATTTATATTGACGACCTAGTGTGCAAATGGAAGCAGCTAGTGAATGTAGGTTTTAAAATTTCAAATAAAAACGTTTTAAATATTTTATTGTTTGCTGATGACTTAGTTATTATACAAAATAGTGAGTCTACCCTGCAAAAATATTTTTTTAAACTTAGTGAACTTTGTAAGCAATATAATATGAAAATTTCTTTTATAAAATCAAAGGTAATGGCATTCATTGGGAAAGAGCCAATTAGAACAAAAATAGTTATAAATAATCGTTGCGTTGAACAGGTAAGGCATTTTAACTACTTGGGAACTGATGTTAGTTATGACAAGGAATATGATATCTACAATAAAATATGCAAATTTCAAAGAGTGTGTGGAACAATAAATAGAACATTTAGAAACACAATACGTAAAGAAACAAAATTAAAGTTCTACAAAGTTATGGCTGTACCTATACTGACATACGGAAGTGAGACTTGGACGTTAACTAAAAAGCAACGGAGTAAAATACAGGTTTCAGAAATGAAATTCTTGAGAAGTGTGAAAGGATGCACGAAGAGGGACTTAATAAGAAATGAAAATATAAGAGAAGAGCTGGACATTTTTAGTATGAATGAGAGGTTAAAAGATCTCAAATAAAAATGGAAGGAACATGTTGAAAGAATGCCAGATAATAGACTTACAAAACAAATATTACAGTATCATCCTAAAGGTAGAAGATCGGTGGGCAGACCCAGGAAACGATGGCTGGAGGACTTCGAAGGCGGAACAGGCACTTGATTGTCTATGCCATGAAGTGAATAATAATAATAATAATAATAATAATAATAATAATAATAATAATAATAATAATAATAATAATAATAATAATAATAATAATAATAATAATAATAATAATAATAATAATAATAATAATAATAATAATAATAATAATAATAATAATAATAATAATAATAATAATAATAATAATAATAATAATAATAATAATAATAATAATAATAATAATAATAATAATAATAATAATAATAATAATAATAATAATAATAATAATAATAATAATAATAATAATAATAATAATAATAATAATAATAATAATAATAATAATAATAATAATAATAATAATAATAATAATAATAATAATAATAATAATAATAATAATAATAATAATAATAATAATAATAATAATAATAATAATAATAATAATAATAATAATAATAATAATAATAATAATAATAATAATAATAATAATAATAATAATAATAATAATAATAATAATAATAATAATAATAATAATAATAATAATAATAATAATAATAATAATAATAATAATAATAATAATAATAACCCATGGCGCGACAGCCCTTAGAGGGCCAAGGCCTACCAACCCGACTGCCGGCCTCACGCCCACTTACGCATGGTAGAGGTGGACGATCATCCAGCCGATACGGGGAGGGGATGTGGTCAGCATCTCGGCATCCCCCAGGTTTCCCTGACCAGGGCCGCTTACCTAGCGTAAGCTCCTCACTTTCCTCGCGATGCTGAGTGGGCACCGGTCCTATACCCGGGATCTAAAATCCCCACCACATGGGTGGGATCGAACCCGGGCCGCTTTCCGTGGCGAGCGACCAAGGCATGCTGGCTTAACCCGCTACGCCTCGGCGCAGGACTATTGTAAATTATAGTAGTAGGTACCTAATTGTTTAATTTTATTATTACTATAGTAAAGTTATGAACTTAACGATAATTACTACCTTAAGCCATGCAAATAATGTGATTTCGCCTAGAATTTTATATACATTCATTTGTAAACCTTCTGTACGTGTAAATACATTTTATAAGTGACGAAACCTATTGCTTCATGTAAGCTTAATGGTGAATAAAGGATTATGATTAAGATAGTTAATCAGTGTTGCAAAGGGGCAAAAATAAATAGCGCTACAACTGCGGACGAAGCGGATGAAGGTAGGGCGGGGGATTTTACATTCTTTTATTTACGCTCTCCAACGTTGTCATATTGGACGATGAACTAAGTAAGTGAAATGTTGCTCAAATGAGTCCAGAAAAATGGAGAATGGTACCGTAAAACCTATGTGGGCGCTGTGGGGTAAAAAAGAAATTCATGTGTAGAAAATGTGTGTGAGATGCATAAAATTATGAATATACAAGAGTAGAAATGTGTTATTTTCTCAAGATTAAATTATGTGCTAAAATTAAATGTTCCACGGTTTTTCTTTGCATTCCGATTCCTTCCAATCCTATTCATACTCCAATTGCGGGCGATTTGGATTAGTTTCTGCTCGGAATAAAAATGAAAAACTTAGCATCTAACATAATCTAGAATGTCCAGGCTTCAATATAACGTGAAAGTTTTCATATTTACGTGACAAATAGGACTTTGTGAAGGATTTTAAAAATATCGATCCGGTCAACTTGCGCTTGCCTTATTTTGGCTCGTCATAAGTAATTAACGAAGAGAACCTAACTGAATCATAAACAATAAACTAATTAGCAACATATATATATATATATATATATATATATATATATATATATATATATCCCTTCAACACCAATGCTGGTGTTGGGAGTCGTATTAACCTGATGAGATCAGGGCTGAGTGGTCGGCCCAACGCCTGGGATGAATGAATGATGGAGCACTTGGTGGAATGATGGTGGGGGAAACCGGAGAACCCGGAGGAAACACACCCCAACGCCATGTTGTCCACCACAAATCCCATTTTGCGGTCGCCTGGTATCGAACCCTGGCCGCCTAGGTGAGAGCCAAGCGGTCTAACCACTCAGCCATAGCGCGGCCTATATATTGTCGCGAGGCCATTGTTGATTGAGGCGGCAAGGCATTCAAAGGGATGCGCAGTGCGTGTGTAGATAAAAGCTCGCCGAAACGGCGGGAGAAGGAGACGGATTTCTCGAGAGTTCGTCTTTGTTCTAGCTGGGTCTCGATTGTTTGCGAAATTTCTGGACTGTTAGTAATCAATAAAAAGGCAGCCCGCCCGCCAAAGAGAGTGAGTCGGTAATTGAACGCGTGCGGGTAAACAGCTGTGTTTGTTGATCTTGTATGTTGTATTGCGAATGTGTACGAAGCGTATTTCTACGGAAATAAAGTACAATTTTTTTGTGTTTGTAACCTGGACTTTTTATTTCACGAACCCACAAAGTCACAATATTCATATGACATTCTACTTGCTTTTGGAAGCTACTCCTTTTACGTTTATTATTCTGTATAATTCTTGTTAATCCAGATAAACTTTCAATTCAAATTTACATATTTCGTTGCGCGGTAAGGGAGATATAGTCAAATTTTTAAAGTGGTTGTCACTATATGATGACTTTGAATGCCATGCTCTTTGCATCTCAATGAGATAAATATGAATAGCGATCTCCCAGTTGGAAATGTTTTAAATATTTAAAAACTCAAACTAACATAAAAATATTCCAGTAATGATTATATATACAAAAGAACATATTTAGCCTGAAATATTGGATTTAACGAGATCCACTTTTTGTATACCCATAAGATTTTATGCATTTTCAAATTATGCCAAAGTCATTCAAATTGAGGAGGACTTCTGAACCATTCCAGGAAAATTCAATATATGCATTTGATTTTACGTAAATTTTAAGTAAATTTCTCTCTTGAATACGTATTAAACTCCCATATTGATTTGTAATTTTTATTGGTCCGTCATATAACAAATAAAGCTAGGAGTTAATGCTAAAATAATCGATTTCTCATTAATAAATTAACAGTTATAGTTGATGGCCATTTACCATACACTTTACTGTGGTAAAAATTACTATTCTATTAATATACCAAAGAACTGACGTTGACAAAGGAATACCACTGTTGTAAACTTCCTGAAGTGCAATGTCAACAATAGTTTGAAGCAGTAAGGGTCTGCCTGACGTTGCTCCAGTTTGTAACTGTCTACGTCTGCCTCAATCTTGAGCAGAGATCTATCTCAGGGCATGCATGGGTGTGTAATCAAGATAAAGATGACACCGAAATCTAAGTTTGAAACATTTTAATAAACTGTATTCACTCTAACGGATAAGTTGCTGAAAAATGAACTTTTCTACCTTTAGTCTGTCTTATTATACTACTGTGGGCAGTAAAGACTGTAGTATCACAGGCCTGAAGTTTCAGACTGAACTCTGACAGCTCCTGGAGGGCGTCGCACCTCAGTCACAGATCCAAAAAAAAAATATCTTCCCTATTTCTACCACTATCACGGTATCCCTTAAATTTAGGTCGGGTTGAGGAACAGAAACTCTGGATCAGACAGAGAACCCAGGATGGGTGATCAGCCTTACCCTGGTTTTAGAGTGAAAGAAGTAGATGACAAAATGAGGGCGATATGGATGAAAAGTTCGAGCAACTGATGAAATAATGGCGGGGTAAACCGAATATCCCGGAGAAAACCCATCCCTGTGCCGTGTTGTCCACCCTAAATCTCCCATGTGGTCACCTGGGATCGAACCCAGGCCGTCTTGGTGAGAGTGAAGCAATCTAAGCACTCGACCACGATGCGGCCTAAGAAACAAAAATCCATTTGGGAAATTCTGCGCAATAAGGGTATATCTGGCAAGCCGAGTTGCATACGAAGTTATCTTGCAGCTAATGTTTGCTGCTAATAGAGCAGGTGTCGCTTGAAGCTTGTTACTACTGTCCTTCAGTAAGCCAAGTGGTAATATTTCTCACTATCTGTCACTTTTCTGTCTTGTTGCCTTCTTTTTTATGTTGCTTCGAGCCAGCTAACAGAAGTTTATGCTACAAGACTGAGCATGATATTTCACACGGTAACATCTGTGGAGGTATCAGGTTCAAATCGCGTAACAGGATTCTTTTTCGAGATTTCCCTATCGCCAGAATTGGGTATTTAATACCCAAGATTTAAAGTTGCATCTTATGTCTAAACAATAGTAAAAATGTAAATAGATTGATCTACCATCTATCCACATATAATGAAAGCAGGTAGACTAGATGGCACCCCACCGTCATCTACCGGGTACACGTAGAAGCAGAAATGCATTTGCCTGGCACTAAGGTTTCTGTGGACATATACTGAAGCAGCCATCTGCTCGTCAGGTATAAAAGCAGAGGTACAGTTGCCTAGTACTAAAGCCTTTGTGAATACGTGACAAAGCAAGATGGTATGGTACAGGCATTAGACCTGGAAAGTCCACACACTAATCTACGAGGTGTCTCCTAACAGGTCTGTTGGCGATTGGCCAGGTAGCTAAAATGATACAAAATAAATAGAAGCAGCTTAAGAACTGGCTAATAACATGATTCTGAAGTTGTTTTTTTTTTTTTTTTTTTAGAAAATGACATAATGGTTATTAAAATGTTCTAAAATAGAGGTTTATTTGGTTTAAAATATTAATGCCCAACAATTTATAAAGTAATTCACACATGGGTTAAATCTACTTTACAAACATACAAACAGGAAAAGTACATACAAAAGTAATGAAAATGAAATAATTTACAAATTAAGAAAACTGTTTTGAAGCAAATCTTACATTGCTTGATTTCCAAAATTCATAAGGAATGAGTACATCTCAGCGCACGATAAAAT
Source organism: Mantis religiosa (assembly GCA_030765055.1). Lineage (NCBI taxonomy): Eukaryota > Metazoa > Arthropoda > Insecta > Mantodea > Mantidae > Mantis > Mantis religiosa. The sequence continues at coordinate 112,170,796 of CM060954.1, read as the reverse complement.
ATAACCTAATAGAATGCAATTATTAACTCTAAACAGAAAAGGAACTGACCTATCTCATTCCTTGTGTGGGACATAAATTGATAACTGAAATTATAATTGCACTTTTGACAATAGCTATTGCTTCACCCACAAGCAGCACTTCCCAGGATATCATTTAAAAACCAATTTTACTTATTACTTTACTTTTGAGCTGTTCACCACATATATACACAGTAAATTGAGAAAGTATTGCCTTCCACTGTACCATTTCCTGGGATAACTTAAAGCGTGGAAGCGTTAAATTACCAGATGTCCCTATAGGATGGTTAAGGAAATGCACAAACTATTTCAAAATTAGATGTTTTTAACGATATATTTATACTCTCAAAATTTCAAATGTAACAATATACAGTTTCTCTTGTTTTCAAATCTTTAGCAACATGTCAATTAATTATCCTTACCACTGGTTATATATTATTATTTCTTTAACTGCATTGAAAGTCTTTAGGGATTCTTTCGTTGTTTAAAGTGCACTAACTCCACGAAATTTGTCTTAATTGACGCGAGAAACACAGGGAAAAATTTGCAATAGAAATTTATAAGGTTTATCCAGAACTTACATAATAAAGCGAAGCCAAACAATGTTGTCCCCAATGTTCCTACATACGGAGCAACGAAGTGCAGATGCGATGTTCAGTGTCCGAGATACATGTCCTCTTTCTTGTACCGGAGCCTCCCAGACGAAAAGTCCAGGCCGATCCCCCCGGTGCCGCGTCAAGCAATTGTCCAAGCTTTTGGCTCCCTCTACAGGCGAAAGTAGCGCTTCCTAGCGCTCAGGAACGGAACTCGTAAGAGACTAGATGTAAGTAGGCAGCATGGCTGGTAGTCTAACGAGCTGGAGATTACCAATATAGCTCAGGAGCTGGGGGGAGTAGTAGTTAGCACGAAGTAGATGGGTCTTTAGAAGTGATCAGTGCACCATCCAGTACTACAATATCCAAATTTCACCAGAAATACAGGTTTGGAGATTTCTGAACCCAAAAGAAAAAAAAACGACATTTTTAGAAAAGTGCATCTGAGGTTTTAAGGAAAAGTTAAAAAGCAGAACTTGTTTAACTTTGAATAATTGAAGAAAGAAAACAGAATCGTGCTTTGAATAGAATATAATTAATAATCCGATCTGCCAATTTCTCCACAGGCCTTTCTCTAAAAATGTCCTATTCGCATGCCGGATAAAAGAATTCTTTTCAGAAGCACAAATAACAACAGAGACTTGAAACCTGTGTACATCTCAGTTCACAGCAAAAAACATTGAATATAGATGGAATTTGTCAAGTGGATTTTCAAAAAAAAAAAAAAAAAAAAAAATACAAAAAAGAAAGAAAGAAAGAAAAAGAAAAAAAGGTGTGTATTTAAAAGGATGAGTAATTAAAACGCATTTTAAACCAAACTCTCATATTCCAAAAGAGTAAATGTATAAAATACTATTATAAGACGAAGTGAGTGGACTGAAGATGTATGGATGATGTCACTCAAGAGACGGTATGAAGGTGCGATCCCACGGCACACAGAGACAGTACCGTTCTTTGTCAAGATGCAAATGACAATACGGGGTTAGAGAGGACAAGATGGTTGTGAACCTCAGTGATAGTATGCGTGTAGCAGGTCACTTTCACAGAAAACAAGAGCTCATCCGGTGCAGGAGGTGAGAGGTCGTGAGAAATATCGACTCTTGTCAACCCTAGGGCTGATTTGCTTTCTCCAGTGATCGAGATGTGAGGCCAGTCCTTCAACATTAGCATGCATCACGATCTAGAGTTATTACAGACACCAAATGCCTTCCAGCGCTACGCAAACTGTACATGGGTTATCAATCTTTTGGAAAAGAGAAACCGAAAGGATAAAACAAACAGCGTGAGTTGAAGTTCACGTGTCAGGAACAACAGGTGAATACGTAATGTTCGGCAATTTATATAAAATGCATAATCTTGCTGACCCCATCTTTTGTTGTAAGATATTCCTGTAATACCTTCCGAGCTTTAATGAGAGGATGTCATCCATAGCCGACTGTTTATAAACAGAAGATGAAGGTTAAACATTAAGAAATTTGCAGCTAAAAGGAAATATGACTGGAACCCGATCGATTTTTTTAATAAACTTTACTAATCTGATTACATTTGGGTTTGCCAAATAATTTAGTAAAATATAATAAAATATAGATATACAACAATACATAAAACAGAAAAAATAAATACTTTACACATTTAGACCGTTATAACTAAGAAGTCAACAAATTAAGTGCTGTCAGTACTTCCATATAATCAGTACAATAGCAATCTGTGGATACTTTTAATGATTTTGTATTTCCCCTCCAATTTATAAAGTACTTCGTTTTGAGTCACGTGATCCAAGCAGACGTCCTGTCACAGAAAGCTCAATTAAACTGTTAAACTCTCTGAAATATGATTCAGAGGGTTCATAAATTAAACATACGCGGGTGGGTCAAAAAGTAATGCCTCCTATATTTCCCCCTTAAATAAGTCAGTTATGTGAAAACTTTGAATTTGGCGCAATTCCTCAAACCTTCTTCTCCAATCCCCTGCAGTAGTAACTTCCCAAGTCAACAGGTGGCAGCACTGCATCCTCTTGCAAAATGGCTGACATCGACACTCGTATTAGACAGCGTTCTGTGATTGAATTTTTGACTGCGGAAAGTGAAACCCAATTCGCATTCATGAAAGGCTAAAAAATGTGTATGGTGATGCAACGGTGGATGTCAGCACTGTTAGACGATGTGTTCGTCGCTGTAACGAAGCTGAAGGGCAAACATCATTGGCAGATGAAAAGCGAAGCGGCAGGCCGGTGACTGCAGTGACTCCATGCAACATTCAGCGAGTCGATGACATCATTCGTGGTGATCGCCGGGTAACAACAGGTGAACTGTGTCGCATTACCTCCCTCAGTAAAGGCAGTGTGATGACGATTATTCAACAACTGGGTTATCAAGAGTTTGTTCACGTTGAGTACCAAGAATGTTTACTGCTCAAACAAAGAAACAAGGAAAACAATAGCCTCCGAACAGTTGCAGCGCTTCAGTATGGAGGGAGAGGAGTTTCTGGAAATAATTATTACTGGAGACGAAACGTGGGTTCATTTTTTTTGAACCTGAATCAAAGAGGCAATCAATGGAATGGCATCACACAACATCACCGAAGAAAAAATAATTCAAAACCCAGCGGTCGGCAGGGAAAGTTATGGCGGCAGTGTTTTGGGATGCAGAGGGTGTGCTTGTGGTTGATTTTTTGGAGCATGGATGCACAATAAATTCTGTCCAATATGTCAGAACTCTCAAAAAGCTGAAAGCACGTCTTCGTAGAGTTCGCCTAACACAAACTATGGCGGATGTTCTTCTTTTGCATGACAATGCAAGACCACACACCAGCCGTTACACCACTGCAGAAATTGATAAATTGGGATGCCAAGTCTTTCCTCACCTCCCATACAGCCCTGACCTGGCACCATCAGACTTCCATCTGTTCGGTCCACTAAAGGAAGCTCGTCGTGGTATTCATTTTGAAGATGAGGAGGCTGTGAAAGCGTCCGTGCGTTAGGAAGCTTAGGAAGCAAGACCGTGTGTTTTACCACAATGGAATACATGCCCTAGTTAAAAGGTGGACCAAAACTGTGGAAAAGGACGGAGATTATATTGAATAGTGACAACTTAATCGTCAATGCTGTAGTTTGCAAGCGATGTAAATTGGATTCAATTTTCTTGGCAATTAAAAGAGAAAATTATAGGAGTCATTACTTTTTGACCAAACCTCGTATTAAATAGAAATGTCTTTCAATCTGTCCATTTTAGTAGTCTGATTATTCCATACTAATAATGTATTGATCCTCGTTGTATACGAGGTCAATTCTTATTCTGAAGTTATTTAATTCTAACTGTAAATCGTATTTGATTGGGTTTATATGATTTGATTTCATTTCATTCGAGTTATTGGAACAACTTTTGAGATATAGTCCACCACCAAGTTAAGTTCACACACTTCTTTTTCCTTCTGGAGCATAAGACTTGAAAGAAACGTCTCCAGTCTTCCCTTCTTTCTACAATAGCTTTGACTTCTACCCATGTCTTACTTTTTCAGCCGCTTCCTGCACTATTGTTCTTCAGCATGTCCTCCTCAGGCGATCAGTCCTTCTTGCTCTTTGCAGATTCCAGTCTGGCGGGTATTTCTCTATTGAACCATGTACTTTTCTTAAGGTGTGATCTGTTCATTTCCTCTTTTTAATTTCTATACCAATAGGAAGTTGGTTAGAGATGTCTATAAATCCTCGATTGCAATGGTGAATGTTCATTTGATATTCAATATAAGTCATAAGCATCGGTTTGTGAAGATTTGGAGTGGATTTTTCATATTTGATGTAACTCTCCAAGTTACGCCTATATATTAAAATACTAAATTTATGTTGAATATTCTTATTTTTGTCTTTATTGTAGTATTTATATTTTCCATATTGGGAAAAATTTTTAAAGACGCATTTGCTTTTGCTTTTTATTCTTTGTTTGACATGTTTACGTTTAGTGAAATGACTTCCCAAATATGTAAAAGATTCTATTTCTGTAATCTTAATGTTCTGTATTTAATTTTCTTAATCTTCTGTTACAAATTTTCCGTAAAATTTTTACTTATTCTTGTTTGTCTGTTGTACGTACCTTTATGTTTATTTTATTTATTGTTATCTGAAAAGGTTCTCAGAGCCGTACCTCATGCTAGGCAAGAGTACAAAAATATATAAAATTATGGCAAACAGCCCTTAACAATACTTATATTACATTTTCATAGTAGGAATAAATTACCGTACAATAATAACATATATTAATCAATCAAAGATACAAATATTCACTATAACTCAAGAAATAATAGTAACAAAGAATATTACAGAAAAAAACTACATATTCTATGAGACATTAAATACATATTAATTTTTAACCAGTTCAGCTTATCAAACCAGCTATAAATGTGTGACACTTTATCAGCTATCAAAATATGCCTTCAGTAAATTTTCAGCAACTTTCCATTTAAAACTTTTTATATTTCTGCAGCCTTTCAGTTCCAGTGGCAGTGCATTATATAAGTTGATAACGTGTGAGGTTAAGCTGTTCAGGCCATAAGTAGAAGCGTTCACTGTTGGTTTTGTTAAGTTTCCTTCATGTGTATGTGTATGTGTGTATGTGTGTGAGGATCTTTCAAATGTTAGATTAGACTTTAGAATATTATTTTTTATTTTGTAGAGATATATTATCAAGGACAACTCTATGCTTACTTGTAATGGTAAAATGTTAGTTACATGGTAGAGTGTTTTTGTGTTTGTTCTAAAGGGCAGATTATAGATTATTTTCAAGGCACGATTTTGAAGTACTTCGAGGTCACGAATTAAATATTTAACAGAATTACCCCATAAGATGTTTAAGTAATCCAAATGGGATTGAATTAACGCATGGTAGATACTTCGTAAATGATTTACACGGAATCCTTTGAATTTCAGCCTGTGAATTACAGCCATCACAGGAAGAATCTTACCTTTTACATGCATAATGTGGTCCTTCCTTGTAAGGGCACTATCTAGAATCAAACCAAGATATGTGATTTTTGTCACTCTTTCAATCACTGCGTTATGAACTTGTATTTGAGGGCGCCGGGGTAGCGGGGTAGCGCGGTGGTTTCGTTCGCGGCTCCCGTTCTAAGGGTCCCGAGTTCGATTCCCGGCTCTGGGGTTGGCGATTTTAAGTCGGCCCTATCCACGCCTTCACCTCTGTCTAGCACACGTGAAGTATCCCCTATGCCCAACGTGGTTCGGAGTCCACGGTAAAAACTGTAGGTCCTCTCACCTCACCGCCATCTTCACTATCACCCTATCATCGGAGGTAATGGACACCGCCCTCTGGGTGCCTCCACCTGAGAAATGGGTCCGGTCATCACTTGGTGGGGTGAGGTTACCCCGAAGGCCAAGGTTGCCATGTGGGGAGTGTTAGTAACTAACTAACTAACTAACTAACTGAACTTGTATTTGATATCTGCTATTGGTACATATGATCTTTAATGAAACAACATAAATTTTGTTTTACAGACATTTAATGTTAACGTATTTAACTTAAACCAGCTAATCAATACATTCAGTTATGCTAAGTCCAACGTTTTTGCTTCTTTCTGTAAATCCATCAGTTTCTCTTTGACGACACTATATCTCGATGTGAGGCTCAGACAGTATCTGGCCTCTCAGTTTGAAAATGCATTCCCTCTTTTTCGTCCTCTTAGGCACCCGTTTCATTGTATTATCAAGCACTAATACAAATGTTGGGAGATGAATGCATATCTATCGTACACCATTTGTGGCATTCGCATATTTTGAGAGATTTTCTTCATGCAATACTTTCCCGAGTTCCCTTAAAGTTTCGATGCGTCAACTGTATCCAATCAATTCTATAAAAATTAATATTCAAAATAGGGGTGCCATTTTCGAAATATTCACAGTTCTCTTCAATATTACAATATTCTGAAATAATGTTATATCTTCATTCTTTGCTTTCCAATTAGCTCGTGGCTATCATAATGAATCGATTCGCTTTTTAAACAAATCACTACCCTTCATCCGCATAGTTTTGTCTATTTAAAACCAATTCCTAAGATCGGTTACCGTAAATGAGAAAGAAGATAAGAACTACTTCCCTATTCCAATGGTTCCCTTAAAGTTCAAAATCGTGTTATAGGGGTCTAACCCTCGCCCGCAACCGGCTTCAATTCCGGTCGGTAAAAGTTGCTTGAGTATAGGTTTCACTTACCCTGAGAAGGTAAGTATCGGGTTACTTTCAAATCATTCACTCATATCCAAGTCATTGCAACTGAAACGCTTAAGATCATAAAATACAAGTAACAAATGGGACCCGACCAAGGAACACTAGTCCCTGGGCTCCGGAAAAATTTTTAATGAAGGTTTCTCCAGTCTGTATATCAGAAGTTCAATTAAAATTAATAATACATTGATAGAAGAATTGATTGCTATGATTAATAAGTTCATAAACAAATGATGGGGAGATAAATAATTGGAATAAACAGTTTTTATACTATAGTTTCCATTTCGTATGTTAAACTCAATGCATACTGGAAGAAGCACGAGGTACAATCTGACAAAAGATAAGTCATTAGCCCAGCACATCTTTGACACGAGTTTAGAGGTCTTAGGTTCGATTCCCATTGCTGAGCTTTCCGATTCATATGTTTAATCCTTCTTAATTTTTTTTCAAAGATGTTCGAAACATTATTACGTTCTAATGTGGAAGATGTACAAAATGTCTTCCATTGGCAGCAGTACATCACCTGCAACGATATGGAGTTAATTTTATTAATGTTCAAAGAAGATAAACATTAGTGGAACACTGGGCGTGCGTACGCGCGTATACGCACACTCCCTATGCGCTCTCGCAGAAGCAATATTTTTGAAGTGAAAACTTCTTTAGGAGCGTTTAGCACTTTTTGTGGGTAGTGAATTAAACTGAGCCGTCACGCTGGAATATGTGACGATCATTCGGGTGAAGTCGGTTCAAGTCAACTCAATCCGAACTAACCCCCCCCCCACACTCATTCGTTATTTTTTCAGTCTTATGTTGTCCATACCGCTATACACCCTAGATTTTCTGTCGCACTCAACAGCGTATCAACAACACGCCTCCAGGTATGTTTTAACATGTTTCAAATACTATGAAAAATTCAGAAACCCTACAGGAGTTTCATTAAAAAAAAAAAAAGAATAATAATTGTCTTAGGGCCGTTCTTACAAACGTCTGTCAAGTGCCGGTAACCGATCAGATAACCTTCTGTCATTTAACAAGTCGACAACATATCAAATTCCAATTTAAACAATAATAATAGTTAAAATGAACAGATAATATCACCAAAGTTCGGTATTTATATAATTAAAACCATAATAACGAAAGATAAAACGAGTGTGCTCATTGGAAATAACAGTGTTAGGAATTCGTGAAAGAGATATTTCATTTAAGAACTGGTTATTTTTATTGACAATTTCTCCTTATTGTCAGTAGTAAAACGTAAAACATCAATAAATTAAATGTAATAACACGTAAATAATAAAATTATCACGTATTAAAATGACGTTTTTGCGTTTATTTTCATTTACAACTTATAGGTTGTGTTTTTCCACAAACTAGAAGACCGATCGAGGATCAAAAGATTTGATATGTAAATTTGATTTTGTATAGAAAAAAATATTTAAATATACATTATTTAGTTTGGAAAATAAAAACTTTAAGACAAAACATCAAACAAAAGCATTTGAATTGAATTGAAAATGTATTAATATCAGTATCAATTGTGGCAAAACATTTGAAATGAATATGACATGTAATAAAATATGTATGAAAATATGTACGAACATGCAATAAAATATGGGGTAATGATATATGTACGGATATGTAATAACATGTGTAAAAAGTATACAAACATTTCCTAATATCAAAAAATATTAGGATGTGCTTTTGTTGTTTATGAAAACCAAACGGAACTAACTCACTCCATGTTTAAATTGTCACCTGAATGTTCTGTATTCCAGTCGGAGCTCTTAGCAATTAAAGAAGCTATAAAATGGTGTACTGTTAATGGGAACAGTGTCCGTATTCTTAGTGATTCACAATCAGCTCTACTGGCTATTAATGATAAATACAACTTAAATTCATTAGCACATGAAATCAGAACCTTGCTTCAAAACCATCCAGGACATATTTGCATGGGATGGGTTAAAGGACACAGTGGAATTTTAGGTAACGAGAGAGCTGATTGCTTGGCTAAGAAGGCTGCAGAATCCAATCTTCCTGTGACATACTCTTTATGTCCTATTTCTACTGTAAGGAGAATAATACATCAACATATTCTTGAAGAATGGAACCAACAATGGCTAACAACTCCAAATGGAAGTTTAACAAAAACATTATTTTTCCCTAGAGGAAAATGTGAAACTCTTGTACCAAATTTTGTTTTGACACAATTTTTAAGTGGACATGGTAAATTTGGTGAATACTTATCACGTTTTCACTTAACATCTAACCCCAAGTGCATGTGTGGTGAAGAATTTCAAACTGTGGTTCATCACCTTTTCTGTTTACCCATTTTCTGGAGAGAAAGACAAGAATTAATATTCAAGCTAGACTCTCTAGGAACTGAATTTTCTGCTCCGCTCACATCTTTGCTAATGAAGCCACAACAGCATAAGTACTTCATGATGTTTATAAACTCAGTGTTTAAACGTCTGAAATAGTTTAAATTAATATGCATCAGATTATAACATATTTTCTTCCTTCTAGTATTTAAAATGTTTTTGTTAAAATTGTGTATTTTTATGTATCAACTATAACCCTAATATACCACTGTGTAAAATAGGGTTCATAAATCTGGATAAATAAAAAAAAAATATTAAAAAATATGCAAATAAGCAAATTAATATCATATAAATTATGTTATAAGATATGTATAAACTTGTATTGTTATTAAAAATAAAAATACAATGAAATATGTGTATCAGCAAGAAACAAAATATGAAAAATGATTGTGAAATAGCGTGTATTTTAATATAAAAATAAAATACGTGTAAAACAGTATATTATGTGATTTGATTTTACTTCCTTTATACATCCTTTATGTATAACCCTCTTCACACGGTCGCAAGTCCGTGGTCATTCGGTTTTTTCAGAGTATATTCATTTGCGAGCACACTTCGCATAAGGCATGAAATGTTTATCTCGCAACTAGAATGGGTGTAAACATTAAATTTTTGAAAATAATTTTTAAGAATAATTTATAATGAATAAGTTTTAAGTTTTCACTTCTATCATGTGGTATTAAACACACACAATTTTTTTTGTCCAAAATTATATGTTTTTTCCCGAAATAAGGAACCTCAAAATTTAATTCCGTTGAAATATCAAATATTTGGATTATCTGCACATTCTAGCTGGTTGCTAGGACAAGAAATAAATAGTAAAATGCAAAGAATAGAAATAAACAATGACTGCATCAAAATTTGAACAGATGGGATGGGAGAGAATAGAAGAGAGAGGAGAGGAGAAGAAAACAGAAGAAAGGAAAAGGAAGAAAAGGGTAAAGAATAAAAGAGAAGAAAACAGCGCCAATACGAATCTTTAAAAATCAACGTTTCCCTCTATATGTGAAATGGAAAGGCATCTCTGTTTTAAAGGCAAAGCGTAATTAGATACAATCAAGTATAAGTCCTATTAACTTTGACGTACAGGCGGTGCAGTAAACAAGGAACAAACAAAAGCACAACACAAAGCGTTCAAGGTGACAATATATATTAGCATGCTATCAATGTCTCCAGAACTAGTTTGCGAGAGGAGGAGTTTTCGTTCTGAAGCTCCGTATTTCTAACCAATTAGTACACAAGCACATGAAAAGCAAATGCATTCCTGCTCGGGGCACGTCAGCTCCCAAAACAAACGGTGGCTGTTGAAAATAAGGGTGGCATTCCTGCATAATTCCGTATAAAATCACCAGTTCTTACACACAAAAGGGCAGTGGCTTCTAGCCAGCAATATCTACGTCAGAGTTGAGCAGGTTTTCTCTTCGCTGGATAAATAAAAATAAAACTTCCAAATGTAGACATTTAGCACCTTCAACAACCTACAAAAATATTGCTAAAATATAGACAAGTATACATCTCAGTTTTGCAATATGGCGTAATACAGGCGCAGAATTTCTGTAACATCATAATCAGCAAATTTAAAATTCTGTGATATCATTTGCCACTTTTCTGGGTTACATTATATACTTTTGCCATGTATTCCTATAAAGGAAAATATATCCAAGAAGCTTTAAACAATTAGCTAACATGTTTCATCATTTCATTCATTGTTAATGTAAATAGTATGAATATTACAACTGAATAAAGCACTTCACAAACATATTCGCATTTTTTCGGTTACGTAGTTTTAAAATACAGGTAGGTACTTGATTGATAAAAGAAACTTGACTTACAAAAAAGAGCTCAACGGACTCTCAAATTTTGACATAATCAAATGACAGTGCTCTCATAAATTGCGGATATGTTATACAACATAAGGGGACAATTAGCTCAACCTATATAGATCAACTGTGGCTATAACCCCCCCCCCTCCAGGAGGAAAGGACCATGAAAGGAGCTGCAAGAGCAAGCAGGCTCTAAGGCTCCTCACGATATGACACCACTGTTCTGTTTACCTACGTAGGACATAGTTACCAACTTCATTTAGCCCGCCTCGGTAGCGTAGATGGCAGCATGTCTGCCTCATGTTCAAGAGATCCCGAGTTCGAACCTCGGTTAGGGTGAGTTACCTGGGTAAGGTTTTTCCGGGGGGTTCCCTTACCCTAATAGACGAATTTCGGGTAACTCTAAGCTCCATGGACCCCGGACTCATTTGAGTCATTAATCGTCCGATATGACTTAATGCTGGGGGACGTAAATTACCAAAAACACCTTCATTTATTGAAGGAAAAAAACACAAATTCAGAAAGCTAGACAAAACTACAACTAAACTATTGACTACTGGCTACCAGCAATTTTTTACTTCTATTCCTGTTACAAGTATCCAGTAGCAAAGATGGCAATAATAATTTTTTTTAAAAAAAATCTTACCTATATGAGTAAAGATGTCTAAGAATAAAATTTACTTAACATATTAAATTTAAACTTTAAAATAAATATATACTTTTAAGTGTCAATTTATAATTATTTTGTTTCGTCCGTAATAAATTCTCAGTTTATGTAGAACACGAGATTTGCTATTAAGTTTACTTCAAATCCTCACTTTGCTTCAGATCACATACTTGACTTCTCTTCACTTTATCCTCTGGAATCCAAGGATATCATCCTTGCCTCGGAGAATATCACAGCCTTCTCACCTCCAATTAATACAGCGTGGAACAGTATCTTGGGGTTGGGAGCTGCTGCCCCCTTGCAGATGATGTTGCTGCGTCTTGTCCTTTGGGATCCACCTAGGGGAGGGTATCCGTCCCCTTCAGCTGCCGTGGTGCGGGCCCTTCGGACCCCTGGCACTCGTGGTACCTCGAGGAACCTCGAGCCGAACGTTTGAGCCCCTCCCTGTTGGGTGTTTTTCGGACTGGGTTGGACCTCCAGGAGACAGTAGTTCTCGATACCCGTGGGAGATCGGGGACGTCTGTTTTCAGACGGGGTTGAGGGAAGCCTTAACTTCCCGGGTGCTAGCCTGCAGAGCTGTAGTCGGTGTGCTAGATCACTGGGCGTCCCAACCGAGGGAATCGGTAGTCTTCCCATATGGGTTGACGCGCGTAAGTGGCGTATCCACTTCTATCCTGTAACGGGGAGGGGGCCTTGTTAGTCTCAAGGTCTTGCTCTACATTCTGATACTTCAAGTGGTTTGTGAGATTATGGGTAACATCAACATTGGGATACGAATTTTAATGTCCCCTGCCTTAGTCCCACTTAGGGAATAGCTTACGGTCATCATAATACTTTTCCCACAGAAGGGGTTATAATAAAAAGCGAAAACAAAAATGTTTCACTTATTATTAAGTGAAGTTTATAAGCAGAAGGTTCTAACGAGTTATTTGTAATCAAAATGTCCACAGGAAGAATAATTAACAAGTTACATTTTCGGATAGCATTCATGTACTAAACGAGCTACCACTGAAAGAGTATAGATAAGAACTTATCTTTTTCAAGTGCTAAACTTAATAGAAGGTATTTAATTGACTTTTCGTATTTGAGTTATGCTGTTGACAGATACATGGATCTTTACTAAAAAATGTTTTTGGGTTCAGCAGAGCTCCAAACGTGCATTTTTGTGAAATCTCGATATCGAATTTTTGGATGGAATGCGATACTTTCTCTAGCTATGTACGTGGTACAGAAAGTACAAATGGTTCAAACAGTTAAATCGTATGCCAGAAGAAAGAAATAAACAAGTTCTATTATAGACTAAGTCGATGACGATCTATCTGGAAGAACCTCTCCAAATTAATAATAATAATAATAATAATAATAATAATAATAATAATAATAATAATAATAATAATAATAATAATAATAATAATAATAATAATAATAATAATAATAATAATAATAATAATAATAATAATAATAATAATAATAATAATAAGAATAACAATAATAATAACAATAATAACAACAACAATAACAACAACAATAACAACAACAACAACAACAACAACAACAACAACAACAACAATAATAATAATAATAATAATAATAATAATAATAATAATAATAATAATAATAATAATAATAATAATAATAATAATAATAATAATAATAATAATAATAATAATAATAATAATAATAATAATAATAATAATAATAATAATAATAATAAACAACACCAGACATGAAACTAGTGAAAGTATAACCCGTGAATGAATGAAGAACACGACAAAGCGGTTCCAAAGATGCAGCCTCGTTTGAGATAAAAACTGATGCATCTCTTGCAGATTTTAAATATCCACAGAGAATTATAAGCAACTTTCAAGAGAGCAAAGAGCCATTGCTTATGTTCTTTTTTCTTTTACAGCGCCAACCTTTACACCTGTACGTCCTTGAGCACGAGATGAATAGCACTGGATGCAAACGAAGTGACAATACAAAAGAGACAGGCGGAGTGCACAAATGCCTAGAGGAAAATCAAACCCTGACCCTGCAATTACCAAGCCGTCACCTTGTGACTTCTGCTGCGTGCAAAAGCAGAATTTAAATATTCATTTTTACTTTAATTATTATGGTTATTTAATTATCGATATTGCCATTCCCATCATCAACATCCTCGTTTACATGTTAGATGGTAATAGTTCAATCGCCGCATTACAGTATACAAACAAAACATTTTTAAAGTGTTTTCTTTTTCGGAAAAAAGAGTAATGATACCACAAAAGCTGTCCTTGTGAATGGTTGTTTTAGATGGTGTTATTTCCCGTAAATTATCATACATCCCGTACTGGACCGGACTACGCTACGTAGGGGATTCGGCACGGAGGTCCAAACTTGGTCTGTTGTAGTTATGCTCCGAAGTGGGATACTCCCAGGAGGAAGGTTGAGGCGAGAGGAGTCAGAAGGCTGCTCTCCCAAGGAGCCACAACAGTGAAGAGGGCAGGCTACCTGCACTTTACCAGTTGGAAACTCCCCGGCAGGCCAGTACAACCGGCATCCCACCTTACTGTGTTCCGAAAACGGCCCATTAGATCAGATTCGGAGACCGTCCTACCAAAGGAAGAAGTTTTACCAAGAGTGTATCATCTTGCCATGCAAAGCCGAGACACACGCCGACATTTCTAGCCTAAAGGAGACAGGATATCAAACGATAATGGAGATGAAATTGAGGAACAAGAAAATCGGAAGATGTAATTAACCTACTCAGAATTCGCCTGGCGACCCAGGAAAACTCCCGAAAAAAACCCATGGGTCAGGTAGGTCAGCCACGGAAATCGAACCGGACTTTCCAAATGCGGACCACAGATGAAACGGCCTGAATCATCCTGCTAGGTTACATTCTCAAACTTAAAGGAACTTAACTGTTAAACTGAGTTATTAAAGTATTAGGCCAATGGATTATAACCAAAGGAATTTTTAGCAGAATTTATTTTCAACACACAAATGCATTTCTGTGATGAGAATTTATGTTGATGTTATTATCTGTATTCAAAATATATCACCTCCAACACATATTGAACCAGATGTGCTATGTTTTAGGATTGCATTCCTTAACACATATTCCAAGATGAACATGGCTCAATCGGACATTATATTAACCACAATGTGAAGTGCATTGTGGAAAATGTTTAGTCTTCTAGGTTTATCTTATAAGAGAAGATATATTTTAAATACTGAAAATAACAAACAAATAAACAGCTTGAGAAAATAATATGACAGAGAGCAATTTACCTGGCACAGTGCCCTAAAAATGGTATCCAAGATTGTTACGTATACCCTACAGGATTATAATTTCGCAGACATTTAGTTCGAGAATGATGATTCTTTTACATCAAGTATCTTTTTATTTTTAGCCAAATAAGAACTTTGGTGCTTTTTTAAATATTTATTATTGTACTTTTTGTAAGCTGTACTGCTCTCGCTTTCCTACTCAAATTTGTATATGCTTGTGTGTGCGTGTGCATGCATGAGGACCTTTTCTTATAACAGCTTACTATGGAACATCAAAATCGCAGTCTCTTAACTTTTGAGAATAAGCAAAATTTCCAAGTCACAGACAGACACTTCGATACTAGAGCTCTGATCGCATTTTTTTTTAACTTACAGATTCAAATCCTTTTCAATATCATACAACAGCATCATAATACATCAGTATTATTCCAGATTTAACGCACATCAATGGCTGGATTTATTAGATCCCCCAACTGATTGGCATTATTTTGACAGAGGATTTTGAGTGGAAAGCATTAATTCCTCTACATATAAGGAAAGTAAAAAGGAGTAATGTACTTCGTGCACTCAATAGGTACTTACTCATCTTAAGCCATGCTTTGTCAATATTTTAAACCTATTTCTGTTCATTGCGTCAATTGAGTATCACATGCCATTCCAGTTAAACAATTGCACTAATTTGGAGTGCTTTAAAACTTGGTAAGAAAGAAAAAAAGAATGGAATAATATTATTTGGTTATCAAAATTAATAAAATATAATACTGTAACACAGCGGTCCCCAAATGGATTGATTTTGTGCTAGAGCAAATGACGCAGCACTGTGCACTGACACGAGTGCCGTGCGACTTGAGTTTGTGACAAGACATGGAATTGGACAGCAGTGTTGTCTCGTCTCTTGCAGTTTGTTTACGTAAACATAATGTCAGTTGGAGAATGTAGGACATCTACTCCTACATTTATGCCTTCATGGGAAAAGTGTTTAGTTTTTTATAGAAAGTGATAGTATCAGAGCATTCAAAATGAAACTATCCTTAAGGGAAAGGCAGTTAATCTCAAAGAACGTGGTACATGTCCCAAAGCTCTCAACAATTCTGCACTTTATTCAGGTCATGGACTTGGAAGAACATGTTCAAATATTAAGAGTTGAACCAAGAATTTCAGAAAAGGTTTCAAGACGTGGTGCAATTAGAACCAATTTTCCAAATATTTGCTGAGCCTTACTCTACTGATGCTCATAATGTTCCATCTGAATTGCAACTTGAACTTATCGATTTGCAATGCAATTGTCAAATGAAAAATAAATTCCAAAATAGAATTACTTTGAGTTATTTCTATTAACATTTTCCAAGAAATACATTTCCTCGACTACATAGAAATGCGCACACGCGCGCGCGCGCGCACGCACGCACGCACGCACGCACGCACACACACACACACACACACACACACACACACACACACACACACACACACACACACACACACACACACACACACACACACACACTAATAAACAAAAACCGCTCCAGAATTCAATTGTCAGATCAGAACTTAATACGTCAACTTAGACTAGCTGCTGCACAAGCATTGATACTTAATTTTGAAAAAGTAGTGTGCCAAAAGAGACAAAAATCTAGAAAACTAGGTTCCACTTCTGAGTAATATATTGTGCTTATTGCTTTTCTTCAAGCTGTTATTTACTACTGCTGTATTGTAAGTAGATTGTCGATTGTTTTCAGTTTGTTTAAACTATCAATTTATTGGTCATTTGTTTTTATTATTAAAATAAAGTTACACAGTTCAATGATAATGAAAGAAACAATTAAAACAATTTATATAACAATTATATCCTTCATATTACAATTCGATTATTACTGTTGCACAGTCAATTGTGCATTTAAATTGCAAGATCAGAATTCCGCCACTGCTCTGAAGGCTACGGGGTGCACAGTAGACTATTCCAGTAATGCAAGGGGTAAACTTGCATGACCTACTGTGCACACTGTGCATTGAGCTGGTGGCCACTGCTGTAACAGAAAGAAAAAGCAGATCAATGTTTAGCAAATCAAAAGTTTATTAAGTTCTAATGGCATCAAGTGCATGGACTTGAACCATTGAATCATTAAGATCAGATGCAGCAGAGATGAAATTCATGAGATTGTGCTGAGACACATTATTGAATAAAAACAGAAATAAAGATGTATATAAAAATCTATGGAACAGCATCAACAAAATATATTTGCAGAATGAGCTATGACTGAGTAGCTTACAAACCTGTAGGATGACAAAGACGGGCAGTCACATTAATTGAAAAAAATAAAGGTTCTATTTGCTAACAATGATGAGAATTACCAAGATCACATCAGCAGCATCAGTGTCCTGGAAAATTTCTTTTACATGTCAATAAATTTACAGTCATGGAGCGGTCACTTTTAAGCACAATTAAAAGTATCAGTCGTGGTCATATTTGAACCACCAACCTTGAGATTAGTAGACAAGTACCTAGCCGTCTGAATTATAAATTGGAGTCCGCAGAGATCACATTGGTCTAATCAATGAAAATTGATGATAATGATCTTAATATGTGCAATATTTTGTAACATGTATGCAAGTAAATAAAAATAAATATTTTGTAAATGAAGTTGACAATTGCTAGAATCATATTAGTGCTGCTGGAATTTTGTAGGAAGAGTTTGGCGATGAAGAGAAGTTTAAAGTATTGGTATAGAATTAAAATTACACTATGAATCGACTGAGACACATACACATATGTGGTATTCATATACCACAGATTCTTTTAACGCATTTTGCATCCACTTGAAGGTATAATCAGAAAACTGTCAACAGTTTTGGCGTTCCAGTTGATCATACTTCTTCGGAGAAACATGTTGAAAGAAAATTTGTGGTATGTGAAACACAATGTATCGCAGTCGACTCATAGTATAATTTTGATAATTACATTACTTCAAAGTGTTAATTCCAATTTACCTTTGCAAGTATGGAAGTTAAAAGCTGGGAGAGCACATGGCCTGGCAACAATGTACAAGATATCAGATGGAAATATTGAAATTTAGCAGCTGGTCAAGCAAAATATAAGAAATGTTACAATTTTTTTTTCCTTCTTTGTAATTTACGCCCTCCAACGTTAAGTCATATCCGACGAAGAACAGAATGGGTGAAATGATGCTCAAATGAGGCCGGGGTCCATAGAGCTTAGAGTTACCCAACATTTGTCTTCCAGGATAAGGGAAAACCCCAGAAAAAACCTTATCCAGGTAACTCACCCTGACCGAGACTCGAACTCGGGACCTCTTGAGCGTGAGGCAGACATGCTACTACCACACTACCGAGGCGGGCGAAATGTTACAATAAATTGAAATGAGGAGCTCTGGAAAATGGGAGTGCAAATAGAATAGGATTCTGGAAAGAAATTAGGCAAAAAACAGAAAACAGAGAGAGAGACAAGAATTTTGGGTGGTTTCAATGTATATATGATAATTGAAAAAGACTGCAGAACGGAGAAATATGTTCATAGATTATTGTAGTATATTTGAGAAGGAAGTGCTGGTTTGTATGCAATCAGGTATATTATTTTTAAAAGGTTTTACATAACAATGAAAGGTATATCGAGATTTAACTGTCAAACTATCAAACCGGACAACCCTACCCTTGCAAGAATATATGGTTTGCCTAAAATACACAAACCCAACATACCCATGAGACCCATTGTAAATAATATAAACACTCCTACTTACCTTCTGGCAAAATGGCTATCCAAAAAATTTCAGTCCTTTCCACAATTCCATACTCTGAGTATAAAAAACTCTTTAGACCTGGTAGAAAAAATTCAAAATCTTAAACTAAAACCTCATGACACTTTAGTATCCTTTGATGTCCGCTCCCTCTTTCCTAGCATTCCATTAGACAAACTTTTGATTCAACTGAAAAAATGGCTAAATTCTATAAACCTGGATGCCAATGCAATAGAAGAATATTTGGCAATGACTGAATTATGTATACATCAAAATTATTTTGTCTTCGATGGAAAATATTATAAACAAATTTCAGGACTAGCTATGGGAAGCCCGCTATCACCATTTTTGGCCAATCTATACATGAGCTTTTTCGAAACACATATTACTAAAGCCTTCCCTCATATGTTTAAAACATGGTACAGATACGTAGACGACATCTTTGCAATAGTGCCCTACAAACTAATAGATGATGCTTTGAAACTACTCAACCTGCAAGAACCCAGCATACAATTCACAGTAGAAACTGAAGAGGACTGTACTCTACCTTTTTTAGACCTTAAAATCAAAAAAAGCAATGAAAAACTAGAATTTGGCATTCATAGAAAAGCAACACACACAGATAATTACATCAAAGCAAATAGTTTCAACCCAATTCCACACAAACATGCAACCATCAACAGTCTGACACACAGA
The DNA here is from genome assembly GCA_030765055.1 of Mantis religiosa. Lineage (NCBI taxonomy): Eukaryota > Metazoa > Arthropoda > Insecta > Mantodea > Mantidae > Mantis > Mantis religiosa. The sequence continues at coordinate 112,151,372 of CM060954.1, read as the reverse complement.
TTAGTAAATCTACCTCTCAGCCAGCAAGAATATCAAAACGAATACCATCAAATCTTAAAAACTGCAATTAAAAATGGATATGGAAAAAACCTTGTAGATAAAAAACTAAAATTATTCAAACTTCAAAAGAGATTAAAACAGATCACAGCTCTCACACCAATAAAACAAGAAATTAGATTTGCTAAATTCACTTACCACCCCTGGGCCACAAAAAAGTTCCAAAAAATATTCAAGAAATACAATATAACATTGGCACCAAAAAACAATTACAACATTAAAAACCTACTTCACAGTAATAATACTGATAAGATAAAACCAGAGGAAAAGTCAAGCATTTACAAGATTAAGTGTAAAGACTGTGAAAAAATTTACATAGGGAGGACAAAAAGAAACATAGGCACTAGAAAGAAAGAAAGAACACTTCAGGCACTTAAGATACAAAAATATTGATAAGTCCGCAATAGCAGCTCATTTCTGGTCTGAAAATCATGAAATTGAAGATAGCACAGAATTACTAAAATACGTACAAAAACATAGTGAACTCGTCATATGGGAGAGGATATACATAGAAAAACATAAAAACCAACTAATGAACTTTGAAATCCCGCTAGAAGAGAATCCCACATTTCAGTTCATCACTAAATCAACAGATGGCAGCAACAATCCCAGAATTACCCATACCGCTGGATCTAGCTTCAGTCGCACAAGAGCCATAGATGCAAACGAAGATTTGCGAAACATGTCCTCAAAATAGGTACGAAAGTGAAGCAGATGTGTAAAAAATACGACTCATCTAAAATTTAATAATGAAAGGTATGTTATGTGCAAGGTGCCAGAGGGAACACTTAATTGTTTACTGGAATACAACTGGGTAAAGAATTGAAACACACAGAGGTACAAAAAGGATTGGACAGTATTTAGGAACAGTATGAAAGAAATGGTTTAGGGCAGTTAAGAAAAACAAGGAAAAATTATAATAACAAAAACTAAAAGATTAGATGCCCATTATACAAATAACCTGGGAGTTCAGTGTAATGGATTCACATATGGACAACAGTTGAAATGTATTAAGAGTAAGTAGTAAGATTTTCTGTTATGTATTTTTTCTATACATATACTAAGTTGTATACGTTCAATATGTTGTAATGCTAAAATTATAAAATAGAACTGTTTCAGAGTTAATTGGACTAAATGGTCAGTTTAAATAATTAGCATTACTTGCAACAAGAAAAAATATATAAGAAATAAGTGGGGTGCATTACTTTTATTCCACTCTATACTACCAAGGAACTTTCTTCATATAATGCGCTGCCACTGGAACTGAAAGGCTGCAGGAACATAAAAGGTTTTAAAAGGAAAGTTGCTGAAAATTTACTGAAGGCATATATTGATAGCTGATAAAGTGTTACACATTTATAGCTGGTTTGAAAGCTGAACTGTTTAAAAAGTAATATGGATTAATGTCCCATAGAATCTGTAGCTTCTATTTTTCTGTTAAGTTCTTTGTTACTATTATTTCTTGAGTTATAGTGAATGTCTGTATCTTTGGATGTTTCATATATGTTATTCTTGTACGGTAATTCATTCCTACTATGAAAATGTAATGTAAGTATTGTTAAGGGCTGTTTGCCATCATTTTATATATTTTTGTACTGTTCCCTAGCATGAGCTATGGCTCTGGGAACCTTTTCAGATAACAATAAATAAATAAAAAATACCCTTTTGTATTATATTGATTTGAAACAGTCCTGTGGTATTCTGAGACAGCTGCTACTGAAGGATGAATTTATTTCAATTGCATCCTTATTTGGACACTACTTTCAGAAATATTACACTTTGGTCATTCACTGTGGAGGACCTAATTTATTAAGGAACCTAGCAAAATACCTAAATTCTGAATATCTGAAACTAACTTATTAAGGAATAATACATTAACTTATTAAGGAATAATACATTCACATCTACAATATGCAGTTGAGATATGGGACAGCACTTGTATGACTAACATGAACAGATTGCAGAAGAAATGTATAAGATGTATATATAAGGTAAATAGAAGAGAATCATGTAGAAATGTTTTTGTAGAAATCAAAATCCTAACAGTAGTATCTCTATACGTTTTTAAAGTAATAATGTTTGTAATTAGCAAGGATGAAATGGGTAACTTAAATAAACATTGTCACAAACACGAAACAAGGACACAAAATAATTACCACAGAATAATATAAAAATTATTTGTGGTTGGTTTATTGACACTCGTCACTTACTTTTTCATATATTTATGAGAGACTAGTTTCAAAGGCCCTGGCCTCCATTTTCAATCTCTTCCCAACTGGCATATGTTGTTATCTGCTCTCTCTGGTGGTGGAACTATGAACTTTTTTGTCAAATTATCTACTGGCGGGATTTCAAAGTTCATTGCGCGATCCTTATTTTTCCAGATGAATATGTTCTCCCATGTTGTCAATCTATTTTGGTTTATCACTCCTTTTAATAATTTTGGATTTGGATCAATGTCATGGTTTTCATTCCAAAAATGAAATGCTACTGCTGACTTGTCTTCTTGTTTCAATCTGATGTTTCTAAAGTGTTCTTTGACTCTGGTTTTTAAATTTCTTTTTGTTTGACCTATGTAGCATTTTTCACAATTCTTACAATTTATTTGGTATATTCCAGATTTGTTACCTGAAGGAATTTCATCTTTTGTTTTTGAATTTAGTAATTTTAAAATTGAGTGTCTATTAGTAGGTGCCAAGATGATATTTTGTTCCTTGAATATCTTTTTAAATTATTTAAATGTTTTTGGATGATATGTGAATGAACTGAATATGCTGTTGCTTTCTTTTTCTTTAATAAATGTGGTTGCTTCCTTAATGGTTTTCTTTAGTTTAGATTTTCTAATTTTCTTCAACACCAAACTTTTGTTGTATCCGTTTTCTTCTGCTATGTGTATTATTGCTTTTTGTTCCTTGACATATTCTTCTTTTTCCATGGGTATGTCAAGGAACAAAAAGCAATAATACACATAGCAGAAGAAAACGGATACAACAAAAGTTTGGTGTTGAAGAAAATTAGAAAATCTAAACTAAAGAAAACCATTAAGGAAGCAACCACATTTATTAAAGAAAAAGAAAGCAACAGCATATTCAGTTCATTCACATATCATCCAAAAACATTTAATAAATTTAAAAAGATATTCAAGGAACAAAATATCATCTTGGCACCTACTAATAGACACTCAATTTTAAAATTACTAAATTCAAAAACAAAAGATGAAATTCCTTCAGGTAACAAATCTGGAATATACCAAATAAATTGTAAGAATTGTGAAAAATGCTACATAGGTCAAACAAAAAGAAATTTAAAAACCAGAGTCAAAGAACACTTTAGAAACATCAGATTGAAACAAGAAGACAAGTCAGCAGTAGCATTTCATTTTTGGAATGAAAACCATGACATTGATCCAAATCCAAAATTATTAAAAGGAGTGATAAACCAAAATAGATTGACAACATGGGAGAACATATTCATCTGGAAAAATAAGGATCGCGTAATGAACTTTGAAATCCCGCCAGTAGATAATTTGACAAAAAAGTTCATAGTTCCACCACCAGAGAGAGCAGATAACAACATATGCCAGTTGGAAAGAGATTGAAAATGGAGGCCAGGGCCTTTGAAACTAGTCTCTCATAAATATATGAAAAAGTGACGAGTGTCAATAAACCAACCACAAATAATTTTTATATTAATTTTGACGTCACTGTTACTAAATTCCTCCAAACACACACCACAGAATAACTTTAAATAAGAAGTCAACAGATAAAGATCCCTTAATAATGGGAAAATTATTATTTAATAAACTACCAAATTCAATAAAAACAAAAAAAGGTAAATTATTTAAAAATGAACTAAACAAGTTTCTAATACAAAAATGCTTGTATAGACTGGACAAATTGTAATTAAATGTATATAAGTGTTTATTTTGATGTATCCAACAACATGTAAGTGTTATTATGGATGAAAATAAATTATTATTATATTATAATACAGTACATAGCTTCTCAAAATTAGCTAAACTACTCCAGCAAGTAATTCAACTGCATGCCATCTGAAGTTAGTCTACTACACTGTAAAGTTGAAGGTAATCAGAAATGGATATGACATGGAAAATTCTTTATTTTAAATTAAATAAGTACTTACTCATAAATATTTACTTTTATTTTATTAGTACAATGATCAGTTCTAAAATATCACAGATATTTATTGATGCATTTAGGACATTAACGTTCAATAGAATGCCAAAATGAACCTACATTATGCTCTTCAATTGCGAATGGAGACAATTCCAGTGATGTATTGGGTGGAAGAAAATTTGTTACATTAACTTAAACAAATTAGAGATCTTGATTTGAAACACATTTTATAAGTTAAATTTTTGTTTTCAAAGATCCTTCAGTATTTTTAAACTTAAAACAGATATGCTGGCAACATTGCAAGGTTGACCAATGATAGCAGAAGTGTCCCTTTCACATTTGAAACCAGTTGGAGATAACACGTAAACACATTTCAATTTCACAAAGGCATGTCTCATAAGCAAAAAATTTTTTATTTATTTTCTCATCTTTCCTCTACATACAATTTCATTGATATATTGACATTTTTAACATTTCTTTCACACCATAACAATATAACTTATTCACATCTAACATACCCTTCCTACCTGCTTGCCTCGAGTCTCGGTCTCAATACACATAACCCCTGGTTTTCCATGTATTGATGACCCTCCTCTCCCTTGTATCCCTCGTTCTAGTTTTCCAGCCCTTAACCATTTCTCTCTAACCTTCCCCAGATATTCACCTATATTTCTTACATTCTTTTCTCCTTTTACAATAGCATTTTATTTATTATTAATACCTCTCCCCCATCCCTAAAACGGCCCCACTTTTGTTGCCAAATTTGTTCTCTCCATATCTTTGTTTGTTTGCAATAAAGTATACTATGTCAATCTGTATCCCCTTCTCCACACATTGGGCATTTCCCTGTATCCTTTTCATATCTAATACCTTTCAAATTTCTAACTCCTGTCCTTGCCCAGGCAAATTCTTCTCGCCCTGACATAAGTAAACAAACAAATGTTACATTTTAATTTCTCCTTGTTATAATTTCATCTAACATACCAATGATGCATTTTGCAAACCAAACTCACAACTTATGGATATTTTTATCAGCTATTTCACAATTAAATTTAAAGACATTTTACAACTGATAATCTGTAATGTAACCAATCAAATATCTTTCTGAGATAATACAATTGTATCACTAGGCACTCATTGAATCTTGAAAGAATTCTTTTCATTTTACACTACAGGCCAATGCATATTGCTTGTTATCTGGCCGAACAACACTTTAAGTAAAGGAGAGGAATGAGATACAATTGCTTTTTTTTTTTTTTTTTTAATGCACTGAAGCCAGTTCAGAGCATAAACCACCTGGACCTTTTTGCAATATTGTCAAGTATTACAGCCATTAAGTCTGCAAAATTGGGTATGGAATATCTTTTAAAAGAGTATTTAAAAAACCCTGTGTCATGTTATAAAAATTACTACAAAAACTGTCAGAAACAGATTACTCAACTTGCAAGTAACTATTATCTTCTTATATTTCTGTTGAATAAAATAAGTTTCAAACAAAACCTTTTTTTTTTTTTTTTTGTTTCTAAAAAAGCTGAATAAATAACAAAATGGACATTACAAATTTTTACTTGTAATTATTCAATGGAATATTTATTGGGATAAATATAAATATATTGAGATGCACACCAGGCAATCTGGTGTGCATCTCTCCCATCAACCTTCAGCTTCAACCACAGCTGCTCCTCAATCAGAATTGTTACAGGAAAGAATTTCCAGTTCATGTATAATGAAATAGTTCCATTTACAAAACTTTAGTCCAGTGCAACTCTCCTACTGATGTTCTACTTCACCACTGCCATTCCCCAATCAGAATTCTTACAAGAACGTAGTTAAATGTCATGACTGAGCAAGTAGGTCTAGTCTTCTTTTAAATAGTTCAATTTACAAAATTCTCATCCCATGATACTCCCAACGGAATGTGGTTGAACTACTTCCATGCCACAATCAGAATCATTACAAGAAAGTAGTTCCAGTTTGTGACCAAAGAAATGCGTCTGGAGTTTGTAGCAAGCAGTTCGATTTAGAAAGAAACTCCCATCAACTTTCCACATCGACTTTTTTCACATCAGAATTGTCAACAATCACAAATGTTACAAGAAAGTAGTTCCAGTTCTTCACCAAGCAGATAGTTGTGGTCTTTGTTGGAAGCAGTTCCATTTACAAAAATCTTATTAAGTGCACCTCTGCTATTAAACTTCCACTATGGCCACTGCTATTTCTCAAACATAATTCTTACAGAAAGAATTTTAAGATTGTGTACTATTCATGCACGTTTTCTTGGGTGCTAGTAGACAGTGTAGTGCAGACAGGGGAGAAGAGAGAACTAACATGCCCAGGTTTCTGCAGTGCAATCAACCAGAAAAGCACAATTCCGCAAAATCCTGTGTAAGATAAGCAGAGATATGCACTGCAAGTATGAGATGCATGGACAAACAATAAATTGAACTCAATCCGAAAATCTGTATGTTTATATAGGTACTTACTATATTATAAATACATAAAAGTAGAAAACAAATACAGTAAAACCTCTCTAAAATGGAATTGGTGATAATACTGGCATTTATTTTTGATTTACACTGGTTTCCATCTTAGAGGGTTTTGTTTGAATACAGAGAAATTACGAAATAGTCACACAGGTTTACAGCGAAGGAATAATATAGAATTAAGTGTAAATAATAATAGGCTGATTTGTATTATATACTATATTTTTAACTTACATATAATAATTGTAATTTATTGCCTAGTTTCTTTGTTTTCAATTTTCCCTTTCCAATCTGTAACTGTCTGCATAGTAACATCATTTGCTTTACCACACATAGCATTCAAAACAATGTTATGGAGATGTTTAAAACTCTCGAGACATCCATTGAAAGCTCTGAAATGGTCTTTGCCTAATTTTCTTGCCATCTTGAGTCTGAAGCAGTGATACAGAAATCCGAACTCCTTTAGCATGCACACTAACAAACAATTCGAGCACAGCACGATTTAGATTGCCATACTCTGTAGATTTTGTGATGCGTTTCACAAGCCCTGCTGATCACTTAAACCACTCGTCTTTAATTTGTATTTTTTCAAAATCTCATAAATCTGAGATTTTCCCACTTTAAATAACACAGTTAATTCTTTAGCTGGACGTTTGCTCTCTTTTTCATCCAATGATGTCTTATGTTCAGAATTCAATTTACAGAATTCGTAAACACACAAACTATGTTTTTTAAAAATCACCCGAGTTCAGTTTTCTTTAACTCATACTTGATCACTTGTAACAATGAAACAGAGTGGATGCACTGCAAATAATTGTACCCTTACCATGTGTACTGGAAGAGAGTTGAGAGAGCTAATGGTTTGTTTTCCTTTTTCCTCGAAGGATTACAGTTTGACTTTATGGTACATGGAACTTCGGCACAAGCACAGTCGTCACCCTCAAAATTATTGCACTTTTTAAAATATGTATGTTGTAACCCTTTACACATAAAGAAGTTGTTTTAATCAGGTTAATTAAGCAAACAGTTCCCAAAAATATATAAGCTAAGTCTTACATGGCCGGCATCTTGAAGATAAATGTTGTTTTCCAGGCTTGTTGTCGACTTCTGACTTCCACAGCAGACGGATCAACACCCTGATGATGCTAGGCACAGTTCCTGGCGAAACGTCGGTTCACTCAAGAACTTCTAGACTGCGGCCCACAAGCCTGGAAGACAACATTTATCTTCAGTTCCCAAAAATTTTCCGTTTCACGTTAGGCAGTTTTCCGGCTTAAAATATGTTACATAGGAAATAGCTCCATTCTGAAATTTATTTTCCATTTTTCCAGGTCTCTGACATATAAGGGGTCCATTTTAGGCAAGTTTTACTGTATTATGAATGTATTATACAGTTTGACTGTGATTCTTTGATTTCCAATTCCAGTGCATCACTTTTATTGCTGATACCCTCTGATATGTTGATAATTTCATCAACAGATTTTTCATTACACCATTGCAACTTTAATATTGCATTTCCAGCTCTTGGACCTTCTTGTAGTATCCTTCCCAATCCGCCACTTCTACAGCAAGTTTCCCCAGATTTGTAGCTAACAAATATGCAGTAACATTACGCCCTCTGAAAACATTCTTTATTTTTGTCCATGCCAGATCAACTGCATTCAGATCACAGTTATACAGAGGTAAACGAATAATAGTGCATCCCCATTTGAGAGCCATAACATCCACAACATATATCTTGCTCTTAAGTTCTTGTAAACTGGTTAGCCAATTAACCTCAAAATTGCTCAACATGAAATGGTGCACGTGGACTCTACGGACAGAGAAGGAAAGGGTTTGTTTGAAAGCTTAGCATATCAGCCACTAGATGTTAGTGTGTATAGCAAATTTCATGTTTTAAAGTTGTCATCTGTATTTACAAAATTAGGTGAAACCTATCGAATAAGGACGATAGACAAGCGCCCAAAAAGACGTGCGCCTATAGTACAATGAAATAGTTCTTACCTTCGGTAACAGTAGTTCCATTTATAAAACTCTAGTCAAGTGTATAATACCTGCTGTCAATTTCCTACTTCGACTACTTCCATTCTGTAGTCAGAATCACTTAAAGAAAGCTGTTCCAGTTCAACCATAATGAAGTAGTTTTGGTCCTTGGTGAAAGTAATTGCATTTATAAAAATCTTGAATGTATAACTTCCTTCAATCCTCTACTTTGACTTCTTGTATTTCCCAGAAAGATCTGTTTCAAGAACAGAGTTCTATTTCCACTGTGAGGTAAGCAGTTCTGGCATTTGATGCAATTAGTTTCACTTTAAAGTCCCATGAGTCACCACTCCACATGAATCTTAATCTTTCATCATTTACACTCCGCAATCAAAGCCATTTAAAGAAAGTAGTTGCAGTTCCATTCCAAGGAAACAGTTCTGGTCTTTGGTGGAAGTATACTCACTATAACAAATCAATCAAGTGCATTACTTCACAAAAACTACTTCCACCACTTTCACACCATTGTGTCATTTCAAGATAGTTGCTCCAGACCTACACAGAGGATGTAAATCCATTTTTCAGATGAAAAAAGTAAGGGAAAAAGTGCTCAAATAAGATAAAAAAAAAAAAGGGACAAAAAGGTGCTGATTTATTCCTCCAATCTAATTTATTGAACTACAAAACAGTACATCAAATTATCACTCATCAGAAGAATGAAAACACATGAAGCTGTTATACTTCAAGACATTAAGCATCTCTAAATTTTTAAAAGTATTTTTTCAAGACATCAAGAAGAATGTAGACCCTTCTAATTCAAAGGAAAACTTCATATATAAAGTCAATACTACACAAACATTAGACATCACATATTATTTACACATGATAGAAGAGTGAGTGAGTGAGTGAGTGAGTGAGTGAGTGAGTGAGTGAGTGAGTGAGTGAGTGAGTGAGTGAGTGAGTGAGTGAGTGAGTGAGTGTGTGGTGTTTTAGGGCCCGTCGACAACAAGGTCATTTGGGCCCATATGATAGAAGAAGTTAAGAAAAGTGATCCTCCAAATAATGTTCTAAAATTATTGGCATTAGAGACAATCCATACTAGATTTCCAGAATTGAATGCAGATTGATCATTGATATCAAACCAAGATGGACCAGGGGCTGGAGTCACATGTCACCATTTTTTCCTATTACAAATCTTTAAGTTATGGAACTACAAACTCCAATGGAGAAATTGAGGCAATTCGAATGGCCCTCCAAAAGCTTTTATATAGGATCTTACATTTCCATCAAACAGTTATTTTCTCAGATTCCAGGACGGCAATTATAGCAATTACTTCTAAGTTGTCACTAAAAAACCAAACAATTTTAGAATGTTGGAAAATCCTTACCCATCTAACAGCACTTCAAAAACACATACTAGTCTTCCACTGGATATCAGCTTGGTGTGGAATGAGTGGTAATGACAAAACTAATTTTCTTGCAAAAAAGGGTACCAGCAATGTACAGAAATCTATAGTTAATCTACTATTTTATGCAGCTCTCTGAATTAAAAAAAATTGTTGCAAAATATTACTATGAAAAACCAGAAACAAAAGATGGAAACTACCAAACATACAAACAGTAATTCTTGACTATCCTCAAAAAACTGCAATTGTAACTGGTTGATTATGGGATATGATTGTCTGGCAAAACAATTGAACAGAATTGGGATATATTCTTCACCACTCTGTCCTCTACCTCATAAAGTCTGTCTACTCAACGCAAGTGCACGGCGGCCGCTTTCTTTGAGGAACCCTCATAATCGTTTTACAACATAGACCCTCCTCCTGACGGTCCTCTCTACAAGGTTGCAACATTTTAACATCACCGTCTTGCACCTAATGAAACAGAACAACTGGAAGTTGGAACTTTGGCAACTGAGACTCCACGCGGAGTAGACATGCAACTGTCATTTTCAGAAAATCGGGGTTGCTATTGGTCCCCAACGTCAGTGTTCCATTTCTGAAGTGTGGAGATAGATATATGACGGTCATTAGTGGGCGCAAAGGTCAGGTCCTTTGAGGTCCCTTTGAGTGGGAACTGCACACACGTTAAAAAAACAGACTTTGCCCAAAGGTTGCAGTAAGCTTACGTAGTAGTCACCACTAATACTTTTACCCTTTTTCAAGTAATTAATAAAAATAATTCCTTGTGCATCCCAGAAAACAGTCGCCATATTCTTGTTACCTCACAAAGTTGACTTCGTCCTTTTTGGAGTTGGTTCACCTGGTGTAATCCACTGTTTTGACTGTGATTTACTTTCTGGAGTGTAGTGCTGTATCCAAGTTCATTCATGGTAATAAACTGTCTCAAAAATTCACTAGAATTTTTACAGTAGAGCTCCGTTTTTCTTTGCAACTTTTGATCAGGTGTCAACAAATGCGGCACCCATCTTGTACAGACCTTGTGAAAGCCCAAAACATTACTTAAAATATTACCCACACACTCTTTTGATATGTTTACAGCCTCTGCTATCTCAAACAACTTTAATCTGCAGTCTTCCAGTACTAAATGATGAATTTTTTTTAAATGAACTCTAAAGTTGTAACTTCCACAGGGCTTCCTGAGCGAGGCTCAACACTAGCACTCATACGTCCCATTTTAAGCTCTGTAAACCACCTTTTTATCATTGTATATGAAGAGGTAGTCTTTCAATGTACTGTTTGAGCCTTTCAAATGGAAGGATTTAATCACTGCTTGTTTTTCCAAATCCTACATTTTCATGAAACCACTACACCTGTCTTATTTAAAATGCTGTCATTCAAAACTAAACAAGCTATTGACCTATAACTTGGATATAAGCTAGTCTACAGTTAAACTAGGGTAAGGTGGTACTATTTCAATCATTTTGGACAAATCGTATTTTTGCTGGAAATATATTAAGAAGAGAAATAATATCAACCATGGCATTTGTTCTTTGAAGTTTAATGAATATGTAACTCAAATATTACAACATTATTAGTATTAATTCTAACACAGGAGATGGTTAAAAAAATGTTCTATAGTATTGATTCTAACACAGGAGATGGTTAAAAAAATGTTCTAATGTTGATCGAAAATGTACCACTAGGTACAATTGTGATCACTTCTTGGTACAATTCTGATCATAGACATCTTCCACATAAAAAGTTTTTTACCCTTGTGCACCAACGCACCAAACATTACACTTTTGGCAGCGAATCCAATCAGTTTTTTATTGATTCCGCACTGTAATAATTCAAGAAACAAAATCACAATTATCACCAATTTTTTCTAGTGATATGAAGTTTTTGATAGTTCCCTTATCATTGTTCATAGATTTGCATTCCTGTTTATTGTTCTTGTTGCTCTTATTTATTTCTTATTTGTACCATGTTGGAAAAGACATCTCTTGCTGCAGACCTTTTCCAGGTTTTCATCCGAAGTGAGTCAAAGTGATGTCTGTGTTTTCCTTTTCCGAGAAGACACTTTTTTCTTTAGAGTTAGCAAAATGGATTTGACAACATCATGCGGAGAAACATTATTGGGTGCTGGTGTTATGGATTTGCAGTGCTCTTCAGTTACTTCTTTTGAAGTTATGAACTCTGCACCCAGAATGCTGGTAGTAGCTTCATTGTGGGGAGTTGATAAAACAGTAGCCTTGAATAGCATATGTGGTGCAAATTTCTCCTCGGGCACAATGTCTCTGCAGAAGGGCATTATTCCTGTGCACTGAAATCCCTTGATTGCAGAGCCCACAGATGCAGTTTTACTCCATGCATCAGAGAAGATGGTACAGAATCTTTGTTTTGTAATGCTTACATTTGGATTACGATGAATCCAATCGCTTGCACTTCTGTGATACTGAGCCTTTAGAGACTTGAAGAAAGTTCTGTCTAAAGGTTGTAATACATGCGTACTGTGTGGAGGCAATCCTAAAAGTTCTATTCTGTTTTCCCAACAATACTCTATAGCCTCCAAGCTGGTATGGCTGCCATGGTTGTCAATAATAAGAACTGTAGTACTCCACACTGATTTGTGTTTCTTGAAGTGTCGAAGTCAGGTTACAAACAGTTCTTCATTAATGTAGCCTGAGTCACTCATCTCCGAAATTGAGCCGGGAGGTAAATCATCTTGAAACTCAGGGCATTTCCTCACTCCTTTGAAAATGACCATTGGTGATAAATACATACCAGATACATTCATGCACGCAGCAACAGTTACATTTTGTCCTCTTTCCATGTGTGTTAGTGAAACAACTTCTCGCTTCCCTTTTCGACTTATTATTTTTCGAGGTCTGTTGTTAAGAGGGAAGCCGGACTCATCCATGTTATAGATACATTCTGGTTTATCAACAAATAATTTTCCTTTAAAATGTCTTCCAAATTTTGGAAATATTTACTTACTTCTGCTTTGTTTAAGCATTCAGCTCTGGCTCTTGAAAGACCCTTGGGTTTTCGCAGGCTAAGCTAAGCATATATTTTCATAAATGTTCTAAACCAGTCAATTCCAGCAACTTTGTCTTCTAAGTTCCATGGATGTTTCAAATTATTTTTCTGAGCCAATTGAAATGCAGCTCTTCTTAACTGGAGTGGTGACAGACTCAATCCTTGCTGCTCTAGAAATAAAGCTCTCTGGACCAAAGCCTCTTCCATTTCGGAATTGAGAACCGTTGGATGGTCAATTTTGTTTTCTATAGTTGGAGGTAAACCAGCCCACATTTTCTTAATTTGTACTTTACCATGCAGAGTACTGAAAGGAATGCCATATAATTCTGACACACCTTGAATGCTTAAATGCCCATTCATTACAATCTTCAAGGCCTCATCTAAAGCCGTCTGACTCCATTTATCGTAAAGTTTCTCTTCTGGTCTTTTTTGGGGCATCTAAAAAAGAAAATGGAGGTTTGAAATTAAGTACAATAAAATGTACAATTAATATTAACCTAAATAATCAATAAATTTGAGCAAATATACCTGTTTAAAATATCCGAAAATGAATTATATATATGTAATATATGGAACTTATTTGCAGAAGTACTGTATAATATGCCTATGGTAAACAGTTAGATCGAGAAAACTAAATAACCGCACTGATCGAAATGGTACTATGGTATCGAAATTGTACCTTTTTTTCCAATCAAAAATGTACTGTTGGTAAGTGTCAAGTCATGACCAAATGAAGAGCATTTTTTTTTTTTCAAAACTCACTAGATGCACAAAATGTGTTTCTGAGAAAAACGTTTTTTTCTATTTATTGGCAATACTAATTGGTTAGCACAGCAACTATATTAATCATTGAATTCTCCTTCCTGAAACTGTCTCATTGAATGTGAAAAGAAACAAATACCATAATTTAAATAGTGCAAATTTAAGGTTTGAAAATGCAGAGTTTTTTCAAAAACCAATAGATGCTGATTAACTTTTCTGCGTGAGCAAGAAATTAACACATGAAGTTTTGATATTTTTATCATTTATTGCTTTTGTTACTTTTTATTTATGTATTTATTATGTTTTATTTAGTTTCATCTTTTCATAATACATAATGTATTATACAGCCAACAAGTTAATGTTTATAAGGATTATTTGATTAGGTATAAACTTAGAAACTAAGTACTGCTACATTCACAACAACAATGTAATATTTTGATTTATTTATACAACAAACATATTGATTACAAAGAAATGTCAATATGAATAAGTAAGCTTTAAGCTTTATTGGTATCTTCTATTAAATCTTCATAAAATTCTTTTGCAGTTTATGGAATTTCAGAATATTTAGCTAGATTTTGAACATCCTTTTTCTTACTCGACTTGAGTATCAGCTGATGATAGGAGCAAGAGCTCTTGAAACATGTCCTGTGTATAAACAGTGTGAGTGAAGCAATGTGTCAATATCTTCTCGATTCACTTTTGTACTAATTTGTGCTTCACTGTCCCTACGCTTCTTCCAAGTTTATACTTTGATCCTTTTTCTTTTCTTTGCTCACTCTATCAGGAGGTGTATAACTGTGCCCACGTTATCGGGCAGATATGTGAAATGTCGGAAAATGTTTTACTCTTCTCCAAGAAAGCAATAAGCATGAACATCATCACACTATTCTTGTTCTGACTAGAGCAAGAGTCTGAAAATAAACGAATGGTAGGAGTGTTGCTGGACATCCTTTCTTCCAGTTCCAACAAGAAGTGACGCAAAGCTGAGGCACCCTGGTTGCAGCCTTTAGCAGATTCAGTTTCCCACTATGTATACAAGGAAATGTCGTCTTTGTTCTGCCTTTTAGATGGAATCATTATGCATAGATTATACAGCCATACCTGCCTTGCATAGAATCGCTAACAGAAAGTTTAGAAAGTGGTTGATTCTGCTGCATATCAAAGCAAATGGTGATTGCCTCTGCGTTTTCCTTTTTCAATAGCTGTTAAAAAAGCTTTTAGAATGCAACTTGTACAGTCTGTTTGTTTTTGTTTTCTAAGTCTGCCTCTGTCTTAATCTTCATCAGTCCTATTTTGCATTTGGAGCATGTGTCAGTGTGTGGTGTACAGAATGAAAAATTGAAGAAGTTGTAAAATATGTATTTATATTTTGAGAATAAGCAAACTGGTATATTTCTTAATCTTCTTTCCTTGCAAAAGTTGTTCCACATTTTTCAGATATGAAGTTATAGTTTTCTCTATATCTGTACTTCTTAACGTCTTGCTTTATAGTAGCAGAAACGCACTTTTGTAATATTCCTGTTCTGTCATTTCCTCTATTTTTCTTTCATGCATTCCCAGATAAGTGAAACTTTCTAACTAGGAGAGATAATCTATCTTTTGACACCCCTGTAATTCCCTGGAAGCTGTATTTCATAAGGAATTTATTTTGATCTATTTTATTTAGCACGAAAAGATAATGATGAAATCCACTTATATCATTATAAGTGAAATCAGCTACATCACAGTGCTTATGCCTTTTACTTTTAGGATTTTGTGGAGTGCACTCAAGACCACGTGAACATGAAATTGCCGGAGTTTGAGCTTTACTTGACCTGCATTTTGATTTCCTTTCTTTGTTTTTGCAATATCTACTTCCTGTGCATTCTACAACTGGTACAGTTTCACAATCTGAGCTCCTGTCCATTGGACATAGTACAGTGCAGTGTCTCAACTAAGAATAAAAATGCCATGTAAGTATAACAAACCTATCAGAAATGAATGTGAAATACAAGCTCACAACCTGAGTTTGCAGTTATTGCAAATGCTGCAGCAGTGTACAAAGCTTGCAGAAATGCTTGAGAATTCCAAGAATTACAACAGTGAGATGGCAGTCAATGCCAACATGCGTTTCCTAGAATTGAGGTTGCTACATGCTGGATCATAAAATCATAAAACTGCATCTATCGACTTTCGCTTTAACTGAGCAAGTGCATCTATTGAGTTTTGAAAAAAAAACTGCTGATATTCCCTACCTTCTACACAGGACATGAATTGAATTTTGCAAAATCTGATTTCACAGAACGATGCAGAAGGTGAAAATTATGCTGATACTATATATAACTCAATTTCGTAAAATTTTGCATCTATCGAGTTTTGAAAAAATGCTTCTCAAATATTACTGAGCAGTGCCAAGAGATGGCGCCACATGTCATGCAGTCTTCATCTATAGCTACTTCAGAACACATGGGAACGTAAAGCAAGTCACTAACCTCACTAACATAGCATTTGTAAGCATTTAAAACTAGGGAATTTTTATAAGAACACATAAAACTAAGCAACTCCACTTACCTCTTAACAAGAGGTATCACAAACTGGTGTATTATTACACAAAACAGGCAGAGCTGCAAAGTCTTTACACACTCTAATGCTACTCTAAGAAAAAAAACCTAGAACAAAAGCCAACCATCTAACCACCGCCCGATGAATTATTTCCATCATAATGCCAGTAAGGGACAGTGTCCCGGTATGGCAACAAGTCAAAGGCCCCTGCTCCAAGGAGCAGGATTCACCTTCAACGACACCCTAGTGCTGTGTGTACTGTCACCCAATTAGCGGTAGGCATGAGGGCAACAGCTGTGAGGAAACCAGAGGCGGCCGAGCCACGCCTCTCATCAGTCTCTGTCACTAACTGAGGGGGAAGATTAGAGGGAATGTCACTCGTCCCTGGACGTTTCTCTCCCCTTCTCCTATCATCTGGAATCTTCGCCTGGAAACTAGAGAAGCCGAGAAGACGGCGAGATGCCTATAAAAAGGGCTGCAGCAAGTCAGACAGTCAGTCAGTGCTTGACGTGCTAGTGAAGTAGCGCCGTGTTAGTGGAAGAGAAGACTATGCGACGGAAGAATTTACGTAATTGTGTACGTGCATCGGAGTATTGTCCGTAATTACTGGTGCAAGTGAAATTGTAACGGACGAACTGGTGAATCGTAATTGTGTGCATTACGTAATTTTGTGTAATTGGCAAGTGTTCAACTGTAAGTCGGTGGAAATAAAGAACATTGTTGAGTTGGTGTAATTGGACTTGTCATTTCACGAACCCACAAAGTCACACTGGTGTCAGGAAGCGGGAAGACAACATCACCGAACATTACAACCATGGACGCGGCATTGGAAAAGATTTTGGAGAAGATGATGGAAATGAAGGCGGAACTGACAGAAATGAAGACGGCCAACGGCAACATCACCGAGAAGATGGAAGAAATGAAGGCCGAATTAACACAGAAGACGGAAGCGGCAAGTAACAACCTGGCCGCAGAGTTGAAGGAAATGAAGATGGCAAATGAAAACCTCGCTGCAAAGACGGAAACGGCAAACAACAACTTGGCCACGACAATGACCGCAAAGATGGCCGAACTGACAACGGAGATGAGGGAGGCGAACGAGGTCCTCGCCGCCAAGTTTGAGGAACGGTTGGCCGGCGTGAGGGATGACGTCACGAATCTGGGCAAGCGGATGGGTCAAGTAGACGACAGCCTTAATGATTTAGAGGAAAAGGCCGACAACATCGCAAAACACCTCACCCGCCTGACGGAGGAACACCGGCCCTATGTGTGGACAGAGGACGCCGAAAACGCTTTCCGGCACCTACAGGAGACCCTGTGCAGTGCTCCAATTTTGGGTTTCCCACAACCGGGTGGCGCCTTCATTGTGGACACCGACGCCAGCGACCATTGCATTGGAGGTGTCCTATCGCAGATCCAGGACGGCCATGAGCGGGTGATAGCCTACTACAGCAAGACGCTATCCAAGGCAGAGAAGAACTACTGCGTCACCCGACGAGAATTATTGGCGGTAGTAAAGACCTTGGAGCACTTCCATAAGCACCTGTACAGTCAGCCATTCCACCTGAGGACTAACCATTCCGCCCTAACCTGGCTATTGAGCTTTAAGAACCTGGAAGGCCAGAGGGCACGTTGGGTCCAGAGGCTGCAGGAGTACGACTTCACCTCGGAACATCGTAGAGGGAAGAGCCACGGTAACGCAGACGCCATGTCCCGAAGACCCTGTCCAGTAGAGTGCGGTCAGTGCACAAGAGTGGAAGAGAAGGAGCGTGCCGCAGCAGTCCGAGTAGTGGTGGCAGTGCCTGCGGACGGCTGGGATAGCGCAGGCCTGAGGAGGGAGCAGCTGGCGGACGCAGACTTGGGGCCACTCTTGACGGAAGTGGAGGCAGGGACAAGACCAACCTGGGAGGACATCGCACCAAGGGGCGCCACCTACAAGTCGTACTGGGCCCAATGGGACTCGCTGAAGACCAGAGAGGGCGTGCTGTTCCGGGTATGGGAGTCACCCGATGGGAAGGCGCAGAGAGAACGGTTGGTACTTCCCCGGAGTAAGGTCTTGGAGGAAGTGCACGCCGGTGCCTCAGGAGGACACCTGGGAGCGAACCGAACGATTCACAAACTACGGCAGCGCTACTACTGGCTGAGACTCCGAGCAGATGCTGGTGGTGCACCTGGACCGCCTGGCACGCTACGATGGTGCTGTTCGGGACAACCAGCTTTGAGGAGGGAGCAGTGTCACCCAATTAGCGGTAGGCATGAGGGCAACAGCTGTGAGGAAACCAGAGGCGGCCGAGCCACGCCTCTCATCAGTCTCTGTCACTAACTGAGGGGGAAGATTAGAGGGAATGTCACTCGTCCCTGGACGTTTCTCTCCCCTTCTCCTATCATCTGGAATCTTCGCCTGGAAACTAGAGAAGCCGAGAAGACGGCGAGATGCCTATAAAAAGGGCTGCAGCAAGTCAGACAGTCAGTCAGTGCTTGACGTGCTAGTGAAGTAGCGCCGTGTTAGTGGAAGAGAAGACTATGCGACGGAAGAATTTACGTAATTGTGTACGTGCATCGGAGTATTGTCTGTAATTACTGGTGCAAGTGAAATTGTAACGGACGAACTGGTGAATCGTAATTGTGTGCATTACGTAATTTTGTGTAATTGGCAAGTGTTCAACTGTAAGTCGGTGGAAATAAAGAACACTGTTGAGTTGGTGTAATTGGACTTGTCATTTCACGAACCCACAAAGTCACAGTACTCTAAGGCAAGTGCTACCAATACTATGAAACTAGAAAATGGAGCTAAACCTTATGTTGATCGGAAATGTACCTATATCGAAATTGTACCACCTTACCCTATATGATGTTATGCATCAAACTGGCCCAGTGGTGCTATCTCTATGTGAGGCCTGGGACTTACCAGTCCACCCTGTAGTATCATTTGCATGTGGGCATTGAATGTGGAGATGCGCCCTTGAGTATTTATCCATGCTTTGAGATGTAGCATTCAAAAAGAAATCTTTAAAGGTAAGTTTTTATCTCTTTTAGCATGTATTTAAATTTATTGTAAAAGAGATAGATTAATATAACTATCATTAAATAAAATTAAATGCTTGTATGCATAGGGCATCTACTGACATCCACATCACTTGCCCTGCATTTTAAAATGGGCATCATATGAAAGGATTAAAGGTAACTGGCAGGCCAAATACTGCACCACACCTGCAAAAATATATGTACTAATAATATTCAAGTTAAATGATCTATGTCTTCACAATATTACTATGCATACTGCAACATTCATATAAATTAAGCTGATGTCATTTTCACTGATCCAAACCACTTGATGTTAATTTTGTATCTACCACATTTCAGGATCAGTCTCCTATATCTGTATAGGTAATCTTTAGATTTTGTAATAAACCATTATGTTTTAGTGCAACAAGTTTGTAGTGATATTACCACCTGATTACAAATGACCAAAAAGGGAATGTTAATCCATTACAATTAAAGAATTACTAATTAATTAACACTTCATTTGATAACTTTCTATAATTTTAGTCTGACTGGATTAAAAATGTCAATTGAGCCCTTTAAAAATTCTAAATGTTATAAGTTTCATAAATAATAGCATAATTCCCTTAGAAAATCTGCAAGCTTTAAACAAATTAGAGCAACTTTGCTTCAAAATGTTCATTGTATTTTTTAAATAGGAAGCCATAAAACTCCGTGAGATTCCTTTGTATTTTGTGGAGATGAATTGAGTTACCAAGAAAACAGATGCAATGGATAACTGTCTCATTCCTACCATTTGTATTACAAATTATAAATATGAGCCATAAAAATGATTGTACCAAAGAGAAGACAGAAAAACTTAGCTTCATTTATAGAAATGTGAAGGCTAACAGTATAAAAATGTGCAATAAAAAAAATAAAACAGGAATTTTTTAATTTTGCAGGCTTTATATATCTGACTTTCAAACATATTTTTTATCTTTATGGTACACATGTTCCTTATGTATGTTTGCATTTTCAGCTCTTCTGAATATTTAGTTTACTGAAAATCGAAAAAGTTATATGTATTTTCGTGCACTCAGCAAATTTTCACCTTCCAAAACAACGGATCTAAGAATCTGAATTAAATTTTGCCTGAAAAAAGAAAATGGTTTTGAAAATTGCTGAATCAAGATCTGAGAGGTTTTTGATCATGTTGGCATATCCTTTGGTTATGCTAAGTAACTTTTTCAGATGTTTTGGTGATAAAATGTGTCGCAGAAAGGTTTGTTCCAAAATTGTAGAATTTGAACAAAAACAATGCCGTACAACATCACTCAGGAATTGCTCAATAAGTCAACAATGATCCTGAACTTAGATATCTGTGCTCTAATAGCTAAAGAGTCAATTATATGATAAAAATATTTCAATACGATACCTCCACATATTTCATTTTATCTTTGCAAGTGAACTTAATGTTTAAGGTGCATAATAATATATACTTTAATATGTAATTTTAAGACATTAATGATCAACATAAAAATATTATTTAATATATTTTATTTCAAATCTCCTGAAGAAGGCTCTAACCTTATATTTATGTTTCATCAATACTATATTTTGAAAGCAAGAAACGATATTGCAGATTTTTTAATGTCCACATAAATAAGATAAAATCAAATAGGCTTTTGCAATTCAAATTGCATTATGGTGTTACACTTTCATTGTCTATAGCTGTACCTATTTCCTAATTTACCCTTCTTTAAAAAATCAACTGCCATTTTCAATATGCACAGGTCTGCCTCATGTAGAGGTCCCAAGTTCAAATCCTTTTTTTTTTTTTTTTTTTAATTTACGTCCTCCAGCATTAAGTCATATTGGATGGTGAATGGAATGGGTGAAATAATGCTCGAATGAGCCCAGGGTCCATGGAGCTTAGAGTTACCTGACATTCGTTTTTTAGGATAAGGGAAAATCTCAGAAAAAAAACCTTATCCAGGTAACTCACCCTGACCGAGATTCGTACTCAGGACCTCTTGAATGTGAGGCAGACATGCTACCATCTACGCTACTGAGGCAGCTAATCTTGGTTAAGATGAGCTATCTGGATGAGGTCTTTTTCTGAGATTTTTCCTTATCCTGAAAGATGAATGTCAGGTAACACCTAGCTCTATGGACCCTGGACTCATTTGAGTATCTTCCACCCATTTCATTCATCATCAAATATGACAATGTTGGAGGACTTAAATTTAAAAAAATTAACAAATCTACATAAATAACAGGCAAATTTATATGTGTTTGGAGGAATTTAGTAACAGTGACGTCAAAATTAATCTCAAAACTATTTGTAGTTGGTTTATTGATACTCGTCACTTACTTTTTTATATTAATGAGAGACTAGTTTCAAAGGCAATCGCCTCCATTTTTAATCTCTTTCCAACTGGCATTTGTTGTTGTCAGATGCCAGTTGGAAAGAGATTGAAAATGGAGGTGACTGCCTTTGAAACTAGTCTCTCATTAATATAAAAAACTGACGAGTATCAATAAACCAACTAAAAATAGTTTTGAGACAAATTTAGTTTTAATTAAGCTATTAACCTCAGTGTGATTTCTCCATATACATCTGTATTTGTAGATATCCAGTGTCCATGGTTTTAATAGGAACTATGCGAGGTTTTGCCATACAAACTTCCTCTTTTCCTGCTTCCAACCAAGGAAAATTCTGGAAGAGAACCATAATCAATAAGTAAAACTTTTCGTTTTCCGAAAAATATTTGCTTATTACTATCACAGATTATACTGTCAATCTTTAAATTATATTATAATTGTGATGCAGGGCATACTAGCTGCCCTATGAAATGTCATATACTGCTGCTGCTATATTTACAAAATCAATGATTCTGGTTAATTTATTACCTCAAATCTAGGATCCTGAGATAATTTCACAGATTGTGCTTCTGTTGTGTGTATCTGGACAGTAAAAGTGCTTCCCTCAGGAAGTGGTTTCATGTTTTTGCCGACAGTTTGCAACTTGAGGCAGTATCCTCGGAATGCTTCCTCACCTTTGATAAGGTATGGATCATTTCTGTGAATACACAACAAAATAATAATTAACAATGCCTTGACAAAGTCTTTGTACCACAGTTATAGTGTATAACAGGTCTTCATTACTAATGATAAATGTATCTCTATTTTAAATTTTTAATGCATTTATTTCTTTGCACATTGCATAGAAAATACCAAGGCGATTTTATTTCTCAAGCTCTCTAGATGAAGTATAATTGTAATTAAACCTTATCTGCTTGAAATTACCGGTTATATTTAAGAAATCACTTATTTTACTTAAACTGCACAAAGACTACTGTACTACAGAAGAGTTCACAGCCTTCCTGTATGCCACTGAAACAACTTAATATAAATGCAACACAGTGAAAACAGATGGCAATGATATGGGGGATAAAGCAACTCACTTTAGAGTTTTGGCCAGTATTCTGGTCATTTTTGGACTTCCATAGATAAGTTCAGAATGCAATGACTTAATAAATTCATTTTTTAAAAGATCACTATCAATGACACTGTTACGTAAAGGATTCAGAAAAGCATTTTTCTGTTAGAAAACAACTTTACTGGTATGAACATATCTTTTCACTCATGTGCCTCATAAACATAACACCTTAAACTGCTATAACATCAACATAACATTATCAGTTATTCAAATGAGCTGGAAGGCTGTTATGCTCATTGGCCAAAATATGTAAATGTTTGAAAATAAATAACATGAATATTTGGGTCAACAAGGCAAGGGCGATCTGAGTTAACAAAAATCAGGGTTATCCAGAGAATGACACAAAACACTCATTTTCTTGAGAAAGGGCCTACATAATTGACACTAACAAGTCAATACATACATGCACTTATGTGTTATGTGGTTGATAATTATAATATCTGTAAATTTAATTCTCTGGTACAAGCAACAACGTTAGACAAAAATTGGCTTGCAAACGACATGTACCTCTTTGGATGTTTATCATCAAAAAGGTGCCTGATATTTCACCATAATTTAGCCCTGGGCTTACATGTAGGGAGACATACAAGGGTCAACTGATAAGTTCCGGGCCTCACACAGAGATAGCGACACAGGGCCAGTTTGATAGATAGCATCATACAGTTTAACTCTAGATTACCTTGTATACACAGTTACAGGTCAATAGCTTGTTCAGTTTTTGAATGACTGCATTTTAAACAAGAAAAATGTTGAGGTTTCACGAAAATGGAGGATTTGGTAAAATGAGCAGTGATTAAATACTTACATTTGAAAGGATAACACCTAAAGGAATCAAGGAGGAAATGAACAGTACATTGAATGACTCTGCCCCTTCATATACAATGACAAAAAGGTGGGTTGCAGAGCTTAAAATGAGATGTACGAATGCTAGTGTTGAGCCTCGCTCCGGACACTCTGTGGAAGTTACAAATCCAAAGATCATTGTTAAAATTCATCGTTTAGTACTGGAAGACCGCAGATCAAAGTTGTTTGAGATAGTAGAGACTGTAAACATAACAAAACGATATGCAGGTAATATTTTAAGTAATGTTTTGGGCTTCAGCAAGGTCTGTACAAGATGGGTGTCGCATTTGTTGACACCTGATCAAAAGTTTTAAAGAAAAACTGTTTCTCTTAAGAATTTGGAGCTCTACTGCAAAAATCCCAGTGAATTTTAGTGTAGTCAACATCAGTGTAGTGAACATCACTATACTCCAGAAAGTAAATCACAGTCAAAACAGTGGATTGCGCCAGCTGAACCAACTCCAAAAAAGACAGTCAACTTTGTCAGCTAACAAGGTTATCTCGAGTGTTTTCTGGGATGCACAGGTAATTATTTTTATTGATTACTTGGAAAAGGATAAAAGTATCAGTGGTGACTACTATGCAAGCATCCTGCAACATTTGAGTGAAGACGTGAAAAGAAAAAAATCTTCATTTGACAAAGAAAAAAACTTGTTTCTTCACGACAATGCTCCGGCCCATCTTTCAGTCACTGCAATGGCAAAAATGTGTGAATTAAAGTTTGTATTGCTTGAACGTCCACTCTATTCACCTAGTACCTAGTGACTACCACTTGTTCCATAACCTCAAAAAATATCTTGAAGGACGATTTCACAGCAAGGGACAGTCGATGTCCGATTGACAATGGAGGCAAAGTCTCTGAAACATGTTCTGGGAAAATTTAAAAGTAAGTGTTGTTTAGTGTCATTAATCGACTCCCTTTAAATTTAATTTCTCACAGTTTTTAAAATACCATCTTTTTTCATAAAAAAAATCATTGCATTATGCTAATAAATATGCCATCTTTCTTTACAATATTGTGCATGTGTGGAGGCGAATTTCATTCTAGGGAAAGGAAGATGATGCTGCACTATTAAGGTTTAATTTCACAGAATATATGACTATGCTGTCAGTTTTGCTTCACTCCTCTGCTTATACAGCAATTAGGATTAGGATTTGGATTACTTTGAAGGGGATTTGGCACCGAAACCTATTGTTTATTGTACCTAAGACCCAATTGGAGCATTCCCGGAAGGAAGGTTGAGGCGAGAGGAGACAGAGGGCGGCCAACCCAAGGAGTCGCAACAGCGCCAAGCCACCTGCTGATACCTCCGTCCTGAAAGAGACCACCATTTGAGAGATGAAGTGAAATGATAATTGAGATGAAATGGAGGGACAGGAAATTTGGGGGATGTAATTAACCTACCCAGCATTTGCATGGCAACCCAGGAAAACCCCCCTCCCAAAAAAAATCATGAATCAGGTAGGTCAGCCACAGGAATCGAACCTGGGCTTCCTGAATGCGGGCCACAGACGAAACTGCCTGAGCCATCCTGCTCGATTATACAGCAATTAGTAAAAGGTAATAGCTGTTTGATTGAAATCTCAAGAGACATTACTCAGCTAATGTACCATCATATACATTTGTCTGTGTAAAGATTATGCACAAAGACACAATCTATACTTACATGTCATACATATTGTTGTTCTCCAGCACAAAGAACACAAATCTTTCTATTGGTTGTAAGTCTTTATTGAAAAATACTACACTTATTTGTGTAACACCATTGGTTTCCAGCAGTTCTTTCACAGCCTTCAGACACTCGTTTATATATTCATTTACTTGTGGGTGGATTGACATCTGCACAGGAATTCCATACTTCCTTCTCCTGGTAAATATGCCAGATGGATATAAACTTCGCACATAGAGAATGTTGTGAATAGCTACCTCAAGAAATTCTAGCAATATATCCACATTTGCTGTAAAGAAAAGAAAAAGATATGCATGAGGTGGAAAATTTACAAGTGTTTCTAGACCTATTATTACTTATCTTCATTCTAAAAGTTATACCCATTTCATGTGAGGCTTATTTTTCTACCACTGCTTGTTAACCCTCTTTATAACTTTCTTCCATATCCACATAAGTAATCAATTCACCGTTTGGCCAATATTTAGCTCTTACAAAGAGCTGTGACAACATGCCTCCATTATTTACCTCACATATTGGATCTTATAAGCCTATTACATCTTCAACAAAGATTGATTCAACCACTATTTCTTGCCTACTGCAAGTTTCTAGTTACAAATCATTATATTTTATTAACTGTTTAGGTGTTCTACTAATATTCATCTAATTTACAGATAAGATCAGCATTCATTTCTTCATTTTATTCTCTTATAATTTATTTTCTACATTTTTGAAAATGTCCTATACAAAAGTAAAAATTGAGGCTATTAACAGTGAGAAAATATAATTTAATAAACTATAATAATAGCTAAACTTCACTTATAACAACAGAAATAAACATGTGTCATACATAAGTGAAGTCACTAGCTATTATTATAATTTATTAAATTTCACATGTCTTCACAGTAATTAAGTCTATTTTTATACATTCTACATGTTCCCATTTTATAAAAAATACTTTACAAGCTGCCTAATCATATTATAACCGCTTCCAATTCCGCCTGACCCCAAATATGCTTGTGAAATTACAGTAGAATTACAATGAGAAGATCCAGCATTGGGCCATTATCATCTAGAGTTATGTTTGCACTTTAAAACATATTATTTAATAGGTAAAACTATCTGCTTCTTAATCCACTACCCTCACATTGCTAGTGATAAGTAGGAACCGCTTTTTGGTAGCTTAATTATGTTAATCGATCACAAATATGATGAACTGCAGAATACGCTCAGCTGAAATCCCTAAATCTATGCATAAATGAAGAATTCAGTTACATTTGTATACTGCCAAAATTCTGTTAGAACCTACAACTAATACACTTTTAATTTTAGGTGTAACGTAAAGTTTCACATGTTATTCTGTAGAACAGATATCAGACTTCCCATGACTTCTGTTAGGAGAAACAATGACATGACCTAAGTGTGCCTGCCTCTGTAGCGTAGATGGTAGCATATCTGCCTCATGTTCAAGAGATCCCGAGTTCGAATTTCGGTCAGGGTGAGTTACCTGGAAAAGGTTTTTTCCAGGGTTTCCCCTTATCCTAAAAAAAGACGAATGTCGGGTAACTCTAAGCTCCATGGACCCTGGACCCATTTGAGCATCATTTCGTTGTCAAAGTCACAACTTTGCATACCTTAGCAGAAGAGATGGGAAATCTGGCTGCTAATCTGTAGGATAACCAACCCTCTTTCAAACTCTAGAACTCACATTGACTCCAAACACTCCTAAGGTAAATTCATCATTCTCTTCCAATTTTATCACTTATTTCTGAACCTGGAAATAGATATACCTGACTGAGGATTTCAGAGGTGCAAGAATGCCAACATCTGCCTAGAACACACCCTGTCCAAGTTTTACATCAATTCTATAACGATTCAGATTCATTTGCCAGTTATAATAAAAGTTTTAACAGCTTCATCAAAAGTAAAACTACAAAGAATTGTAAACATTATGCGTAATTTTCATCACATCAATTTGGGACTTTTTTTTTAATACCTGTATACAATGTTAATATAATATTTTGTTTTAACCTAATAAAATCTGTTTAGTTTGTTACAACAGTTTTGTATTCTTCTATAGAGTAGAAGGTATTTTTAATGAGATAGTTTTTAATTTCTCTCACCTTTATTGCATCTTCATGTATTTGCTTAACTGTGAGAGGCAAGTGGCTGTACAGGTCCTATGCATTGCTCTCTATATACTTATTTCCTAGGGAGCCCCTTAACCTAGTTTTATAGTAATTTTGCTTTTTACGGGCCCTAACCACATATTTGTTCCATTAATATCATTATCACACAGACACACGCACACACACGGAGAGGGGGGGGGAGAATAAATTAAGATTCTTGAAGGTACTTTTACAACTTATGGTACTTTGTTACGATTTTTACTTTTTTTGTAACCTAAATAGTTTCAGAATGAAACATTCTCTTCCTGTTCACCACAAAATGATCCCATAGTTCAGATGTGTGTATGTGTGGTCAAATGCATAATATACTTGCATATTTTCCTCATCCATGATTTGGTTACTTGTTTTAGAATGCAATAATTGCTGTTTATTTCTTTGATACTTTTTCAATGTGTTTGTCCCATTTTAAGTTTCTATCTATAATAGCCAATGAACATCTTGGTCTTATAAATGACGTAAAATACATGAATAAAAGGGCATTAGTTTGAAATTCATTGCTTGCACCATTACACCCGACAAAAGGCATCAGGGATATTCCCGCAAAACTTTACACCTGTACATTTGCTCAGCAAATTTAGCGGAAGGTACCTATGCGTATTACACACTCTAAGTTGCAAAGCATATCCGAAACATCTGTTTAAGACAAACCCCAATGAATGACAGCTTATTTCGCAAACTTTTCCAGCTAAATTTAGCACTCTGTATACTTAATATCATCTCCCTATTGTGCCTGCTTCTCCTATATAATTAACGCTTTTAAATTGTTAGCGGGGTGTGCGTGTAGTGTTTAGGGTGGACCATATGACTCCATCCAAGAAACATCTGCACTAAATTAAAACCTTTATTTCTTAGGAAATTTTCATAGCGATCGCAGAAATTCCCAGCAGAAGTTCTACCAATGAATTTTTAAATGAAATAAACCAAAGTTCATAACAACACTTATAATACACAATTACAATAAAAGAGGTTAAGTAAGATAAGTTGATAACGCACCTGAGGTATCATCTGCCATGTCTCCGCAACCATTAAGTCAGGACAACAGTATGAATTATCGGTTCCTGTTCATTTCACTAGACTTGGATATATTCACCAGTCGTATCATTTTATTTAAAACATACAATCATTTTAACCCCAACATTTCAATGTTTATATTTTGTTTCGCATACTCCTCACATCCAGTGTTGCCAGGTCTGCAAAAATAAAAGCAGGAGATTTTGTTTTAAAAATGAGGGGAAAGCAGTAGATTCTTTTACCATCAAATTTTGAATTCATGTATATAAATACTAATTTAAGGCTTTGTTTATTATTATTACATTGAATACCTAATTTCTTTATTGATGATTGAAGTTTAATACTTTATAATGTATTTTATGTAAACGAAATTTTCGATCGTTTTCTGGTGCACAGAAGCAGTGTCATCACACATAGGTATCGTTTTTAAGTTTCTTCACCATTGAACTTGAAATTTCGAAAGAATGGCACTCTGTAACAATCCAACCTTTTTTTTTTTTTTTTTTCATTTATACCCCGCCTTTAACTCCATTGGGAACATACCGAAGGTGTTAACTCGTATTTGTTGGGTTTTAATCATTAGCTTACGCACACACACTCTCAGACTCTGGGTAGGATGGGGAATTATCTTGGTCGGGGAAAAATACCCACCCCCACCACCAGCAATCGAACCCGGGAACACTAGAACGGCAGGCAGGTGCTCTACCGACTGAGCTACGGGGCCAGCCGTCCATTGATTTTGTTGACAATCGATTTCTTACTTTTGTTTTTATCATATTTACAGCTGAGAACACGCATGGAACGTAGCGCTAGAATGTGGAAGACTCAGAAAGCATCAGATAAATTTGGACAAAACAAGAATAACTGGTTTTGAATCGGCACATGCCATTTTCTTTACTTGGTTCCAAAATTCATACACTTAAGCGCTACTACCACATGCAATGTCGGTATTACGCAGGAGCCTCCACCTTTGTCTAAGTGTTGGATTTCTTCTGACCCCACTAAATCAGGAGAGAAACAAGTGATGCAACTGGCTGCACCGTTTGAACGTTAGCTGGTTCTAATTCTTCTAATATGTAAGGATGGGATCGTTTAATGAGAAGCGGCTAAGTAACTGCCTAATTGAGTCAACGTAAAAGTCAACGCAGCATAATTTGAAAATTTGCACATGATTATCTGGCAGGAATAATTTTGTAAGAGATATTTGAACATTAGTTCCAAAGTACAATGTACATGTTTTCTATAGGAATAAAGAATCTTGGATCCCTATATTCAATTTTCTTATGTCAGGGCACTTCAAGTGTTCTGGTTTTATGTAATAATCAAGGATAATTCGCAACGCAGAAACTACAGCAATTTTCAGATTATGAATGCGAGGTTCTTCACTTTGCATTTATTTTTCGGCGATTAAAAATGAGTAAAATAAACTGAAGGAATTCCAGATATTGCTTGTATAATGATTTCAGTTTGTTAATGATTGCTTCCGGAGCTTGAAGTTTATCTTTACAAGTAGCATGAGTGAAGTACAGAAGAAGAACGTCATACTGCTCTAATACAAGACAAACAACTCAAGAGATAACCATCATGTTTGGTTTGGGTTTGGGGTTTGGATGTTTGGCTTGGTTGTAGTAAATTGTGGGGCTTAACATTAGAAAGAGCTTGAAAATTTTTAAGAGCTTCTACACGTTTTACACTGACATGAAAATAATTGAAAATTTCCCAAACCAGATCTTCTGGTTCACATAGAAGTTTCGTGCAAGCATATGATGAACATAAATTGAATGAATGACAAACACAAGTCATTATAAACAAATGCGGTATGTCATTCTTTAGAAGACCGATAAAGAATTCGTTTACCCATCATAACAGTGACTCCGTCTGCAGCTAATCCAATGAGGTTGTCTTTGTAAGAAATATTCCTTAAGAGTTTCCATACTTTGGTAGAAGTTAATTGTATTAACATTACTTACAGATATTAAATCGAAAAATGAATCCGAAATTTTGCCAGTATATGAATAAAACCAAATAACTAAACACAAATGTTTAGACGAACTGATATCTGTCGATTTTTCTACAATGAGAGAAAATTTATTTTCTCTGTGTTGCACATAACATTTCTTTATTTTCAAGACCCAAAACATTGTTTAGGATTGCTGTTGCTTTCGAACGGGAACAAGTTATTCTTTTTGCAATTTCAGAATCAGGGCGAATGGATTTAACTAGTGAAGGCATATGTTCTATGATATTGAAAGAAATGTTACGTTCTTCTAGAAAAGCCACAAGCCGAATTTCTGCTTCCTCTACTTTGGTAATCAATGAGGTAGACTGGTGAGCAAATTATGGTAGAGCTTTTTTTCCAACCAGCCGTTTGGTGAATTAAATATGTTTATCAGTTGCTGCATGTTTCTCTAAAACACTTTTCCCACCTGATGAAATATTTATGCTGTAATCACACACATTGTGCAATACAAAATTGGACTCTTTATGAGAAGATTTTCACCAGCCGCTGAACTTATTTACTTGCTGCCACTCAGGTTTGTAAAGCTGACTAACACTAAGGTAACATGAAGAAGAAAAAACGCGCACTAAACCGTCGAACACTGACAATTTTCAATTCTTCTGAATTACCCACATGCGACCATTGATATCAACGATTGCCTAAGAGGTAGAAAATAAATCAATATGCAGATAATAAAATTTTTTTGCACGTACATATATGTAGGTATAAGACACCGAAATGAACACTAACAAAGTAACCGAACTAAACTCAACTGCTGTATACCATAATGGAATGAGGAAAGCAGTCGAGAAATATCTCCTGTGAGCTGATAGCTATTCGCTGGTCTCGGGTTGAAAACAGTAAACACTAAATGTGAGCTAAGCTCACCATATATGCGAGTTACCGTAGTATTTATTGATGACTTCGCTTATCATACTTTGTTTATGCAATACTCGGATAGCACCACAGATGAATACCCGATTATCGACTCCGCGATGGAGATTGAAGCCGCATAGGGCGCTCCTCCTGAACCTTTCATACTCGGCAGCTATTTCAACTAAGGATCTTCGGTCGGTAATGTAGTGAGCTTCTATTGTGACCGATCTATGGTGCATTCGCTTCCACCCACCCTTCCCCTCGCATGCTCAGCGACTTTTAGAATACAAATTCTTTGGAAGTCATATCTGGCACCCTAATGAATAGTTTACCGCACATTTCCTCCGCGTTTTATGCTACTATGAAATTATCGCATATTAGCATAATACGCGTCAAATACGTTGAGGAAATGTGCGGTAAACTATTCATCAGTGTGCGATATGTGACTTCGAAAGAAGTTGACCAATGAATTTTTGAAAAAAACAAGAATCCACTTGTCAACTTGAACTTTTCCTGTTAAATATGAATAATTGTGACTTCCACAAAGCATTATAGCTTTAATATTCCTGTTGTAAATTAATAATTTTGTATTTAAAAACAATTACAATTTAATAAACGAGAGAGTGACATCACTCAAGATGATATTGAGGTTATACAACACATCTATATTCCCTTTCCTCAAGTTGGAATTCCAAAGCCTCTCACTGAAATAATTAAAAGAAAGGTAACTAAAATAATTATTTTGTGGGTACAGGAAAAGAGGAAAGGACACCATAATGTTAAATGTAATGCAATTTCATTGTAAACACAATGTTGAAAAATTCCCAGGAATAAGAAAAGTGAAAAAAAAAAAAAAAAAAAAAAAACCACTAAAGAAATGTATATATGATTCTTAAATGACACCAACAACTATGTACCAAAAGATAGCACTATATCTTTCAACAGAGAACAAAGCAGCTTTGTTAATGGTTATATTTAATAAGTATTTGAAATGCTCTATAAGTACATACATTATTTTCAGCACAAGTATACAAAAGTATATTCAGGGAAAAACCTGAAATTTGTGATTGATTCATGACATTAAAGCTGTAGTAAAACCTTACAAATTAGTTCATGAGGCAGTGTCAGCAACTGAGGCATAAATTTAATAACTGACTATTTTATATACTTTTAATCACTTTGGTTGAATTATCATTCACAACGTAAAATAAATTATTATTACAATATTAAGTACATAAAACCATCATTCACAATGCAAAATAAATTGCTGTGAAAAATATTAGGTACATAAAAACTTTATCATTGATTTCAAATTGTCCTAAGCTTAACTTTGTTTTTGAAACACAAGAATATTACAGCGTTGAATTTGTAAATGCTTCAATGACACGTTTAAGCACATTAATGAATGCTGAAAGAAAGACAATATGCAGTTTTAATGGAGTTCATCTCTGAACTGGTCAGGTTGAAAATGACACCCGCAGATGAAAGCCACCTTCTGCTACTTTGCCAGATGTTGTGGGTTTCTTGTAAAATGTGCCAATTTGTAATACCTGAAATTAGATGCAAACAAGCTTTTAAAATACATACAACGTTTATACATAAGATATCAATTATCTACTATAAATCTCAAAATCTCTAATTATCATGTACATGCATATTGCACTTTACCACAAACTGATGAAATTGATACTACATTAAACATCATTTTTAATTTGTTACTTGGCTGATCAGCAGTATTGCTATGCAAGCCATTGATAAATTACATAAGCACTATATACAAATTAACAACTGAGGAATTACTGTCCTCTAACATATACAATAGGTGGTAAATGTATAATATTAACAAATATAACAATTAAGAACACATTTAAATGAAAGGGAATAAAAGATAAAGTATATAACATGAAAACTAACACATATAATAAAATTAAATAAGATGGACAATTGACAAAAGAGGTTAGATATGTAAGGTTAGATTATAATCAGTGAAACATCTTGACAGTTTTGCATACTACAATTACATCTTTACAACAGACTTTGAAACGTGAGATCACAATACTAGGAATGCAAGTTATTTGCCAAAGCAGCAAATATGATGATGCAACTACTCAGTAATAAAAGTAGCTATGCTTTCCATGTCTAAAACTACTACATATGCAGATAATAGTTACATTGCATTACCGATGCACTGACATGGGCTTACATCTCATTTTATTATGTTAGGTGTACTATGGGGCCTTCCAACAAAACCAAACAACCGTTGCGTAACAAATGAAAAACACGAGAGGTAGTATGATTATAGTTAAGATATAGAAATTTAACATCTAAAGCTATATGTAGGTGTTTCATTTGCTAATTTTTGCATTGCATCACTTTATTTGCATTATAAAATCAGTAACCAGCGCTAAAATGTGTTTTGATTACAGCTTACGATTCACGTGGCAAAATAACGGTACAAGAGGAATTCTAAATATTATTACTACTTACTTATTCCTGTTCTAAAATATATCATACCTTTCTGGATTTCCTGAGAAACAAAAAAAAAAAAAAAAAAAATGTTAACTCATTTCTCCCTGTAACAGGGCAGCCAAGCACAGCACACTTCCTTTTTAAAATATATTTACAGCCATATTCACAGATGAATACCCATAGTATATAAAATTCACAAAACCAGCCAATAAATCATCAGAGTAACCAACATATTCACAGAACAGACTGCTAATAAAACAAATAATTTCGACCTGTATTGGGTGAATTTTAGGAATACTTCAGTCACTCTTTTTATTATGTATTCGTTGGATATTTTAGTATTTTTCATTATATTATCACACTCCTATAATAATGAGTTATGACGCTGAACCATGCTATACACCCGGTAAAAAGATAAATCTGTTGCCAGCGACAACATTTAATATTAATGTGCAAGCGCTCAAAACGTATCTTACATATCCAGGCGTTTTGAGAAACTTAGAGCCCAAATTCCACTCCTCCTGCCCTGATAACAAGGGTATGGACATCATCGCGAAGATAACCCCATGGTAGAGCCGTTTAGTGTGAATGAGAAGGATTATTAGCCCTCGTAAGGGCTTTCAAAAATTGCCGAAGGCAACGATATTTCACGTTGCCTTGGCGGGGTATTGGTATAAGTTTTCAACTAGCAATAATCGCACCTCAGTAAA
Source organism: Mantis religiosa (assembly GCA_030765055.1). NCBI lineage: Eukaryota > Metazoa > Arthropoda > Insecta > Mantodea > Mantidae > Mantis > Mantis religiosa. The sequence goes on along the minus strand of CM060954.1, from coordinate 112,116,711 downwards.
ACTTCATTGGTTACGATATTGCCACTGCGCAAAGCTAACGAAATTGTCAACTTATCCCTCACTTATTCTTGAATACATGGCTTTGTACATTGAATGCGTTCCAAACTTTCAGTGAAATAATTAACTCATTAATCTTTGCGCCTGAAATCTTTATCACATTTACAAGCAGAAAGTAAAATCGCTCTCTTTAAATAGAATATATCGTTTATTAAGGAATAAACTATAAATATTTAGACATACATTAAATATGGCATAACCATAGCTTCTACCCTAGCGTCATCGTGTGAGCAAACTGGAATGCAACTTTGACAGTGCCCTCTGTGATGAGATGTTTTAACTTCTCTCTGGTGAGCCAAAGAGTACAGAGAAAATAATAATGCACTGTCTAGTGTGCTCACCAATTTCGGGAAGCGCTAGAGTACTATATTGTACAAGGCGATTGGTTGATTCAAGGTATGATCCAGGCAAAGTTTGAAATTTGCAACCATAAAGAGTAAGATACGCCCTACGCCTACGGTTTACGTACTTTGCAATTCTGATTTTTTAAGTTCACATTGGAAACTTAAAATCTGAAGGCACGTTATTATCGATTAATATTATTCAGTCTATTACACTTCAATTTTTCCAAGTAAAAATTCGTCATCGATATTTTTTAATGTATTGAAAGCCCTTAATGCAAAATGTTTAATAATAAAGGCGAAGTAGATAAAAAATTGAGTTCTAAACTTGAAAAATACTTGTATATTGAGTAGAAAAATCCATGGTATGGCAAACAACACATTCATTTGTATACTAGGCAAGGTATCAAATTTATTTGTCTGATTTTACATAACAATTCCATATAGGTTTCATGTCTTAGAGATAGGTTTTGGTTTTGTGAAACTTAAAAAAAAAAAAAAAAAAAAAAAAAAAAAAAAAAAAAAAAAAAAAAAAATGTCAGAAATAATTTCAAATCACATTTAATGATAATATCCAAGTTGGTTCAGTGCATACATTTTCTAATATTTAGACCCTGAATATTTATGTTTCCTTCTCACTTAATCATATGCGACAGAATTCTACATTGTTTGGCTCTGCGTCTTTTTATACCCATACTTCAGGATTTTTTCAGTCAGTTGCCTGCACATTTAATTCACTTATGCTAATATTTTACATTAAAATTTATATAATAAGTACAGTATCCTTTCTTTATATTCTTTAGTTCTGTTAACATTCATCACTTCACAAATTTTAAACCATATCAATAATCTATAACCAGAAGCTGGCTATCACAAGCCCTTTCGGCCCCCAAAGTCAATGCAGAATAAATTAATATGATTTGTATGCTTTTCCTGCTTGTCCCATTGTATTATATAATTTGATATCACAAAATCGGTGTTTGATAAAACGAACTGAAAAATCTATATGTAGTGAGCTTTTCACACTCCTTCACTTACATTTTTTTTTTTTTTTTTTTTTTTTGAGTTGCTGCTTCTGTTTTCAAACAGCATGAGCAAGAATTGTCCCCAGAAACAGACATGACATTAAGAAAGTTTTGTTGAACTGGTTATAATACACATTCATGAAGGCCTCACTTCTTCCATTTCAGTATGGGTGGTCAGTCAGTTAGGCACTGGCCTACTGATTTGAAGAGGTAGCTGGTTAAAATCTGGTACACACAACATTTTAAAGTGTGCTTAAGGTGATAGCCTTCATCAGCTTTTGGCCATTCCAAGCTCTATGGCCATCTTCAGGAACTGAATGAAAAATGCTGACCGACCGTTCTCATATATATAGCCTTTCTCATGTGGGTAGGGCTTGCATCATCACATTGCATGGCAGTCTGCCTGCCATTGGTCTAGCTGGTTCACAGGAAAGATTACCTCATGTGTGTTTTAGTTTACTGTGCGGCCTGTCATCTGGATAGGGATTCTCCTGTCTTGAATCTTCTGTGCAGTCCGTCATCTGGTCGGGGTTTCTATTGCAAAAATATTTTATGGCTGGAGCCCAAGCTGTACTCATTAGAGGTGCTGAATCTCTATTGAAATTCCATGGATGGAGTTTAATCTGGATGGCTTCTGTAATAAGCCTATCAAAATGCTTGTCCAAATGTTCCAGAACCGAGACATCATTAAAATTAATTCTGTGAATGTTGAGTTACAGCTAAATTCTGTGGTTGAAGGAGTCTAATGTTACGTTGATGTTATTTACACCTCTCCTCAACATACACCCTTCTGCATTCACAAGAAATCTCATACACCCCTGGGGCCTTAAGGTTCAATGGATCTTTTACCAAATTTAGTTACCTTGACATGGCTGATCACCCATGAAGCTTTAATTATGCTTCCAATGGTTGCAAAAATATTGCAGTGAAATACGCTGTGCATTGTTTGTGAGTATCAGCAAAGTGATGGGAATACTTTGTATACTGTTTTTATCATTAGCTACTCTTTTAAATATTTCATCTTTAACCTTTAGAATGGAATATCCGTCTTGCAGGCAGATATTCTTTCACTTTTTGCTACCAGATGGCACATTTATGAATTTTGTATGCGAATCTCTTCAGGGAGTCCCCATTCAGGCTTTGCCTGCAGTGAGAGCATATAGTCCAGTGCATCAAGTGATTGTTGCGACCGGAAGAAGCGACTGTTTACGGAACATGTCGCCTGACAGATGGAAATTCTTCATAGGGAAGTTAAAATACCCGTCACTTAGATGGATGTTCCTGGTAATGTAAAAAACATTTTTTTCCTTGGTGCAACATGTTTATTATGAGTTTGTAATATTTATTTTTACGATTACCTGAGCATTTATTTTTGTACTTTTAAGTTCTTACATTGAGTAGTAATCCAAATACTTTTTCAAATAGCACTAACAAGGCCAGACCTGTAGAATTGTGTATACTTGCATATGGATACACAAAGGAATATACACTTCCTTCTTATGTATCAAAGAGGTCAAAATCAGTTCTTTTATTGTCATTCATGCACCATACTGAATATACTGATGCAATGACTGGTAAGACTGAAATTATTTCTTTCTACAACATGACGAAATTTGGATTTGACATCCTTCACATGAAATGCAATAACTACTCGTACTATGTAAACAGGAAGAGAAGATGGCCCCTTGCCATATTCTATCATTTGATTGCAGTAAGTTCCAATAATGCTTATGTCCTGTATACATATTTTGAAAAAAGCCTAAAAGGTGAGCAGATTTGATTTCATACATGCCCTTGGAATATCTTCATGAAAACTCATTTACAACAAAGAATGAAGGTGGAAAATCAACCTGATGGTTTGAAAAATCACATGACAGAAGCCTTGAATGAAATTGAACTATCAAGACAAAGAATCAGGACTCTGGAAGAAGAATCAGCACAAAAGGCAATAAGGAGTGTGATAGGCTACCAGAAAGGAAGGACTGTTGTTATTACCCTTATCAGAATAACAGAATGACAAATTACAAGTGCATCAAATGTGAAACTCCGTGTTTAAGTGCTCTAGAAAACTGTGCAGTGCTTGTGTTGCTGACATTTAATGTTATTTTCATCCATTGTGCAATTATAAAGTTAATATATTGCTTAGTTTTGTACAAAAACCGTTGTGATATAGAGTTATATATATTTTGTAGTAAGTGTATAAAACATTTAAAACAAATATAATCATCTCATAGACAGATGTTCTTTATATAAGTATAAAAAATGCATCCATCTCGCAGATGGATGTTCCTCATAAAGGGGTAAAAAAAGATGTTCCTTTCTAGGGGTCAATAGTGCCAAGAATGCATGTGAACAGACAGACAAATGTAAGTTACATAAGTCCTAAATTATAAGATATGTTATAATGGGTTGCACTTTGCAAAAAGCTTACAGTAAGATGGGAATGTTAAAACAGCACTTTTTAAGGAAAAGATGGATATAAATGAAAAGATCCTGCAGTTTCTTTAGTGTTCCATTTTATTCTTTCAACATGCTTATACAAACGTGTCATAGAGATTTTTCAGATATTATTACTACTATTTCCTTACTAACCTGACATATAGTGTATTGGTGTAATGGGCTTCAGGGCACATAATGTACTGCCATGCATCCAGTACAGAGATGAATGGCAAGAACATTTACTGTGAGAAGAAGTAATACCACATAATTCACAAAAGTTTTTATGTTGGTAACCTTGGAATTCAAGAAAAGTAATCAGTCGTAAATGCAGCCAATTTTCCATTTACATGAATCAGATATTTGAAGGAATACTATATCACTCAATTCTCTTTTATATTTCTTAACAGTAAAAACTATTTAGCCTAATCTGCAGCTTCTTATATATATGCGGTTGTGAAATGCCATACCAGTGTGACACAGGTAAACATAATTGATTGAAGTATGAGCTTCTGACATGTGAGGATCATCCATAAAGTAATAGCATGTCTTGAAAACAATTTTGTTTTCATGTGTGTTTGGAGGAATTTAGTAACAGTGACGTATAAAATTAATTGTAAAAACTATTTGTAGTCAGTATATTGACACTCGTCACTTACTTTTTTAATATTATTCAGGGACTAGTTTCAAAGGCCATTGCCTCCATTTTCAACTTCTCTCCAACTAGCATCTGTTGTCGTCTGCTTGCCTCTCTCTGGTGGTGGAACTATGAACTTCTTTGTCAAATTATCTACTGATAATTACGCAGTCCTTATTTTTCCATAGTTCTCCCATGTTGTTAGTTTATTTTGGTTTATCACTACTCCTTTTAATATTCAATTCAATTCAATTCAATTTTTTATTGTCCATAGAGATTACAGAAATCCATCAGACATTGTCAGTATATTATTTACATTTACAAAATAAAATTATATTTACAAAAATCATCCATTATTGATAAACTCATTAATAGAATAGAATGCCTTATTTATTAAATATTTAGACAGTTCCTTTTTAAATGTATTTACATTGGTTACTGACTTCAGTTTCATAGGAAGTTTATTATACAGTACGATGCCTTTATATTTTGGACTTTTTCCAAACATTGCCAATCTATGTTGTACTAAACTATAGTCATTCCTGTTTCTAGTGTTATAGTGATGATTTTCTGAGTTTATTTTGTAGGAATTTGTTTTTATGTGTAGTACTGTTCTGAGTATTATTAAACTGGGAACGGTAAGCAGTTTCATTTTTATAAACTCAGGCTTTACACTCTCTCTTATATTTAACTTTAACATAGTGCGAATTGCTTTCTTCTGAAGAATAAACACTCTATTTACATTTTCCATTGAAGCAGCTCCCCATATTGTTATACAGTAGTTTACATAACTCATAAAAAGACTATGATAAATATTCAACAATATTTCCATGCTACAAAAAGCTGACATATATCTTAATAAATAAATAACCTTATTTAATTTAATACAACATTCATCAATATGAGCATGCCAATTAAGGTCATTGTCAAATATTATTCCCAGGTATTTAATGGTTTCAACCTCCTCTATACTTTTTCCATCAATATTTACATCAGGTTTAAAATCAGCTTCTCTGTTTGATATAAACATGTACTTTGTTTTATTTATATTAATATTTAAATTGTTTTCACTTAAGACCTGAGTAAGATGGTTTAATACAATGTTAGCATTGATTTCTAAATTATATAAACACTTATGTGCGCAGCATATTGCTATATCATCTGCATATAATACTAATCCATTATTCTTTAATGTCTTACATGAACTAATTATATCATTAATATATATTTTAAATAACAAAGGTCCCAGTACAGAACCCTGTGGTACACCATATTTTACTGTGGTTAAATTTGATTTATAATTCCCATCCCTTCCTTTTACCTCAACATATTGTTTTCTATTATATATATAAGACCGTATCCATTCCAGGGCAATTCCTCTTATGCCATAGTTACCTAATTTGTCAATCAAACTATCTAAATTAACAGAGTCAAAAGCTTTACTCATATCCACAAATATATTAATAACATATTCCTTATTATCTAAAGCTACAAGATTCTTGTGTATTAATTCTATAAGGGCAGTTTCAGTTGATCTTCCTTTTATAAACCCATGTTGCTCAGTATTTAATACATTGTGTTTTTCAAGATACTTTAGTAATCTACTTTCAAAAACCTTTTCAAAAATTTTGCTCAGTGATGATACTAAAGAAAGTGGTCTGTAATTGTTAACCTCAGTAACACTGCCATGTTTAAACAAAGGCATCACTTTAACAGTTTTTAATATATCTGGAAATTTACCACATTGTAATGAATCGTTTATTATGCTTGCTAATACTGGTGCAATAAAATTGTTACATTCTTTAAGTAGATTATTTGATATTTCATCATTGCCAGTACTTTTACTATTTTTTAAACACATTATGATGCGAGATATTTCTGAGTCACTAACTGGGGCTAGATAAAGAGATTCTGTTATCAAAGGGATGGTATTCATATTCTTATTCTTAGTTACAGATGCATTTTCTTTAACAGCATTATTAAAATGATGGTTAAATATATTAGCAATCTGGTCAGGCTTAGTTATAATCATGTTATTTATTTTTATACTGTTTACTGTATTTTGTTTAATATCTGCTTTGTTTCTCTCAGTATTTATTACTTTCCACAAGGCTCTAGATTTGTTATTGTGTTTTGTCAGGATACCGTTAACATACCTTGATTTTGTGATTTTAATTAATTGTTTATATGAACAGTAGACGACAACAGATGCTAGTTGGAGAGAGGTTGAAAATGGAGGCAATGGCATTTAAAACTAGTCTTTCAGTAGTACAAAAAAGGTAAGTGACAGGTGTCAATAAACCAACTACAAATAGTTTTTAGGATTAATTTTTTTTCTTTTCTTTTTTTGTTAATAAAAGATGTCACTTTAAAATCTGAACCTTACTTTATTTTTCCATGCAATCATCTCTATCATTTAAAAATTTGTCATACTTGTTCACAAGCTTTAGAATTGCCATGTTGTAGTTAACTGCTGCCAGTCAATTAAGCCAAGATGTTTGAAGACAGTTTCACCTAAGAGCAGCCTAGAAATTGTAACTTGTCTAGAGTTATATGTCTATCTTGTTTGTTTTTGTTGTTCACTTAATTTTTAAATCATCTGTAAAGAGTGATGGAAGTCAAGTTTTGTCATGCAAATATATTCATCCATTTTTTTCCTTACTTTTTGTTTTGTTTACTTCTGTTTCACTATGCACTTCCTTTACTGTAGATAAATTTCAACAGCTTTCAACTTCTAACCATTAAAAAATTCCATTACATGGAGTCAGCATCATACAGTTCATTTTGAACATCTTAGTATTTTGAACATTTTAGAAAACACAAAATAATTTATTTCATCGGAAACCAACATCTATTAACATCTATTTACATCTATAACTAGCAAGTTTAATCATCCCCAGAGTCCAAACCTTGCTCCCAATAATTTTCATCTCCAGAACGTCAAGAAATTTCTGTCCAGAGTGGGGAATAAGTGAAAAATAACTTAATACTTCTTGAGTTGATTGATTTCCATTTCTAAGGCCAGTTTCCAAGAGGAACTGAACTGAAAACCAGCATCACGATTAAATGTGCTCCTCTCAGAAGAAATGGCCAAAGCCTCCTTAAATCTCTGCTCCCAGTAATTGCTGCATTTTGCCACAATGGTCGTCTTTCAAAAGCTGGCTCTATGGTCCATATCAAAGAAATGCTCTGCTAGTCCAGACTTCTTGGCTTGCATTAAATGAATATTCCATTCAAGAAGCACAGATTTAAACAGCTTGAATGTCAAATTAAGTAGTAATATTTCTATGATCTAACTAGTTTTCTACACTCACGCCATTTCCTGACTTGGTATTTAATTTACTGCAAACAGTCATTTGTTTGGGGTTGCAAGTATTGATAGTATTTTGTCGTTGATTTTTTGTTATCTCAATTTAGTGTTTATTATAGTCGCGTTGTTCGAATGGTTACCATGGATTTATCTTTGGTAATAGTACTTCTCAGATAACACACAGATTACTCCACGTGGAGTAAACATCGGTCATTTGTGATGCCTACGAATTTCATTGGCTGAAGTGATGCATTCACTGGTGCTTAGCATAGGGCTGGGAAGCACGGCAGATCACCTTTCACTCTTACAAGAATAATTAGTGCGTTATCTGAGAGGTTTCTAATAACAAAGATAAATCCATGGTAACCGTTCAAGCAGTGAGACTATAACATTATTTATTCATTCATATCGTGATGAAGGGAGCAATGTATGCTCCCGAAACATTAGTTTCCAATTGCCTTTTCACCTGGCTTGTATCCTGAAAATATCTTGAATATATTCGTCGCCAGGAAAGTTTCAGGTCTTATTTCAACACTTCTTGTATTTATTCTAATAAATTTTTCAATTAAATTGTGTTATGTTTTTCTTTGCAGCCCACAAAATACTTAATTTATGGGTGCACCTCATATTTGTTACTAATCAAGGTAAAAATCCTTGTAAATAACAAACAAAAGATACATGGGTCATTCAAAAATTAGTGGTTAACACTATCTGCATTTTGTGCTATCAGCGGTAAATCATGTAAGCTGTTAACAATGAAAAATAACAGCATCCAATGTTTGTTAGCTGTGAGTTTGAAGACAATAATTTTATTTTATTTCATTAAAATTCAGGTTGCAAGAGGTATCAATGTTCGACAGAATTATTGGAAGCTTGTGGTAGACAGATTTTACCATATCACGTGGCTAGGTGGGCGAATGCATTTAGAAGAGGAAGGGAAGAGTTGGAGCTGGCAGACTGCAATCAGCAAGTGATGATGTGCATGTGAATGCTGTTAGAGCACTGCTGGAAGAATATTGTTGTTGGAGTTGTATTGAACAAGCAAGGGGAAATTAAATTACCACTTAGAGGAATTCGCTTTAGAACCAGACAGGCGATTATAGCAGCAGTAGAGCAGTCTGTTCGAATATTAGGAAAACAAGGCACTGTGGACGGCATCTGTCGGCTCCTTGATTTGTGGAGGCGAGTTCTTCATATTGGAGGAGATTACTTCTAAGCCTCTACAATAACTTGAGTGCTCCAAAAATATTTTATTTGTTGTTAATTCATATGTCACTAATTATTGAATGACCTAAGTATATAAACCATAGCTAACTGAAAATATACCTTTATGCTGTAGACCTGTAGAATATATTCTAAATACATATAGAAACTCAGTGCAATGCATGACTTGCCAAGAGTAACCACAAGCAAAACCATAGCTCCTAAAATGTTGAGATAAAAATCATGTAATATAAATTAGGCAAGTGAGTCAACCTTGTATATTCTTTTCTCCACTTACAAGGAGAAAAGTATATACAAGGTTGACTCACTTGCCTAATTTTAGTAACAATGGCACTCCACTTTCTGAAATACTTCTTTTTATTCTATATCATGTAATATAAGATTTAATACTTTCACGGTGAGCATTATTAATTATGCTCTTACACAAATAACAGTACCTGCAATTCAGTATACTTTTGGTGATGATTCCGCAGAAAGCCAACTGAGCAGCTGTTTCCCTCTGTAGAACAGAAATGAAACCAGGACTTTCGAGCTAGCAGTCCTCCATTGCCCAGAATAACATTGTCTCTGGCTCCCATGGTCACAAGCTCAAAATTATGGAGGGCAATAAATATTTTTGCAGGTGTAAAAATCCTTAGTATGGCTTTCCTTAGAAGAAAGTAAAGCCAGTGGTAAAATGTCAGATTTACAGCAAGGAAAATAGCCTCAAGATGAAGATGTCTGCAGTCTTTTACGCAAAATATATGTACAATAATATGCTTAGAACTATAGCAGTTAAAAGAGTATCCATAAATGAAAACTCAATTTAGTGTCATTTGGCAGTGACAGTTAATTGAATTAGTGAACTTAAGATATTTTCCTTGAGCCCATAGGCAGACATGGTTCTCGAGCTATTGGTCCCTATTTATCGTAAATCTACATCATCTTGATTACCCTTATTTTTAATTTTTCTCAACCATTTATTTCTCACTAAAGCTAAATACTTTAAATTATTTCTTGAATTTACACTCAAACTTTTTAACTAAAACTTCACTTGATAACAACCCAATTCTTCTTTTCTACTTTTCCTTTCCAAATCTTTGTTTCCTCACATTCCATCAATAAATGGAAACAATTATTTGTTTTCATAATGCACAATATGCACTTTTCTTAGTGAATTTATATCTTGCAATTAATTGTTGCATTATACAGAAAAAAGAGAAAGTAAAAGATTTACCATTTATATGGACATAGCAGATGCACAACATAATTTTTAAAAATGACTAGATGTTTCAGGGAAGTTGACTTTGTAACCTATTAGACCAGTATTACAGAGAAATCCAAAAATTTCAGATAGTCCCACAAGTGTATTTGAGATATTACAGGCAAGTACATAGAAACCCGAAATAGAATGGATTCAGATTTATCGGAGGTAAAAGTATGTCCCCGTCAAAAAATAATTTAATTAATGACTTTACGTTTTCTATTGGAAAGTTGAGACAAAAATATTCCGCAACCACGATTCTGCAGTATAATTTTCACCACCATGTTCGTTGACTGACCACTGCATTCCACGAAAGTAAATGATATGTATAATACTGGTGAATGCAATCATGCCCTGCAGGTGGGAGGGAATGGGGAAGGTATTGATGTCGTCTGCTCTGAGGCACAGTCCTTGAAAATTCACAGTTCCTTTTTTTTTTTTTTTTTTTGTCACACATTGATCATTGCATAAATTAATTAGATCATCAGTGTACTATGTAAATTACAATACAAAACAATACACAATTGTTTCAAATTTATGAGCTTACATGGAGAAACAAGCTAAAAGCAAAGAACTGGTTATGTAAGATTTTTTTTCAAAAAGATTTGAAAAGCTAAAGTGCATATTATATAACATGGGAGTGTTATACAAACAAAATGTAAATCGGAGCACATCTTTGGAACTCCAGGTAAAAATCATAGCATTAAAAAACGAGTCATAGATCTGGATGACTTTGAAAAATGTGTTGTTAGGACTCAAAATGTTTATGTTTAAGGAAAAGGTGCTCCTACAATAGATAAATTACTTATTATTTTAAGAGAAGGCATAAACATTCTGGGCAGTAAGTCATCCTTAAACAGAATAGTGAGGGAACTGGGATATTGTATGTTCCTGCAGTCAAACACCATGTAAAGAAAAAGATGCAATGCATCAGTGCATCAAATAAAACTTACTTTTTCTTTAAGCAGTGAAAAAAATACTGCAATATATTTACCTTATATACGAGAGTTTAATACTGTACTGCAATTTATTATTACATGCATATTTCCCTCCTCTAACTGGGATTGACTTTTGGTCCCTTCTAGTGTAACATTTCCATACACCACAGTAAGATCATAATGTGGGGTAAAGGATTTCCCCCAACCACCACGTTATTTCGGGCGGCTACTGTATTGATTTTTTCGTTTTGCTGTTTCATAATATTGAATTACACTGAACTCTGATTAATCTGGCCATTCCTTGCAGACATGGATGCCAGATTAGCGATTTGATCATTTTTGGTTATATATTGTACTTTATTAATCCAAAGATACATTAATTTTTACATAAAACTTACACATTTGGTGTGCACATGCAGTATCTCTCATTATGAAACATGTCCCAAATATGTGTGTGTGTGTGTATTTAATGCTCAGAATTTGATAATAAAATCATTTTTCTTCTTGCTTCCCAATATTTGGAGACTAGATCTTGATTTTGGAGAGTTTCACATACAGTTAGATGATCGATGTTCATTAAATCGTCTTTACCACATAAACAGCACTGTGGAGAAGTTGTTAATCCAACCTTGAATAAATGCCCATTCAAACAATCGTGGCCTGTGATTAATCTGAACATTGCTACTGAAGATTTTCGAGGTAGTTCTGGAATTGTCTTTAGTTTGTTTTGGAGATCTTTCCAATTAAGTTTTTCAGAGGAAACTAGATAGTTATATAGTTTTGTGAAGATGTTTTTGATAAATCTTTTAACTGTTTCATAGGGGATATTTTGTTTCGTTGTTTGAGATATTTTGGAACCCTTCTTGGCCAACATATCTGCTTGCTCATTGCCAGAAATTCCACAGTGAGATGGTATCCATTGGAAAACTATACGTATATTTAAATTTTGAAGATGTTTAATCATATTATGAATTTCATTTATCTTTTCGGTTTTTGGGCTGTCGTTTGAAATAATAGCCTGAATAGCTGCTTTAGAATCTGTTAAGAAAACTATGTTGGAAAGCTTATTTGTCCAGGCAAATAGATTTTGTAAGGAAGTATAAATTGCATCATTTTCTCCATCAAAATTTGTTAAGTAAATTCCAACATGCTTATAGAAAGAAAAGAATTTACAGGTAGCTCCTGCTCCATCTTCTTGAATGTAAAGAGAGCCATCTGTATAGATGTGTGTCCATTTGTCAACTGGATATCTTACATTTATGGTTTCAAGGGCATATGCTTTAGCTTCTGTAGATGAGTATTCCTTCTTTTTAAAATCTGCAAGTAAATCTAGGTAGTATTCTAATTCAATGATGTTCAGTGGGTTATTAAGAGACATGAAAGGTTCTATTTTGGATGGGTAATTTAGTTTATTTCTTAGTTTTTGAACTTTCTGTATGAAGCCTAATTGAGTTTTAAAACTGAAGGTGGATGTGTGTTGTTTTACCCATTTATTATTCTCTGGAATTCTTAAGAGATTTTCATATGTTAAAAGGGCTTGCATTTCTAAATCTGTCATTATGGGTCTGTTACATGTAAATGCTTGTAAGGTTATTATAGGAGTAGCTTTTATAGCTCCAGTAATTAACCTAAGAGCTTGATTTTGTGTGCGCTCCAGTATCATGGAAGTTGAAGGTGATGGTGTTATCAGTACTTCTCCACAGTAATTAAGAACTGGCCTTATATATGTATTATATGTAGTATTTAATGCAGATTTTGAACAACCCCATTTAGTTCCTGCAAGTCTTTTTAATATCTTAAAACTGTTAATTGCTTTATCTCTAATTTTTTCAATATGTTTTTTCCAAGTTAATTTTTTGTCAAACAATATTCCAAGATATTGAGCATTTTCTGTTCTGGTTAATTTGATATTATCATAACTTAAGGTAATACTGGGTTGTTTCTTCCTTAGAGAGAAGAGCTGATAGTTACTTTTCACAGTGTTTACTTCCATGAGGTTTTAGAGCACCATTGTTTAAGGGTATTCAAAGAATTTTGAATATTTATCTTTAGAATTTCAAGTTTGCCTGATTTCCAAATTACTAAGTCATCTGCATACAATGCAGTGTTGATGCCTGTTTGTTGAAGTTCTTTGGGCAGATCATTTATATAGATATTGAATAGAGTAGTGCTAAGTACTGCTCCTTGAGGTAAACCTAGATGGATTTTTTTTGAATCTTGATAATGATGAACCATAAGAAGTTGCGCAATATCTTTCTGAAACAAATTCTGATATCCAGTGAAGCATATTATCTTTAATTCCCATCTGTTGTAGTTTCTTGATAAGATTACATCTCCATACAGTATCATATGCAGATTTCAGATCAACAAATACCGCTAAGGTGTCTTCTATTAAATTCCTCTTTAATTTCTTGACTTAGTTTAATTACTTGTACACTGGTTGTATGGTTTTTCCGGAATCCGGCTTGGCAGGATGATAGAAGATTATGTTGTTCAAGATACCAATTTAATCTAGCTGAAATCATTCTTTCCATTATTTTTGCTAAAACACTAGTTAATGATATAGGTCTATAGTTGTTTATATCAGCTGATGATTTGCCGGGTTTGAGTATTGGAATAATAGCTTTTTTCCAATTGGATGGAACAGAAGATTTCCAGACATGATTATAGAAGTTGAGTAATATAGTTTTTGCTTTTTTACCTAAATTTTTAATGAATTCTGGATGAATTTTATCTGGTCCTGGGGCTTTTCTATTAGGTGTTTTACAAATACATATATCAAGTTCAGAAGCTGTAAATTCATGATAAAATATTTCATCTGTTGAAATTAAATTTGGGGTGTAAGGGATAGTGATGCGCCTCTTATAGCCTCTCCTATCCAAATCTCATCCTCTTCCTGCCCGTGGTGCACCCTGCTTTAACAAATGAGGATCTGGGGACCGAGCTACAGCGGTATAACTGTTCCATCAAAATGGAGGAAATACCATTTATAAATTTACTGCTGACCTGTCATGGCAGTAGGAACGTCCTTCATCTGGCAAATGAAGGAAAGGCTGGTGATATCATAATGATTTGCCAAGCCTAATCCGGCAGATCCGTAGACCGACAGGTGTGTTCCCTCCACAATATGAAGGTTACAAAGGAACGATTCAACTGCCTACTTATAAAAAAGAGGTGTCCATAAGAAACGGTTGAAACCTGCTCAATAAACTATGTTTATGTCTCTTTCTACAAAACAATCTGGAGTAATAGTTCCCCGTTCGGATCTCCGGGTGGGGACTGTATTTGGAGATTTGAACATACTACAATGGAATGTCCCAAATATTATTTGAAGCAAAAGGTTAGAAACAGTGATGTATTTAACATTTGAAAGTTATGAGTCGGAAATTTAAAAACAAACATCACTTAAATTATCCTTACTTGGACATGTTTCGGAGAATGTTTTGTCCCCATCATCAGCAGTTATCTGACTGGTTGGATTCATGGTTTCTTGAAGTGAGCTGGCTGTCTGTGGCGGCATCTGCTGTCTGTGAGATGAACTTCCAAAGAGAGTTTTCAGGCAGCAATTCGAAATTCAAAGTGTACTGTTTGTTTTTTACAATTAGCAACTCTTCCCAAACATTGAGTTTGGCTGCATTACTGGCTGATTTTAATAGTTTTATATTTGGTACAATTTCATGATTGGTAGACCAGAAATGGTGAGCAATTGCTGATTTTTCTGATTTCTTGATTTCAGGTACTGGGTCTTTCAGGTTGTTGCATAATAAGTTTTTTAAACTGAATTTATTTATTGGGGCTAGGGTGATGTTGTACTTCTTGAATATCTTGTTGAATTTATGATGCATTCTGGGATGGTAAGTGAATTTCCTGAACTGTGTCTTGGTTTTTGATTCTGTTAATTTTGTGGTATCCAATATGTGTTTCTGTTTCTTGAATTTCCAAATTTTCTTATCTATTAATTGTTTACTGTATTCATTAATTGCAGCTAAGTTAATCATGTACTTATATTCTTTGTTGTATTCATTCTTTTTCAATGGGATGTTGACTAGTCTATATGCTAAGCTGTCCAAAACTGCATGTTTGTGGGGTGTAGGGTTGTAGCTATCATTCTTGATGTAATTATCGGTTTGTGTTGGCTTCCTGTAGATGCCAAAAGATATGTTATGGATTATCTTCAAATCTAAGAAAGGTAAGTAGCCATCTTTTTCTATCTCTATTGTGAACTTTATTGCTCTATTCTGTATGTTCAATAGTTTTAAGGAGTCTTGTATGAATTTGTGTGGAACAATGGCAAAAATATCATCAACATATCTATACCAGTATTTGAAGATGTATGGGAAGGATGGTGTAATATGTGTTTCAAAATAGCTCATAAAGAGGTTGGCTAGGAAAGGTGAAAGTGGATTGCCCATTGTTAGGCCTGAGGTCTGTTGATAGAATTTACCGTTGAATGTAAAGAAATTTTGATGTATGCATAAATGAGTAAGTTTTGTGAGATCTTCTATTTCTTCTGCTGAAATGTTAGTTTGTATGAGCCATTTCTTGAGGAGTAACATGAGTTCAACTGTTGGAATACTGGGAAAAAGAGAGGTGACATCAAATGATACTAGTTTGCCTTCTGTGTCCAAATGCAATTTTGAGATCTTGTCTACTAATTCTAATGAGCTTTTAATGGCTAGGCTATGGAACTGTGGCAGTGATGCAAATGTATGTGCTAGATGTTTGGCTAACATGTAGGTAGGTGCGTCTATGTTGTTGATCATGGGCCTCATTTTATCTCCTGGTTTATGAATTTTCGGCAATGCATAAAGTCTCGGTAATATTGGGTGGTCTGGTTTGACTTTAGATTTCTGTGTATCAGATAATATCCGGACTTCTTTTAAGGTTCTCTCGAATTCTTCCATACAGAGTTTTAGTGGATTGTGAATTCATTGCTTTGTAACATGTTTTCTACTCTAGAGATGTAATCTGACCTATTTAGGATAACTATTTGGTTGCCTTTGTCCGCTTTTGTGTATATTACCAGTTTTGATTTGAGGGCCTTGAATACTTGTTTGGAAGGGAAATTATTTCTAACGTCTTTCTGTATTTCCAAAATGGCTGTTTCACATTGTTTACGTACGACAATTTTTTCTTGTTCTTTTAGGTTACAGGAAGCTATTTCTATGTCTACTATCAAATCATCAGTGTTATTGGAGTAATCTACACATGTTTTTAGGCCTTTATTAAGAAACAAAAGCTCTCTTTCGTTGAATGTTTCCGAAGATAGATTTATTACCTGAGAAGCGTTAGAAATTTCCGGTAATTTTAGGTTATGTGTGTTTGTGGATTTATTTCTTAAGTTTTGTAATTTCCGTTTTCGTCGAAAAGTTTTTGTTTTCATTTTCTTATTAAGAATTTCTAGAAAATTTGTTTTCAAATTGTACCAGAGGATGTATCCAAGATTTTTCGTTAGTTTTAGATTTAGAGCGTATGCTTCTAGGTCAAGTGATTCCAATTTAGCATAGTGTTTATGCTTTTCCAGCTGAATTACTTTTTTGTCGGCTGCAAGTTGAGCTTTACTATCGTTTTTGAATTTTACTATCCTTCTCATGAATTTTGGTGTGACTTTATGGTATAAAAAAAGTTTTATATCACTCCTAGCCCCTTTAAAATTTGAATTAAAAGCAGTTATTTCTGGTCTTACCTTCATGTCTGCCATATTTGTTTGAAATTCCATGTGGTGAACCAGACCGGAAAACGTACCTTTTGATTGACTTGTTGGCCAGATTAATATTATTTGAAGCAAAAGGTTAGAAACAGTGATGCATTTAACATTTGAAAGTAATGAGTTGGTAATTCAAAAACAAACATCACTTAAATTATCCTTACTTGGACATGTTTCGGAGAATGTTTTGTCCCCATCATCAGCAGTTATCCGACTGGTTGGATTCGTGGTTTCTTGAAGTGAGCTGGTTGTCTGTGGCGGCATCTGTTGTCTGTGAGATGAACTTCCAAAGAGAGTTTTCAGGTGGCAATTCAAAATTTAAAGTATACTGTTTGTTTTTTTATAATCAGCAACTTTTCCCAAACATCGAGTTCGGCTGCATTATTGGCTGATTTTAATAGTTTTATATTTGGTACAATTTCATGATTGGTAGACCAGAAATGGTGAGCTATTTTCTATTTGTTTGTATTTCATGCATCTCATATGTTCCTGTAACCTAATGTGTAAACTTCTTTTGGTTTTTCCTATATAGAACTTATTGCAATCTGAGCAGTTGATTTTGTATATACCTCATTTCTTGTTTCCAGGTACTGGGTCTTTCAGGTTGTTGCATAATAAGTTTTTTAAACTGAATTTATTTATTGGGGCTAGGGTGGTTGCTGCAATGATATGCAACGGCAGCATGCTTTATCATGCGAACACTTTATAAGCATTACATCTGTATTGTATGCATTTGGTTGGTTCAGTTTATCCAAAATTTTGAGTTTC
Organism: Mantis religiosa; assembly: GCA_030765055.1. NCBI lineage: Eukaryota > Metazoa > Arthropoda > Insecta > Mantodea > Mantidae > Mantis > Mantis religiosa. The sequence goes on along the minus strand of CM060954.1, from coordinate 112,099,025 downwards.
TGTTTGAGGTCTAGCCTAACATGTTTCCTTTTAGAAACCATTGTAAAGGAATCCACAATTCAATAACAGGGAGAATAGTATACAATAACAATAAAATCGTTGACACATTGCTTCAAATCATTTCAACTTTTAAAATTATATGAGCTACAAGAGGCCAGACCACTGAGGGCCAGATTAGCAAGAGTTTGGTGTATAACGGGGTGTCTTAACTTTATGCTTTTCTTCTACAGGTAGCTTCTTGAATATTTTACTATATCGTTTTTCCCCTCTTAGAAATTTTTAATTATCCATAATGTTCAAACCTCTTTTGGTCACAAACCTCCTTCCTGAAAATTTGTTCTGTCTCTGGCATTGACCACAGACACTTTGTTAACATTAATTTCTGAAGAAAGAGCTGCATTAATAAAATGCATTCCATTCTTGACATTCATTTGCAGACTCATACAATCTAATACTAAGATAGGCAACCTTACTGCATATATTTTTTCATAGTGCTTTTTATATTCATGTCTACTTATGCACTTTTCTCTTACTAACACATGTATGGATATTTTATGTTGTTCTTGTGGCATCTGCTAGCGTGTGTTTTGGCATGATAGTTTGGATGCAACATTCAAAACGTCCATAGAGTAAAAAATCACCTGACCTTATAAAATACTATTGCTTGCATTAACGTTCTGTTAAATTAATGACTAGCAGAGACTACAGTGTTGCTATGCTAAAAAAAAAAAAAACAGTGTAATATAAAATTCTTCTGCATGTAACCACCACTAAATACAGACGTAAGTGTCTGTCTGAAATCTTGCAGATTTTTTTATGAATGCATTTAGCATTCATGGTTTGAATGTGTTCACAAGTACATTAAATAGCTAATGTATCAGGCATTCTTTAAGGTGAAGCATCAGTGAGTGAAATTTGGTTAAAACTGACAAAAAACGACATTTTCTGTTTTTTGCGTTAAAATTATGTTTAAACATTGTAGTTTCAGAATCTGCCATCAGTTAGGCCCTAGCACCATTTAAAGAGCCGCTACATCATTATTTAAATGCCCATATGGGGGTGGGCATGGCCATTTATATTGCTTTTGCTAGTGTGTCACAAAGAAATTGATGGAATTCTCACGTTTCAACTATGCGGTTTGATTCCATACACTGTGATAATGTGCAGAGACATCTTCTGGATGTTTGTGGAAGCTACTGAACCTGTCTATTACCATTTTTTATATATTATTTCCCACTTACTACTTTTGAAAGTAAACAAACATTTCCACTGACATGTAGTGTTTGTGAAATATGGTTTACATGCAAGTGAAAGCTGTGGATAGCAGCTTATATTAAATTACTACTGTTTAGAATAGGATTAAAGCCTGATGTAACATTGTATTGCTTTCTTGTTGCAACAGTATGATTCATACCATGTTAGGTTAGGAGTACAGTGGCTATTTCAAAGCAAAATATTATGAAACTTTAAGGTTTTCTAGCCATAATAGTAAGTAATGATACTAGAATGCTCTGCTTGAGGTAAATGTTAAGTGAAAACATATACCCCAAGAGTTAACAGTGATTCTAATTTTTTAGTAGGTCACCTTTTGATGTAAATACAAGGATGGTTGATGTATTTCTGGGCATTGGTAAGGGTCATATTTCTATGCAAAAGTTTTGTATGAGCATGGGTATGAATTGCATGAACTATTCTACGGGAAAGTTGCAACAAAGGAGAAGCACAGAATGCTAATGAAAGTTTGCATGGAGTAAATGTCACAAATAAGTTTGTGTATTAAGAAAGAAATTGCAAATTGCAGTGATTGCAGCTGTTAGTGAATTTAATATGGGTTATAAAGATAAACTAAATGTTAAGGCAAAAGTTGCAACAAGCAAAGTAAGTCCTGTTAGCAGGAAAATTAGCAGTATTAGGGATAGGTGAAAGCTAAAACAAAGTGCTCAAAGTTCAATGAGAAAATATTAATCTGCCAAGAAGCAGTTAAAAGTGACTATATTAAAAGAAGAGGATAATAAACTAGCTAAGTGGTCTTCATATAGTGCAGGAGGGTTTTGAAACATAGAAAAAAATGTTGTTTATATTTAGAGCTTCTAACTAGATTTTTCTTCATGTCCAAGTTTTAGCATTTTTAACACTCCTTTAATAATAATAATAATAATAATAATAATAATAATAATAATAATAATAATAATAATAATAATAATAATAATAATAATAATAATAATAATAATAATAATAATATAGACCAGACATTCAAGTTTTCCATGAATTTCTTTAAGTTTTGCATATATGTGTATTCCTAGATAAGTTTTCAATACAAATTTGTATCATTATGGCTGTATATCAAAAGGTTAATAATGATTGGTATTGAAAAAAGAAAATATGTTCGCCAATGTAAAGAAACTGCAACAAAATTAAATTAGCATTTTATATGCTAAAAAGTATTGTAGATAGAAAAAATATAAAAAAAAGAGCCAAAGGTAACCAAATTGAAGAGAAAGAAGGTAATAAGATATCTGTAGGGCCTGCATATGATGCATGGAATTTTCAAAGTAAAGAAAGTAGTGTAATTTCTATCTAAATCTTTAAATTCATTTTTCTCCACTTTCAATTTTTGAACATTTTTGTGTCTTCAAAATGCTCCAACTTCTGCAATTCTTAACGAATTTGTATCAAACTTTGCATACATATTCCTAAATAAATGCGTAACAAAAGTTGGTATTTTTGATGATTTAAATTAAATAGTCTATTTATTATTGAATTTTAAATCTCAAAATTGCAAACAAATTAAGAAAATACTTGATACACACTTTAAAAGTATAGCAACTTTTGTAACTGATGTACAGAGAAACCTGAATCTAAAATTGAAAGTTTCTAAAAGAAAAACTGTATAACCTGGGACTTTTTATATAACATACAAAAATCATACTATATAAATAACTAAATATCTTTTGTAAAACTATTTAAGATAGATGAATTTTGAAAGCTTAACTAGATTTCCTATACCCCACCTAATGACAAAATTTCAAGCAGTTCTGATGTAAACTCTGAATTTTAGCATTTTTCACAGATGCCTCCCCTTAAGAATGGACAACTTTATGATTATTTTAGTTAATTGATGGAAATTAATCATTTCTCCACAATAACCGTTTATAGGCTAAGGTTTTTGATGGATAGAGTCAACATGAAAAATTCAATGCCATGGCCGGGATTTGAGCCACGGGTCTCCTGGTTTCCGTCCAGTTGCTCTAGCCCATTGAGCTACCATGGCCAACGTGCCGTCCTGACATTAAATTCTCCATTTGACTTGTATATTTCCCCAATAAACCACTAGGGGCTCTCACATCCGAGATACACCGATTTTGTGGCGACTTACTTCATGTTGACTCTATCCAACTTTATGATTATTTGTAAAGTATAGGAGAAAGGTGATTCAGTAATTTTAATTGAAAACTGAATTGTATCGACTAAAAGAGGAATTATTTTGTAAAGTGTCCTTAATAATTTCAAAATATTTTGTTATAATTAAAATATCAGTTTGCAAAGGAAATAAATCGAATGAAGAGTAATTATTTCACTATCCCAAAATATTATATTATTTCTCTGTTCCGAGACTACGACCCTGGGTGCAGAGATCATCGCTCGAGAGCAGCCATGGTGAACAATAATTCTGCAACTTCACCAAAGGTGAGAATTCCATCTTCTCCATCCAAAAAATAAACCGCTGCACACTTTAGGACATGTTCTATATATATATATATAATGTTGAAGAAATAAATCTCAGTTTATTCATAAAAACTTTATTGAGTAGTATTTCAAGTACATTTGAAACAAGCAAGGTTTATGAACATATTATTATCATTTAATCATACACAATCATTCTGGGAAGATAACTAAAAACAGTCTTTACATGGTCAGTGCCTGCCCTAACCATCTATACTGAACATTAAAATTACTTTAATGTCAACCACAAGCTAGCATGGTGCACAATTAAACTAAGTTATCATTTTAAGGCAACATTCACTATAAAAAGAGCATTTATATTATTTGAATACTACCATATGTGGAACACTTTGTGATGCCCATGGGAAAACATACAAATAAATAGTTATATACAGCCATGTGATATAATTTTCTTTCTGCAGTCTGTTCTGTTTTAAAATGGAAAATTACACACATTTCATTATAAAAGAAAAAAAATTAGAACTTATCACTAAAGTACACAGTATGGACACCACAATTGCTGTTCAAGATGAAGGCACCAACTTACTTTCTTGTAGCAGTAAAATTCTAATCTCCCCATACTGTCTCTATACAGCAAAACAAAGAGATCTATGGTTAAAGACTGATTTATGGTATTGTGCTATCTACTAACTCTAAGTAAGCATTAAATTAAAAACATTGTGGACAAATCATGCAGGTATTATAAAGTGAAAATACAACTAAAGTTTTTATTATTATTACAAAACATTACTAGATTTAATGTTGTCATGTTAATGCTTTCCCTCCTCCCGATGCAAAAAGTACTAATTATTTAACGGGATGCTGATCTTCAAAAGCTGAGCATGATTCTCTGTATCTTCATTTCTGTAAAAAAGAGGAGGTAACAGAACAGGAAGTAGTCAGGAAGATTATCAGAGGTATTATGGTGAGCTGCTACATCTTCACCATAATCCAGAAGAGAAGCCTCCTGGAGGCACACGTCCACGGCGGGCCTGGGCACTGTCAGAACCATTTGTAGTTGCTGGGGCAGGAGGAGGAGAAGAGCTTGTTTCCTTTTCACCATTCGTATATGCTTCTCCAGTTACAGGATTAGAATCTGAAAAATGATTATTCCATCATAAGTGAACATGTTTTTTAACCTCTAGGTACATAAAATATTTTCCAATTGAGAATGTGATCTTAAAATATTCAACCAGGTGATTTCCAATACAGGGAAATCTATTTATCCAAATACCTTTTTCCCCTCCTTTTATAGCATTTATTATTGCAACTTGAAATTTACTGCAAAATTTGCTTAACTGAAATGCTTTGCTTTAGATTTTTGGGGGAAAAAAGTGCTGCCTCCAATTATGTTCAAGTGTTAAAACAAATATTCTTTATGCAGAGATAGCAGCAAACTATTATATTTTAACTGCTTGATGCAAGTAAAGAATCTATATTAGGCATTTATTTTTTAAAACATTTAATAACAATTACAGGAATAAATCAGTCAACCTCTCGCCTGTAACACTACAAAACCATTGAACTGAAAGATGAAAGCAACTGTGAATTAAATGCCAATTATGTAAAGTATTTATGGCTTACATTCAAAACAAAAGGACATTTTATTCAAGACTGCCAAGAAAGCTTTACTTGAAATAAAATATTTTACTTTGGCAAATGAAGCCAGAAGGGAGGGGAAGATATATGACTTACACAGACTAGTCACATTTAAATAGGACTTTCTCACAGTTACCGGTAGTACAATCTAAACATATGACACCTTTTCCACTCATCACAATTTCATATTGCACTTGGTAAATAGGATTAGAATGTGTGCACATTGCATTATACAGCAATTCAACTTTCATGTGAAGGAAGGACAGAATGGTCAAAACAGGATTACATTTCATTACATTTTCAAACACGAGAATGTTATGTAATGCAAATTATTTTTCAAGGTGTTGAAAATAAAAGCAATTGATCAATGATGAGATACTTTAAACAATTCTGGTAACTGACTAATAATTTTTAACTGGGAGCTATGTCTAAAGTTAATGTGTTTGGGAATATGTTAAAATTGTGTATTTTTATGTATCAACTATAACCCTAATATACCACTGTGTAAAACAGGGTTCATAAATCTGGATAAATAAAAAAAAAAAAAAATGTGTTTGGGAAGGTTGAATTAGTCTTAAAAATTCAAAACCTCAGCTAATACTTCAGTATTTTGGATTGTATAGTATGTAATTAATTGGGAAAGTTTAGATTGCCCAATTCAACTGATATGGTGTGATTCATCTTTCTAATTTACTGCCTAATACAACTGTATTAAAGAACAATAATACTGTCTTGGAAAATATAATTCGCTGCTTTGCCATCTGAAAGGTGTTTTTAACTAATTTCGGTGTGTTAAATTGAATGTTGATGTCATCTTTATCATATAAGATTTTCTCACAAATCAGAAAATTATTATTATTAATATTAAATTTACGTTCTCCAACATTAAGTGATATCAGACAATGAAAAAAATGGAGAAATGATGCTCAAATGAGCCCAGGGTCCATATAGCTTGGAGTTACCTGACATTCGTCTTTCAGGATAAGGACGTACGCTACCAAGGTAATTCACCTTTCCAACTTACTGCTTACACATAGCTAGTATGAAAAGACAATACTAATGTATTTGTTGTTTTTAAGCTTTGCTTTAAAAAGAGGAAAGAAAGGGAGAACTCTATAACTGATCTCTTTGTAACTACAGAATGAGTACCCAAGAATCTTTTCTGCTCTGACTTCGGAGAAAACAAAAGCTTAAGAGGAGCCTGCTGTTAACAATAACTGTCTCTGAAGTTAAGAAATTCTTCCTCATATTGCACTTTTGTATTCATCAAAATATTTTTCCCTACATTAACTAATCCGTAATAAGCTTTTAAAGTTAAACTTACTGGCAGCTAGTTTTTTTGAATAAGTGATGCAATGATTACACCTCTCAAATTTTATTTTAATAGACTTAAAATGCTATGTTTAGGAATCTGAACTGGATAATCACAGCATTGACCTGAAGGAGAAGGGATACCACAAAACATTTTTGCATCCCTCCTCCTTTGTTCTTTTCAGTCTCTGCACTTATAATTTTAAAACTTACAAGTAGAGTGGAAAAAGGTCAAAGTAAATTAAAAATAACACTGTCAATATTTAACATGGTAAATGTTATCAGAATATAGTGTAGTTTTATGTATGTATAGATAAATAGAAGGAAGGTCAAGTTATTTCTGGCAAAGATAACACTAGTCTACCTCTCAAATCACAATCAACTATGCTCTTTTTATATATCACATGCTAATGCAACAATTCAACTAGACTACATGTCCAAGAAATTTGATGGTAAGGGATTTGCAACATTGCTAGCTCTACCCAAATACTACATTGTCTTTCATAAATCTAGCACACCAATAGTCTTTACCAGTAGACACACACAATTAAGGCACATGCAAACACATTTCTGGATCTAAGCATTGTTTTTGTACTTGGTTTAAAATTACACATGAAAGAGCCCCTGTTTAAGACTTGTGGTAAGAAAATGTTTGATCACATACAAAATGCACTGGCTTTATGTTGCAGCATCATTGTTAAGAAAAAGAATGGCAAATCCATAGTGACAAATATTCTAATTTCACCACCAAGCTCTTAATCTTTGATTCTTAGACAGTCTACCAAGGAGTACTCTTTACTTTAATTTGTCACAATTATGCTACCTTCAAATTTTGATATATGCTTTAGATCTTTAAAAACAGTTGGTGGTATAACTTTTAATGAACTCTTAACCTGTCCTTAAACAATTTTCATACTTTAATATTATTTTAAGCTTAGCTGTTGAACATGACATTCCAATAAAGTGATATATTTCTAGCATCAGTAATGTACAATTGCTATTAAAACAATTTTTTTTTTTCATTTTTCCCTAACTTTGTACTAATGATTGCAAAGAGCAACATGATTGAAGTACTAATCTTCACACTCAAAAACGTTTTGGTTTGATTCAATAAAGTACATTACAATTATAAATAAGCACTGTGAATCAGTTTTGATTCACCTTTCTCTCATGAATTCATAAAATGAGAGTTGATGAACAAATAATATTGCTCTTAAAATCTTATAGGACTGACTTTTCACACATTTATATTTGCTTTTATTTTGATGCAGAAAAAGAATATATTTAATACTTGCACATGCCAAGAGCTTGGTGTTGGTGTAGACACAAATTACCTCTTTTCCGTGGACTTCGTTTCAAAGCAGGTTGACTGATACCATCCCCGGTCACAGGATTTCGTCTCGCTGCTGGAACCAACCGCATGCAACACCACAACGAAAGAAGGCATGCAGATAATACCACTAAGAGTTAGGACTACTAAATTAATGCAGCACTTCCAACACCATGAGTAATAGTAAGTAGAAACTGAAAGCTTACTGCTTATGCGTAAAACCCTGCTTAACAAAAATCATGAAGGAGGTAAAAGAAAGTAAGAAAGAATGTATGTATGAAAAAATAGAAGGTATTCAAATTTATGTTGGCAATGTTGTTGCAACGATAGCACTGTTCTTTCACCTTAATTTTCAATTTCAGTACAGTACTTGGTACTGTATGCACTCTACCCTACCTCCTACTCCAAAAAATATATCACTTTAGAAGTATTAACTGTGGAGGCTCACTTTATTTTAATGTTTTGATGCCAGCATGATTCATTTGTATTTAAGATGTTGGTAAAAACAAAACATGTTGTAATAAAGCGGAAAAGAAAATTGAAACCATAAGAGATTCAAAGCATTAGATGTAACAAAGACTACAAATCTGTAGTCATTTTTGTTGTTGTAATTTTACGTCCTCCAACTTTAAGTCATATCAGACGATGAATGAAATGGGTGAAATGATGCTCAAATGTGTCCAGGGTCCATGGAGCTTACAGCTACCCAACATTTGTCTTTTTAAAGATAAGGGAAAACCCTGGAAAAAACTGTATCCAGGTAACTCACCCTGGCCGAGATTTGAACTCAGGACCTCTTGAACATGAGGCAGACATGCTACCATCTACGCTACTGAGGGAGCCTTATAGTCAAATCTTAATAGGAAATATTGAATTACCCCACATTGATGACAGAGAACTTTCTCTTGTACGTTGCCTTTCAATTTGTGGAATAAAGCAATAAATCAATATCAATAGATACACTGAGTGGGATTGGTCAAGTGGTTTCATCTGTGGCCTACATTCGGGAGGTCCGGGTTCAATTTCCATGGCCAGCCTACCTGACCAATGGGTTTTTTTGGGGGGTTTTCTGGTCGCTGGGTAAATGCTGGATAGGTTAATTACATCCCCTGAATTTCCTGTTCCTCCATTTCATCTCCATTACCATTTCACATCATCTCTCATCTGGTGGTCTCTTTCAGGGTAGAACTGTCGGTGGGTGTCTCAGTGTTGCATAGCAGGATGAAATGCTTCTGGTAAACATTTTCTCCTCTGGTGGGATAGTCTCTGGTCTTCGTCCTGCCCTGGTGGGCCATTTCAGGACAACAGTGGGTGGGATGCCGGTTGTATTGGCCTATCGGGGAGTTTCCAATTGGCCAATTGTACGACCCTGTCCTCTGCACCATTATGGCCCCTTAAGACGGCCGCCCTGTCGTCTCCTCCTTTCTCCTGGGGGTGCCCCACGTTAGGGCACAGGTACAGAAGGTCAAGTTTAGACCTCCGTGCCAAATGCCCTCCCTAGCATAGTCCAGTCTAATAGATATAATCCTTATCAAACAGTGGTGGAATAAGTCCAAAAAATGTGTTATTTGAGAGTGTGCCCCTTTAAGCAGGGTTCTACTGTTTTGGTTAAAATTCTTCTGATTATTAAGTTTTAAGAGATATTGTTTCCAATGCAGCCTTGATATCTAGTTTTTTTAAATTTCTTTATAGAATTCATTAGGCAATGCATAAACAATTAGCTGCTCTTGCTTTAAAAAGTGTAGGTAAGTTGGGAGTGCTGTATGTTAATACATTTTACTTTAAGACTTGACATGCAGGAATGTTGATAAGTGACAAAGCTGAAGAACCCATAAAAGCTAATACAAAACAACAAATGTTAACATAACATTAGCAAAAAGGTTGCCTTAAGATATAATCATGCGATGAGAATTTTTATTTTTTTTAACTTCCAAAATGTTAGTTATTACATAACCAAGATTTTACATACATGTTACAAGCTTTTTTGTTTGTTTTGTTTAGTAGTATAAAGCAATAGGATATGTAGTTCAAAAATTGCTTTAATAATTATTTATTTTTCCCACATTTTTGTGAACTATAGACATGCTTTTCAAACCATTAATTTAAAGATTCTGTATATATGCTTTTTATAGTGTGCTAAACCTCCACAAACCCAATAACAATTAAAGCCATAAGAATGATGAGCAACAATCACTTAGGCAGGATGCATGTTTATGTTATATGTTATGTCACATTAGGATTTATAGCCTGTAATAAATGATCATATGTATGTAGCTTCTAAATTTAAAAAGTTAACTAATACTCTATCCACAGGGTTTCACACTTCCAAGATGCAAAGGTTTTCTTTTTTGATTTAACAAATTAAAAAGCATTACAATTCAAGAAATATTTTCAACTAAAAATACTGCTGAACATCAATTAATAGGAATCTGCGGAAGTTTCTGAACCACCACCATAACAACCATCACCATAATACAAAAGAGGTAAGCAAAACTATTGGACAAGAAAAGCCGTGAGACTTACATATAATCCATACTCACTTACTTTCAGCACCAGCAACCTACTCAACAGGTAGCAAATTTAACATGAAGTAAAAACAATATAAAGTCCCACTGTCTAATCAACATAACCATATAGAGGTATCTGTGTTCATATGTAAGAGTTCCATTACATGCATTCTAGAATGTCTGCTTATATTCACTGCAATACATTTCTATGTGACAAAACATAAGATGCACCCAGTTCAAGAAATATTTATGCGGTTTCACAACACATCAGTGGCGGCTCCAGCAACAATTTATCTATATTCTACAATATTACAAAGCAAATATAAAACAGTTACTGGTGGCTCTACCATCCAATGAAGACTAAAGGAAAGTATTTTCCCTCACTTTCATATTAAATTAAATTTCCTTGTGCACTTGCCTATTTTTACTACCACCTATAGACTTTGGATTTAAATTTGGAGTAGCTTTACGTAACTTTCATCTTCTCTTTCAAAAATATTATGACAATATTTTGAAGATTTATGACAGGTGTAAAATTTAGAAATTCAGAAGGTAAAGGAGTGACATCCAGACAGACGACTTCCTGTCAGGATACATGCAAGTCATTTTTCAGAAGTTTATTTTACATCACTTGTTATATTAACAAATGTGTGTTTCCTTGAGAACCATGCTTACTCGTCACACATGTGTTGTCAAAGTCTTTAATCATTCACTTTGTCAGCCAGGAGTTTAAAATTTAAACCCCTGGAATTTGGCTTAAGTGGGAACAGTTTAGTCCATACTAAGATGAACCTGTGACACTTGCCTCTTCAAAGCTCTGTTTGACCATCTTTGACAATGGAAATTGAGATGCCAGGAACCTCTGCCAAGGTAAAACCAACAGCTCACTAACTGAACAAACTTTACTCTTCTAATTATTATGTAGATTAGTAACTTTATTTATGTATATTGAACACTATTTATACCAGAGCTACATGTCAGTTCTTAGGGATACTCCTCCACCACATCCATAGCCTCCCTTAGGAAAGTAAACCTCTGAGCTAATCTCTTATGTTTCCCCTTCAGGTGGAAACACTAAGAGACGTTCAATGGCGTAAGTTGCATGGAATGTTACATTGGGTGAAGGTGCCCCCTTACTTTGAACGGCACATCTGGTGGAGGCATACCATGGAACATTAAATCTGGAGGTGGCACAATAGACGTTACAATATGCTTGAAAAGGGACAAACTGAATATCTACAGAATTTGATGTACATTTTAGACAGTACAATAAGCGTACTTAACACATCAGCCTAAAATTAATGCTTAATTCAGAGTGGATGTACAATTGTAGCTCAGTCAGAGCTAGCAGGAAGGGAAGTCCAAAATAACATGCACATTTGAAGTTTCACACTAATATATGCTCCCTTCGAGTGAAATCTTAGCACCTGAAGCCCATTCAGCTCTGGCACTGTAGGTTTCAGCAGTAGTGGTTTTGTTATTTCGGACAAAGTGCTAGAAAATATATTCCCCTCCCCCACCACCTGTTTTGTCTACATAAAGCTCACATTTAAAGAGAATAGATGTAATTTTCACTCAATTTTTACAGTGTGCTGTAGCAATCAGCATATGATCATTGGCTGGACCTTCTACATACACATAACATTATCTGCAGTACACGGGCACACCATACAATTTTGGGCAGTTTGGATGCCTTTACTACAGGAAATGCTTTATTTCCATTTTTCAGGCAATTGTTAATTTGTGTGGCTTCAGTCCTGAGCTCTTCCAAACAAACTCTAGATCTGAAATAATTTTTTTTTTTTTTGGGGGGGGGGGGAGGGAAGGGGGATGTTCACACTGTGAACTTTGATTTAGAAAACTGTAACATAAGTGACTCATTCGTTGTTCGTAATCTTTGGATTTTTATTCCTTCCAGTAAACAAGCCTACATTCACTTCATACTTCCAGATTCTGTGTAAGTTGTTTACGTGCTGGTCTAGTAATCCCAAGGTCATGGATACAAATCCAGACCAGGCTGAAGGTTTTTAAAATCCAGACCAGGCTGATGGTTTTTAATGATAGCTTCCTCTCAATATTAGGTTAATTAATGGACATTAATTATTCTTTCACACTGGCCGTGTGTAGGCTAAATTGTGGAAACGAAGAGTCAGACTGAAAAATTCAATGCCATAGCCGGGATTTGAACCACGGATCTTCTGGTTTCCGTCCAGCCGCACTACCATTGTGCTACTATGGCCAACGTGCCGATATGACATTAAATTCTCCAACTGACTCGTATTTTCCCGGTAAACCACTTTAGGAGTTCTCATAACCACATGAGACAAACTACCTTAAGGGCGACTTACTACATGTAAATACTTTAAGGCCCGGGCTTTATAGTTAACCACTATTAGGTTAATTAATGGAAATTAATTATTCTTTCACACTGGCCGTGTGTAGGCTAAATTGTGGAAACGTAGAGTCAGACTGAAAAATTCAATGCCATAGCCGGGATTTGAACCACGGATCTTCTGGTTTCCGTCCAGCCGCACTACCATTGTGCTACTATGGCCAACGTGCCATGTAGTAAGTCGCCCTTAAGGTAGTTTGTCTCATGTGGTTATGAGAACTCCTAAAGTGGTTTACCGGGAAAATACGAGTCAGTTGGAGAATTTAATGTCATATCGGCACGTTGGCCATAGTAGCACAATGGTAGTGCGGCTGGACGGAAACCAGAAGATCCGTGGTTCAAATCCCGGCTATGGCATTGAATTTTTCAGTCTGACTCTACGTTTCCTCTCAATATATTTACCACCATGTAAAAAACACCTCCTGCAGGATGAGATTCCAGAATATATTCTAGGCTCTCTGGGATTAGGAAAAGTTTAAAAAAGAAGATATCTGCTCCAGCCAAGAAGCATAGCAAGGATCTCCTAGTGAAGAAGCTGACATTCTGACCATTTGAAAATCGTCGTCTATGCCACACTTTGTTATGCTTCAAAACAAAATTTTGGCTCTGTAATGTAAAATATTGGCATTTGCTCTATTGATGTTGAATTATATACAGCCACTACAATATCCCGCATAGTGATTTACATCCCAGATCACTATGTAGACTTGTACAAAAATGTTGTCTTTTTTTCCCCTTAAATTTCATTTGATCAGCACAATTAGTGCTATACAAATTGCATATCTGCAGATACAGAATAAAATTATAGAATATAATTAATCAAATTAATCAAACTAATCTGATTAGTGGGAAATATAAAACTCAGCACTCATTTTTTCTGCTAATATTTAAGTGCTGGTATAATAAGAGGACCTGAAAAAATATTCAGACATAATATCTTGACATTTACATTTAGCTCTTTCTTTTCTTTATTTTTTAATAACCTTGATTAGCCAATATGGTTATACTCGTACTTTGACCAGAGAAACAACTCATTGGCTTGGGTTAACTCCTATTATCTGTTTTTTTTTTTTTTTTTTTTTTTTTTTTTAGATAATTTTTACTATGAAACGCCTAGGCATTCACTACCACATACAACTTCAGAGGTTAGGGAGTGATTCTACTGCAAGAAAACTTTTGTCTCAGTACTTTCTGTTTACTATTTTACTGTTTAAAGACCGAGAATACAAGGGTGTCCTGCACCATGGCATAATGGGCTACTCTTTGGTTACCTGGCACAGAGTTCACCCAGGTTCGATTCAACCCTTGGGGGGAGGGGAGGTGCCAATTTTAAGTCCTGGGTATAGGACCAGTATCCAATGAGCATTGTGAGGAAATTTGAGGAGCTATGGTAGGTAGTGAATCTTGGTCAACTTTCTGGCAGGGTTGCTATGAAGCTGACCAACCGTATTGGTTGGATTTTGCCCACTCTGCCTTGTGTAGGCATGAGGCCGGCTGTCGGGTTGGCAGACTCTGGTTTGCTTGCGAGATGATTATTAATTATTATTACTAGTCAAAGAGTATGACTTAATATAGGGATACTGACCTCCTAATTAGATATGAATGAAATAATTGAGTTATAAACTCAATAGCAAGTTTTATCTGCATAGTCTAGAACTACTGTAATGTAATCTGCCTCTTACTAATGCATACAAAGAATCAATAATTAAATTTCTTTTGAATATAACTAAAGCAGTTAAACCACTGAAGTTACACAAAGTCCTGCAAACCAAAGCAAACATAAGAATACACTAATGGAAATCTATATGAACACTAAAATATCTCAAATCTCTCTTGGTACTAACTAGTTGCACAAAATATTCAAACTATTGATGTAATTAATCTATTGCTATCAAACTAGCAACCTCTTCACTACTTTTAAATGCAGGTTAAAACTTCTCACTCACCAAAACTGTCCCACTGCAAATCAAACTCAAAATGTATGTGAGTGATCACAGAATATATGTAATTAAACATGTAATAATAAGAATGTTTATTACAGTATTAAACTATGATTATCAAATTTTCATATTGTCAGAAGTGAAATAAATACTTAGATTCAAGAGGATAATTTTAACTTTGTGCAAGTTTCATTATAAATATGGGTACAAGGTTTAAAGGATCTGGCAATGCTTCAGTCAATGTGCTGACCTGGAATGTGAGCAAAATCTTAACTTACAGCTTCACTACTCTTTTAGCTTCATATTTTTACAAATATTATTTGTTTTAATGAATGATTAAATATAGTCGATCAGAAATACATCCAATGATTATAACATAGTTTTTGATAACTGTTTCCTAAATGATATTAGAACACCTCAATGTGATGTATCATTAGCAATACTAAGCTAAGAATTTTGTTCCATGAAAGTCAAATTTTACCTCCCTTTAAGGCAATGAATCAGAAATCAGTAAAATTTGATAAAAAAAAAAAAAAAAAAAGTGTTTCCTTTTTTTTAATATAGTTGTAATTTATACTTTCATTCAACTTGGTTATCCACTATAAAACTTTTAAAGCCATAAATGGTGATGCACTCCAAAGAACTTTCACCACCATCTTTCTCCATTTCTTTTTTCCAACACTTTCACTTTTAAAAATGCTTTTCGGATCACAGTTTGTAATTTATCTAGAAATATCCAGAAGAACTTTAGGAATTATGGATTTTAAAGTTATTGTGCACTATTTAAATATTAAATAGTTCCGCTGAAATGAATTTAAATATTTTCCATTGCTCAAACTGAAAAGTTAAAACAATACAATAACATTATTGAACAAAAAAGAGGGGAAAAAAGTTGTTTTCTGTGAAACCAATTTAAAAATATCTAAGCAATAACTTCTTTATATTTGCCTTAAGCTCAAATTACAAATTTGGGAACAATATGATAAACTGTGGGTCCAAGGAGTATTTCATGTAATGGCTAAATAGTGAATAGTGCAAATACTGGACAGTAGTGACTAAAGAGGGAACAATATAAGCACTAAATAACGTTATTACTAGGCAATAATTAAATAGTGCACCGCAAAATCAGACAAAAGTGACAAGCATGTCCAATGCCTAACGTGGAATAGCTCACCACGATGGAATAGATGAGCTTTCCCTATCTGATAGGAGGCCTTTGCCCTTCACGGGACATTTTAAGCTATTTTCATTTCATTTTCATTCATATCAAAATATGATTATGGATAACACAAAATCTCAACAGCAGTTTGACATTTGTTCCTTAAAATGATGTGTACACTGTTATGTTACATTTTATGTTACAAATGTAGCAAAGCAGTGAGAGCAATCACAAGAAAACCGTGGATTTTAGAACTTTCTTAATGATTTCATTAGGCTATTTCCGTATTGTGAATTTATTGACCACTGACTTTTTTTTTAAAAAATATTTTGAAATAATTTTCTATTGATACACCATAGAAACCCATCTGCCTAATATGCAGAGTTTCTGCTTAAAAGTTATCTGTATAAATAAACAGGGAATAACAATTGTTGCTTATTACTGTAAACCTGTAAAGACGTAAATGAACAAAACCTGTAGGCAAATTATCAAGTTAACAGGTATCAAACCTTGCTGAAAACAGCGAGATATTGTCTTCTGAACAAAGTAAGCACTCACATAGGAATTCAGTAGCATTCCATTTCATCAGAAGAAAAGGCCGATAAAATCTTCATACTTATTTCACTTCTATCGTATATGTTCCCATTAAATGAATATAACTCTGTCCTTCGCAGCTTTATTTTATACTCATAAAGCCCTAAGTGAACTAGGAAAAATTTGCCCTTCAGAGAGAAATAAGGATAAAAGTTCATAGCTACCTATATAGTAAGGAAATTATAATGCAGTTTGTTCTATCTTAATTCTCTCTATTGCGGCATCTTAACTAAATTAATTTATTTTCAATTGTACAAGCACAAAAAAATTCTCATCTATATGATGTTATACTTCAATCAACATTATAGGAGGGCTTTTGAGCACTAAGTTATTTAATCTAATTTAATAAAAAAGGGTCCTACTCTTCTATGGAACATATTTCGAGGCTCTTTAAAGGAAAATACATTTGTCTTTAAGTACAATTAAGTTCAGGTATTGTAAGGAAAGAGCACGGTTTTTGAATCAGAAGGAAATGCATTGAACAGTAAGGAGTTAGATTATCAAGATCTTTAGTTCCAATAACTGTTCTTCAGTTTTATCACCAAGATTCTCAATCCTGTTTTACTGCTTAATTAGCTGATTTAGGGCAAAATATGCAAGTATAAAGCATGTTCTATCCATGTGATGGGAAACATTCAAGACTAATACTCTACAACATATGGTTTTGGTCGTTGTATGCCAAGAGAGAGCAAACTGGTTGATCTGAGTGACAGTGGAACATATTTTACCTTGAGGTGTTGAATGTCCTCCGTTCACTGCAACTGAGCCATCTGTTGTGCTGGAATTAGGACTGTCTGCATTTGAAGAAGAATTAGAAGTCATTGATTCTCCTACTGTTGATGCCAGTCCGAAAGGAATGCTACTTTTTAGATAGCTGCATTTTGTGGTGGAAGGGGGACGATCTTCGGAAGGACCGAAGAGGCGAGCGTAGGAATCATTACCAGGCTTGTTGCGTGGTGTGCTAGGTGGCTCTGTTGTAGTTCCATTGGTTTCTGCAAACAGGGATGACTGCAGATGATTCACAGGACGGCTCCTTCTTGGGGACTGCTCCACTGCTTCGGGTCGGCCGAAGATGTCACTGGTGCCACCACCTGGAGGCTTCAGCACTCTGTAACAAAAAAGATAGTGCATTTAGAATATAATTCAGTGGCAATTTTACGAAGTCACAGAATGTGAGACAACAGTAGTTCAATGAAAACTGTCAGCAGTAACGCCTAGTAACTGTCAAAACAGCAGGTTTATTTAAGACTAGTAAATATTATTCTAGTTAATGCTGTGAGAAATCAAAATATACTCATTAGTATTAGAAAATCTAATCAATATGGTGTAATGTAGAAAAATGAAAAATCAAACAGCTGCTCTAAATATGTAATTACATTATTCAAGCTATAATTGCTATTTTATTATCAATAAAACTTTATAGTTCAACAGTAGAAAAACTTGTATGGCTTTATTACACAATGTCAAAGCAGCTCTTTGCAGTGGTAACTTTCCCAGCATAACCCAATTTCTGAAAGACATTAAAGGTTTGCTGCTAAGAACTGAATGCAACATAGATCTTAAATGCATTTGTTGCTGTATTAATGAATAAGAGCACTAGTGCTAAAAGTGTTTCTGTTCTTCAGTAAACTAATGACTTGACGGCATGAATGACTACTGAATTTTTTTCCTTTCTTACTTTCTGTACCATGCATCTAGTAAGTAGAGGAAATATAATTTTATTCAACAAATGTTATATCTAGATTTCACGGGAAATGCATGTTTTATGGCAATAAAAATTAATAAATTAATTAAAATAGAAATACTGTTTCAAAAACCAAACTGATGGATAACCAAACATGATATTTATGATACTATGATAACATTCAGAGGGGAGACTTAGTACCTCATGCTCCTGATGAGGAAGAAAGGGTGAAAGGATACTAAGGGTGACAAACTGAGGGATGAAAGCAGAAGGCAGGGTGTCAAACAACTACAGATTTGAATGGTCTGATGATAGCTTGTACAACCAACTCTCCTCTTTCCCTCGGGCTTACCCATCTCCTCAGAGGATTAACAGAGAGCAACGTACATGTTAAGTATGCTGAAATTCCTCCCAATAATTGGCTATTAAATTTAATATCTTCCAAAGAAACAGAAATTTTCAAGGAACACCCCCCCCCCCCCATTCCAAACTACCCTTATATGGAAAACTTTTAACTTTCTTTTTATTTTCACAAAAAAGTCTACAAACATTTTGTTTAAAAGATTTTTACCTAAAAATAAAATGTACATCTTCAACTTTCTGAGTATAGCATGCAAGGGCCTCTTCATTCCGAGAGAACTTTCATATCATGTTTTATCACTGGTAAATCATAAGGGTTACACAAAAGCTTAACACATTAGCATGCCATTTTGATTAATTTTTATTCATACTTCATTTTAATTAGCATTTATATAGCATCAACTATTTCCACAATGTTTGTCATTATTGGTTTGAATTTTCTAAACCTTTCCTTTTTTACACCTTCTTTTTAAAGTGCATATCATTAAGTTGTTTCTTGCAATGTCATGAAAAACGCCATGGAATATAAATGCAATTTCATTTCAATATTTTTAAACAGCTGACCATCGGTTTACTTTCCTGTATGCCAACAAAATGTGTAAAATGCTAGCCCTGTAGCTCAGTTGGTAGAGCACCTGCCTGCTGTGTAAGGAGCTCCCAGGTTTGATTCCCGGCTCCTACCAAGATGATTCCTGGTCTTTCCCAGAGTCAGGAAGTATGAATGAGAGTGTGCATGTGTGCATGATGTAATGATTAAAATACAAAGTACAAGCATCGATATGTCTCCAAACGAGAGCGGTCGCCGATATTACCATGCAATTAAAGGCAGGTTATAAATGGAACAAACAAAAGTGTAAGGAACATAATTCTGCAAACAATTATCTTAATTAGTATATAGAAAAACAAGCTTTTGTAAGAATAGTTTGTAGGAGCCATATAAAATAAACAATAGTTTTAGGAAGCATGTGAATGTAACTAGTGCAGTTTGAGGTCTGCCACTGAAGATAGAGCTGTGCTGAGACAGGTTTCATCCAATATTCATCAATCCCATATTTAGGAATATAGAATATTACAAAAAGAATTTGGAACATTTGTAACATTTTATTTCACATCTGTTCCTAGGTGCATTTGTAGTTTGTTCTTTATTTGCCGAATTCTTTGCTCATATGTGTGTTTTGATATGAAATTCATTGACATTAAATTCGCCAACTGACGTATGTTTTACCGCTAAACCGCTAGGGATCCCCGTATGCGAGATGCACACCGGTTGCCGCGAATTACTATTGTAAGTAATTGATTCCCGGGCTTCATCATTAAACCATTATTATTAAGTTAATTGATGGAAATTAATCGTTCCTGCATACTAGCCATGACGGCATGTTGGCTATGGTAGCTCAGAGGTTAAGAGGGACCCGACGGAAACCGTGAGATCCGTGGTTCAAATCCCTGCCATGGCATTGAATTTTTCAGGTTGATTTTATCTAACCAAAACCTTAGCCTATACAGCGATAGTATGGAGGAACGATTAATTTCCATTAATTAACTTAATAATCAGGTGCTCTGTTACTAACGCGGACAATTATCGAGCTATGTTTCCAAAATGTAACAGTATTAACTGCAGGACAATATCTGTTAACGTATGGGCGATGTGCTGTCGAACTCGAGACCGTCAACTGCAAACAGGAACTTTAAAAGGACCACATGTCATTTACGTCTACGCCATAAAAAACAAGCCACGTCCTACCAGCTGCATTTGGGTGCAGCATTCTTCTCCCCACATTTACCCACGTTTTGATATCCGGTATTGAGTCATGCACCTACCATATCTGGACGACTGGTTGGATACACAGCATTCCCAAAACGTAATTTATTGCCACCAGGAGGACATTTAACGGCAGCAGTAGGTCAGTGAAAATAGAGCTCGCCTACTGATCAGCTAGCCTGGATTGTGAACCTTTATGTAATAACAAGAGTTCAATGAACTACAGATAAAGTTTTATTTATGCCTCATACAATCGCTTATTTGTTTTTGCGCGTCTCGAACGCAGTAAGTCTTTTGCCGCTGTTTGTTTTTCTAAATGTCTAGAGCACGACTCGAACCAGCGATCCACCATTCCAAAGTCACACTCGCCGACCACGTACGCGAGGGCCAGCATTGGTTAACAATTGAACACGGTACCAAAAAGGATGACAGTCCCAATGTCCAGCTGAAAACGCAAAACTTAAAGAGCAATGCTCTTCAAACATACAATAGAACGTCGTTTACCCGATCAACTGGGATCGGGGCCAATGCGACTTAACGAAAATCCGGTTATCTAGAGAATGACGGAAAAAGCGATAAAACATGTACATCACCGGAATATTTTTGATGGAGTTTATCGGCATACTTTCGTCTAAAAACTCATACATTGTACGCACTATAAAAACCAAAGTATTTGCACTCTACTACAAACTAAAAAAGACAGTGAGCTTCTGCTGTCTAAGTTTAGAGTATCGCTTACGAGCAGCGCGATCTCGCATCCGATTTAACATTAGAAGTTCATTTGGAGATGTTTCGGCTCGACTCTAAAAATAAAGCATCACTTTCTGTTTGTTTGTCAGTAACATTGTATGATGCAATAATGCCTTCCTTTGTAATCAGTTTGTAACCTCCTTGATTGTCGTTTTGCAACCAATGTGTCTTCAACATTGGAACAGCCATCGATATTTTTTAAGATGTCTAGAATTTTCTACACATTGAGTGTTTTCTGTTAAGTCACACACGAGGCCACTACTTTTACCGTGACTTTATCACTGTTTCTCTTCCAGTTTGGTCCCAAGCAGATATAGTGATAGCAATGAATTCGGCCGCTGGCAAAAAACTGAAGTAAAATACTGATAACAGCAATTTGTCTGTAAAACACTTCTTCATTTACTAAGCTGAATAATGCAACTTCTTTTACTTTTTTGTTTTATTTATTTAACTACAATGGTCATATCGGCGGCTGTTCTCCTTTGGAACACATTGAAGGTGCTAACTCGTAAACGTTAGGTTTTAATCGTTATATCACGCACACATTCACACTCTCATTCATACTTCCAGACTCTGGGGAAGATGAGGAATTATCTTGGTTGGAGAAAAATCCCCACCCCCACCGCCGGGAATCGAACCCGGGACCCCTAGCACTAATGTAACTTATTTTCAAATATGGTCCGGATTAAAGAGGTTTTACTGTACATGTGCTATTTTTTACCTACATTAGTCTCCCGAAATTTGTAAACTTCTCTTGCCAATAAACGGTTGCCTCTCGCAGATTGCACTTCTGGAAGTTTGTTGAGTTTTTTTTTCTTTTTTTTTTCCTCTCTCTTTTTTCTCCCCTATGCATCATTCAATTTTTCCAGTATGGCGAAATCTTAAGAGATGAGGCAGTCTTCCTCCCTCGAGGAACACTACAAGAAGGCATGCAAGAACATCTGGCATGCTCAGGTCCACATCTTGCAGTGCTTACACCAACGGAATATTAGAAAATTCCGTTATATCTCAGCATTCCTTTGCGCTAAACTGATTTTGTTTATCGGGCCAAAAAATTCGAACTGTCATCAAGGATACTAAACCCACCATAAGAGGAGTGTTGTTAAGCTGGATAATCAATGAACTTTCGCGTTCAAATTTGATAATACAAACGAATTTACATCAAAGCTAAGTGTTGTACAGGTGATACCTAACGCTTGCGTTAGATGCCAAAGAAATTGCAAATACATATCAAAGATTATACATTGTTAAACCTTTATTTTGTTGCTGCAATTACGATCTTTTAAAAAATCACTTATCACTTGTGAACTTCTTGGTTATACGCGACTGTTATAAGTTAAACAACCTTAGTTGCGCTGTCGCTTACCTGTACCACTTGCTTGAGGATTTAGCTAATAAATGGCGTACGTTGTGGAGTTTTCCCTGCTAGTTTTATTTCTAATTAATTTTTTGCATAGCAAGGAATCTGGTATTAAAAAAAAAAGTCAAGCGAAGGGATACAAGGGATTTAGACAGTCTATTACGGAATGGGAGCTACAAACGTTAATGACCGAACCACCTTGCTTAGCACTTCCATACTGTAATGACGTATAAAGTAGCAGCTTTTCATTGTAATTTTTGTGCTGTACTTTCACGCAATAGTTTAAAATAAATGCATAATCGTGTTTTGCAGAAGAATGAAAATCTACTTAACTGGTTTTAGCTTGGGACTGAAATTCAAAATTGTTATGTAAAAACTGAATTTAACGGAAATTTGCTGAATTTTACATTTCTTAAATTATAATTTATGATAGCAACGTAATACCTCCTGCAAGCTTATCTCTGCAACATGCTGCTTCAAATACATCCATAAAATAACAATGCTATTGTTATTCCAAAATAGCGAGTCACCAAGCATTTCAAATTATTGGTCTTAAAGGTATTAATAAATTTTGGCTCTAACATTTAGTTACTGGTTTATTTTCTAACTGTTGTGAAGCATTTTGTCTTTGGGAAAGAAGGCATTTTCGTCATTCCATTTGTATGCAGAAGTACAGGCAAGAGTTATATTTTCCCCGAATACTAAAACTTCGAACTTCATTTAGTTTAAATCAAGTAAATTCGCTTTAGAAATGTTAACCCGTGAACGGCTATTCCTTCAAAATAATATGTTATTTTTGCAAGTGTTATTGCTGTGTTAAGTTACGAAGGTGACTCACTGCAATGTGCGTGTTCAACTGATGTATTCGATAATACAACTGCTTTTACCATAACCCCGGGCCCTATAAATGGTATTAGAATTAAAACTTTTGTTCCTTACGGCTTACATTCTCTCACGTTCATGTCAAATCATTGAAGCGTATCGGAAAAAATGCGAAATACAGAGTTGTTTACAGAAACTTATCGCACATTCACGGCGAGTCAGTATGGCAAGTATGTACTCTGTTCAGGTGCAATCATGCCTTCTGGACAGCGACGTGTCATACATCGGCAGGCGCGAGAAATCATATAACGTGATCTAATATTGTTACAAGGAAAATGAGGAGGAAATGAAAATTCCTCTAAGTCAAGGGACAAAACGGGAGCTTGGCATAGTAATTTACATTTGCGTATAATTGGCTAATTCTTTCTTAGCACGCGCACACAGCTCCCAAATGCTCTGTTTCGTCACTGTAAACAGGGTTATTAATATTTCGCAAATGCAGTGCTCGTCAACGAAGGTCAATATGCCTCAACGCTCTGCCATGTAGTAATTAAAAACTACAATAAAATACATAATTGTAATGTAACAAAAGTTAACTACATGTACAACTAAAATACTGATACAACTGTCTAAATATTCTTCCAATAGAAATTTAACAGGAAATTATTCATAGACTTTCGGTAAGCATTTCCCCAACAGAATTCTATCAAAAGCGACATACTTTATATCTAGTTTTAGATACTAAATTCCAGCTGTTATAAATTCCTCCCCATACTTTTGGTAACATTAGTTAAGATGCCAGTTAATTTATCGTCATTGTGGCCCATTATTTGTTAGCACAAAGTATTCACCCAAAACCAAAAATTACCAGAAAGGGTTTTTTATTACTGCTTTATTTTACGTATAGATTAGTAAACCTATGTCCAGCGTATTTACAGGTTATGTTCCAATGTGGAATACCAAAATACATTCCATTAAATGAAAGCAAACTATTAGAAATGTTAAAGTAATTAAAACCTTGCTTTTTACATCTTAAAGCATATTTACCTGTGATGACAGGGCGAGCCTTTGAACTCGGCCCCGAAGAGGTCGTGGCAGTCGCCACCTGGAGGCTGCTTCATGGTCCTGTGAACAGCCGGTCGCCAGTTGAGAATTTTGCCCAATGCATACTCGAATTTCTCATACATCCAAATGAATGTAAAATAACACCGAATTACAAGAAAGGGATTCCAGAATGCTGGTCTGATGGGCATGAAGCGGAACGATGGAGAATTACTGCAACCTCGAACATATGAGACGCACTTCCACACACTCCCACGAAGAAAAGTGACCTAATAGACACTGCCTTGATGTATGAACAACTGCATGCTTTTAGGCCAGGTATGTACCGAATTCAGATTGAATTTAGTGAACCAAAGCAGAAGCTTTCTACTAAGTCAGCAACTGGATAAGAGCACTTCAACATCCGACCTTAGATTCCTCCAATAAGATTTGATATTCTTGTCTTAAACGATGTTAGGAACAACACTATCAAAATATTGGAGCTGTAACATTTTCCACTCCATTGGAAAGGCCACTTGGATTCATAGACAATGTTCGATTATAGTCAATTTATAAATCTTTCCTTCAGTTGAATTCTCGAATTATATGCAAATAAAAGTGCAAGGACGCACTGACATTGAAGAATTCTCCGAGAGGCAACATTACCGAGACACACTGATAACTGCAATCTCGATCAGTGGGTGGTTTATTAACGCAAACTAAGTAAAACTTTTCCTTGACACTCTGTATCAGAACTAGAATAATGTTCTAAATGAGTTAATTAATAAACACCCATATCATAGGTAGAGAAGGTTCAAGTTTTGCATATCAACATACTAGAAAACAAGCGCAGAAACCAAGAATTCGCAAGCAAAGAAGAAACAAAGTTCATATGCATGTAGCTTTCTGTAAGACGGTAGTTTTTGGATAATTTGGATAACTAAGTATGGTAAACAAAATGTTGACATCTCTTACGACTGAAGCAATGGTCGTTTCTTCGAGATAGTACCACTGGAGAGATATGACTAAGCTAACTAGAAAACGCAATGTCATTGTTACATGTGTTCCGATTGTACATAGCTTCCGAGAAGACCTCGAACAGAGGACCCCTGAGAGTCCGGACACATGCACCTGCAACCTTACACCTGAGGAAGAAACCTGAACCGTTCCTTCCTCTATGACGCCCAGCTGCTGCTGATGAAAACTGGACAAAGGATGATGGTATACCACGACACCACCCATGGAACAAAACACGAGCAAAACAATAAAACACGTGTACAGCCATGATATGGGAGGGCGGACCCTCAGGATCTCCAAACCTGTCCGCATTCGCGATTGAAAGTACCTGATGTTACGCTTCATTTCTGGGAACGAATCTGTGATCGTCTCATTTTTGGTGTATCATTTGGATATATTGTGGAACTTAAGTTGCTGCGCATTAGAAATGCATTCTACTCATATTCAAACTATACAATGCTTAAATTGCATATTTACAGATGTCTTCATATTCCCACGTTCAAAGATTGTCGCTAGTTGCTAATTCCATTAAATAATTTACAACACTATAATAACATTTCTAATACCTAGCTATGCTGAAGCAATATTAAGAGGAATTCAGATTGTAAAGTCAATCAAGTACTCCAAATTTTATACGCTGGTTATTTTGAACAAAGAGACCTGTGCCCCACATGAGCACTACTCAGACTTCACCAGTGTCATTATGACTTACTTTCGCCATTGTATGATGAGGTAGATTTGCATATAAGTACATATACCTATGATCTACATTAAAGTAGGTCATGCCAAGTTTTAAAAAAGCTCTTGTAACAATACTGTATAAAAACTGATAGTGGTCGTGATTCTGCGAGTAGTCCGAATTCTCCCAAGATAGCGAACATGGAAATTTTGGCACAGACAGTATAAGGAAAATGAGCGAACACATGAAATTCATAGCCTGTGTAATGGCATTTAGTATGGTAAATTGCACAGGTAATTTTTTGAAATCAGGTGACTATACCTACGCAAACATGAGTACGCCATGAATTCGTCAATTTTACTAAAATCGCTGAGCTGTTTTACTTTTGTGTGCATATGGTATGTGCCTCGCTTAAATCATTTTCCGTTTAAAGTCGGCGGAAACTATAAAATACATTTATATTATTATTATTATTATTATTATTATTATTATTATTATTATTATTATTATTATTATTATTATTATTATTATTATTATTATTATTAACGTTTGGCTTAAATCTCTAGCACTGCTTTATTCTTTGTTGATTCTCGCATCTCATGAATAATCCGGAAGAGTACAACATTTGATCAAAACATTGGTGGATCCTGGATGGCGATGGAACATATCTAAATCAGATGAGCATTTTACACCTTGAGTTCGGGGAGTGTAACATTGCGATGGACTATATCTGCAAATATGTCCCACTAACTCGAAAACAAAACAAAAATTATCAAGCCGAACTGAATGCGCTTAACATTATAAAAATAATATTTAGACTACGAAATACATCAAGCGGTGAGTAAGTAATAATCAAACCATTCAAAAATTACTTTACAAAGGATTTTTAATCTCAAACTTTAGGTTAATATTTGCATCCAAAGAATAATTATGTGAATTAGATATCGTGTATAAAATTCAGAAATGAAAATACTCTATTAATAACTGCATGTCAGCCACGGTAGCGTAGATGGTAGCGTGTCTACCTCACATTCAAGAGGTCCCAAGATCGAAACTAGGTCATGGTGAGTTACCTGGATAAGGGTTTTCGGGGGTTTCTCTATCTTGGACCCATTTGAGCATCATTTCACCCATTTCATTCATCGTCCGATATAACTTAACGCTGGAGGACGTAAATTAAAAAAAAATGACTACATTTTGCCCACTGCTAGCTACAGAGCCACCAGAAAAAAGTTCCTCAAAATTCTTCCTTCCAGCTGAGGACTAAAGACTGATGAAACACCTTTAATTTTTACTTGTTCTTGGTAAATAGACGAAGGTATTGACGTTCCACTCAAACTTTCGAGGGTGGAAAACACGTTTTGAGGTACCCTGAATAACAGATTTTATAGTGCGTATACAGCATAACTAAAAAAATATACATTCGATTTAAATACCAAACTTAGTATTGAAGTTCGTCTCAAGAATGTAATACAAAATTTTCAAGAAGGGCCCCGCCCCCCCCCCCTAAAATGATACCCGTTTACACCAAACAATTATTAAAATCTTTTGATTTTATCAAAAGTGCATATGACTAAATTTGACTAAAATATCATAGGTTTAAGATATTTCCATGGCAAATAAAATTAATATTTTGAATTTTCTGGGAATAGCTTCAGACTTTTCTAAACCGTAACAGACAAACTGCTACCACACAAAAGTTGTACATCTGCTTAAAGCACATTTTTGTAGTTAATTTTCGAGATATTCCTTATTACTGGTTTGAATTTTCAAATACATATACTTTTCATAAATGTGAAATAATTCTTATTTTATGTACTGTCTATACGAAGAGAAGGGAATGTTGAAGCCATCAAGTGTCTGTACCAACACAATACAACCTCAGAGCTATGTGGAAATAACACAGATTCTTATTTTTACTTCAAAATTACTTTACTCCAGTGCTTTGAAATTACATCCAATCATGGAAATCATTGCTTTAAAGGTAATATTGAAAACTATAGAACATAATTTCTGTGTAGTGAGTCAACAGGCATTAAGAGGTCGACGATCTCGATGTTGTAACGTTCGACAGATGCCACACCTTCTGTAATTACAACAACGGTGCATCTTTCCTTCAGAGATTGCGAATGGCAAACTGTACCAGTTATTGACCCAAAAGGCAGGTTCCAGGTAATAGCGATAAGAGACGTAATATTAGCTATCGGCAATAGATAAGTTCTGTACAGCATAATGTGCTTTTGTTCTCAAGTTGGAAGCTACTCGTTATAACTTGTTCCTCGTTCCTTTGAATGCGCACTAAACCTAGGCTATAGTAAATTCATGAAATTTACTTTCGGCATCTACTGCAAAGGCATTCTATGATCGGTATCACAAATTTCTTAAAGTTAAATTGTTAATGTCAAAACTACATTAGTATAAAACCACCTTACGGCAATCATTTCTGATTAATGTGATTTGATAAGGTTACGTCCTGTAAATTTTAACGAGGCTACTGCATTTCGGCGTAATTAAATATCCTTCTTGCCGAGAATCGAACCAACAGCATCGAACACTAAGTCGCCAATTGTGGCTTATTGATCGACATATTTAAGAAGGTACAAAGAAATTAAGAAAATATAATTTCATCTTTTTTCTAATACCTACTGTTGATTTTGGTGGAAATTTTAAGGATTTTAAATTCACGTGCCTCATTAACTTATACAAACGCTAACGATGAAATTAATTTTTCTAAAATTTGTTTTTACATATTCAAGTACATTTTTATTAAAATTATAAGAGATAGTCAACGTCATCTCTGTGAAGTTTTGCTAGAAATGACAATACAATATTCGACATTTTGTGCCAATTCGTACGTATTTTAGTAAAACTCAAAAGCATTCTAAATGGTAGTCCAACGATAACCATCTTATGGAACGTACGTACGGGGAGAAGTTAGGGAAAGGGGCGGCGAAAAGATGATTCGAGTCATTTGGACCACACCGCTGACTCCGAAAGGCTTCCTGAAAAAATATCTATCGTGTTGCACTCTCATACTTTTCTACTCACTATGGGAATAACGCATATTCTGTCTTCATATTAATAGATATAAACATTTGCAGACATTGTTTTATTGTATACTTTTTAGATACAACGGTATTAACAGAAATTATTTTCTTTTAAATGGGCAAGAAGGAGAAAAATACTTTCTACTTAAGGAAAGAGTAGTTAAGTATTTGAAAATTCAAACCAAGAACAGGAAATATCTCGGAAATGGTTAACCCTAAATATAAAATACATTGGTCAAATTATGTTGTGTAGTATGAGTAACAGCTTATCCATCTCCAACGGTTTAACTATTATGCCCAAGTCATTCAAAATGAAGAAAAATTGAAGATATACATTTAATCTGTTATTAAAATGTCCAAATTATATGACATTTTAGGGAAAATCCTTGAGAAATATTTTTCGAGAAAATAAAATGTTTCTACGGACAGTTTGGGATGGAGATATGTCTTGAGTCTTCGTGTGGCAGATACCTAACTCGAGTACCAAGTTTGGTTTTCTGTTAGAAAAGGTTACATTTACATTAAGACCAAATAAACTGTTCTATTTTGAATATAATAGAAAACGTTATTTTTACCTCGAACATCTCAATTGGTCAAGGCTTTCTCCTCTCAACTATCTTCAAGTAAAAAGAACAATCTCCTGAGATACCAAGTAGCATCAACTGAAATCGATAGGGATGCGGTTCTTACTCCACGCCGACAATTCAGCAAACGGCATGGTTCATTAAACCGTCAGTTAGGGTGAAACGTTAAGAAGGCCAAAGGGATCGAGACTTCACAACACAGGAAAAGCGGCTTCTTTGCACAAACGTTCCATGCAAACCACAACTATCTATGGACGTTAGAAAGCACAGGATGAAAATGTGACTTGGTTCGAGAATGGAACTCAAGTAATTAGCGATCGAAACCGGCTTCACTACCGATAATACATGTTTTTGTTTTTCACCGAACAGGTTTTCAATGTGCGACGCTGTTTCATATGACAAATTAATGAGATGAGTGTCAGGATTTCAAGTAACGCAATCTTGATGTTTATTTGCGAATTAGTACAGATTAACTGACGGAAGTGAGAGCACTTCAGTTTGTCATCACCAAGGAATCCTGATTACCAACTTATCACAATAACAGCGGTATTACTAAATGCAGAATTGAATTTGTCTACGAATAACTAGAACAAGCTTTACTGAATACAGCGCGAATAAAGTAAACGACAGCACAACAATGAAGAGGTGATATATTTCAGAAGAAAACTTAAGATTGAAACGCGATTGCATCTGCTGCAAGTTCATGATGAGATTTCATTCAGAAAATTAGATTACGCCGCCCCATGTCTAAACTCCACTAATTTAATTTTAACGGCATCGCGAGGATTCAAATTTGAGCAGCGTCTTGCTTACCACCTAGACTTGATGACCTTGAAATAGCTGAATCCTAATTGGAAGGCAGTTGATCGTTCTACCTACATACATGTGTATGGTCTTTGGCGTGAGAAAAAGCCAAGGATCGTCTGGTGCAAGGTCAGGACACAAGCAGCGTACTTTTGGTGAAAGCATGATCACAAGATTTACAACTACAATGCCAAAATATTTACTAATAACTGCTAACAAGCCTCAAGTTTTACAAAATGCGTTGTGAGCTGCTGCCTGTTTATTCGTGAGAGAAATGGGCGGGTCCTGAGAAAGGAGTACCTCAGGTTGTGTAGAGAAAATGTTTCCCCTCAAATAAGAAATGTCTACAGATTTGTGATCTGAACGCTTTTAAGTCAACACTGATCCGGATGTGTTACATGGCCTCCTTGCCCACTGGTTTGACAGGGAGTGCCCATTGGTGACGAAGTTTAGGAGCCGGTGTTAAACTCTCCAATTCAGAATGCAATATTATTTAACGCTTCCTTAAGGAACGACTTATGAGAAGGTAACTGACTAGAAATTAGCAATGATACATTGACCCTTCAAATCTAAACTCACTTAAATCTGTTACAATTATTTGAATCGATCGAGATCGAGCAGACGATGCAAATGTTTTAACAACAATGCTTTCTCCTCAAGAAAAAGAAGTTACCGTAATAGACACACGAATTCAATTCCTTGTTCCATATTTATTTACATAATATAAAATCTTATCTTTAGAGCGAACTGATATAATTCCAGTAAAGGAATGGCTTCTACTTAAGAATACACATTTTATACGTACCAAATGACTGATAATGAGAGAAGTTATGTAAAGCAATTCATAACAAAATCAATGCACTACAAATTATTTTCGAAAAAAACATTACATTTTACCAGATTTAAGTTTTATATTCACTCCACATTTCGATATCACTACTCACAAGCACGCATTTAAGATCCCCAATTTTTTTTAAAGCCACGTTCGTGAACCCATGTGAATTGCGTAACCCAAAAACGGGTTCAGAGTTAGCGAACTGGAGTCTCAAGTCACTTGGATAAGTTTCTCCAACCCCGGCAATTTTCCCAAATTCTTGCTCCATTTGAACATCATTTCGTTCATTCACCGCCAAGAAGTTAATTAATCAAGCAAATAAGTAATCAAAGTAAATCATGATGATTAATTGCCCTTTGAAGACGGAAAGCCCTTCCCCCAAAGAAAATACTAAAAAATAGTGATCAGATAGCTATCCAATTTCATACTTGAGAATACACTAATTACGACAGAAGAAATTTTTTAATCAAATTTCCTTCACCTAAACCACCATTTACATGTACACGTTAACATTTTTCTTAAAATGTTGTTTCAAAAATGTTCATTATTAATAAAATGTACATATTTAATTTTCTGAGAATATTTTGTGAAGCCGCCTCTATACTGCATGAATTTTACGGTAAAACTGGTATATACAAACTTACTGCACGAAAAAAGTAGAGTTCGAAAGATATAGTTTCACAAGTAAGGGTATTACATTTTTATGCAGATTGAAATCCTGTGATATCCATAAAGTAACTTACACGAAAGTTCATATGGCGAGTACATTATTATCTATAAGCCACTTTTCGATTATCCTGAAATTCCTCTTCAAATCAAACACGAAGGCACACATGCTTTGCCGGTCAAGTGCAGCGAACAACACTGCTGCATCACCCTAAAATCTAAATGGGCATTCAGATGAGAAAAGTTTATATTTTATTTTTGCGATATAGTAATTGGCACCAAGGTTTATGGATGCCTTGTGAAACACAGCTTGATTGCCTAAGCAGCAGATCTACTACCACATTTAAACACGGCATCGAATATGAACTTTCACACCTATAATTTTCTGGAAAATGAGCTCTTATTTTCATCTTAAAAACACGTATATGATTGTTCAATTTAGAAAATTAATATTACTGACATTACACTTTCATAAACCGTATTATGTCTTTATAAGCAACTGGACAACACAAAATTCAACGACCAACAGAAGACGAAACCACACCAAAAATCTTAATAAATCACTAGGTTTCCCAACGAATGAGACCAAACAAGGACGATGTAAACATTATGAACAAGCCAAAGTCGTTTTCTCCGAGTGTTGCAATGAGAAAGTAGGCAGTGTCTTTTTCACTGAAAGTTCTAATTCTTACCTCGACTGCAGAATAAACAACTGAAGAGACCAGCATTATGGAACATGTACCAATATACAAAGTAATGAAATGTAACCTCAAGTAACGTCGTCGACACACACCTTGGGGAGCTCATGCTGCAGTCGCTCGTAGCACACCCTTACTCGACGGTGGTACAACACTGACTGACCGACTGTTGCTGGCTGGATGACTGGTTGGTTGCGTGTATTAATCTGTGGTTGCGTGAGAGAGCGGCCGTCGAGAATATCAACGCTGGGCACTGAGACGAGCCAGTACAGCACAGCGCGTGTGATTCACGGCTAATGAGATGCAAGGCGTGCCGCAATGTCACCGACAGGCTTATTAATCCTACCGAACAATAGCTGGGGAAAATCCTTTCCAAATATAGGCATTTTGTTCTCTCTCGCTCTCCATCGGATGTTTTGGTATACAGCTTCAGAACCTGTTTCTTACTTCTTCCGCCTGAGCGCTAATAGCAGCAGTTCTATATGGCACGATTCAAGCCAATCTTAACTTGGTGGCTTTACAGGCACCTGTCAACTAGTTGGAATTTCTTCTGCCTATTAACTCGTGTAGCAGAATCATAGTTAATAATGTTATACTAAGTAAGCACTGTAGCAGTTATAGCAACGGCGCAAATCATCGATCACAGTTCAAAATCACAGTAATAAAAACTTGTGATTTAAAAATAAGATGTCATCAGGGAAGGAGCCCATACTAATAAAATTAGCTAACAACCTCAACAGAATCTTGCAAACTAAAATAAAATACAAACTTTTGCAAGAACTACGTACACATTTCGTAATGAGAATATTGAAAAATGGGAGCGCTAGGTTCAGGGAAATTGCCTACAAGGCCTTAGTGCGGCCGGTTATGGAATATGGAGTAGCATGCTGGGACCCGTATAGAGCTAACCAAATCGATCCATCAGAAAAAATACAGAAGATAGCAATAAAATTCATAAAAAGAGGCAAGTATTTTGGGCCTATAAAAGGAGATGAGACTAAATGGGAGGAATTAAGAATTAGGCGTAAAAAACATAGGTTGGTAGCATTATTCAAAGCTAATGCTGGTGTAAAGGCATGGGTGGACGTTAGTGTAAGGTTAGATAATCCGGATTATTATGGACGAAACGATCATAGGTATAACATTAAGGGTAGAAGATACAGAAGCGACGTAGGAAAATTTTCTTTTGTTAATAGAACCATTGAAGAATGGAATGAATTGCCTGTAGCAGTCTTTCAGGGCTGTCCCCTGTCGCTGAAGAAATTTAGAAAAAATCTAGATGGTTTATAGTTTAACTTTTGAATTATAATGGTATATAATATGTAAATAGAGAATTAATTAGATATGTTTTAAGTGACTATAGTAAAATAATATCATGTTTGTATTGTTTATTGTGTTATTGTTGTAAATCTAGTATTTGTAATTTGATCTGTATTCTTAACTCTGCCACCGGGTAGTACCCAATTGCAGTGAAATAAATACATACATACACATACATACATACATACACATTTGCCTGGATCCTGTACTGGCGATTAGATAGAAGGCGCCATGAAGATTCTTGGACTGGGATTTAGAGAAAAACCCTAAATAATATATATTCCATAATGTACAACACATTTTCGGTTTGTTTATGTAAGTTCAACGCCCGTTACTACTTCATAAGTACCAAGACGATACACATATTCAGTAAATCACTGAGCTAATTGTTAATACCTGGCAGGCTCGATGTATTTGTGTACGTGCAGAGTGAAATATAAGCGCATTACTAAACCCGTGTTATTTAATACGATACGCATTTAATGTAATGCGCTACGAAAACCAAACGTTTTTCTTGCGTTGCGTGCATAGAGGAAAAATGCTTTATTTCCTTCTCCATGCTTTGCCAGATTCAGTGCTCTTCCATCTGGCCACACGATGCCACTTTAAATGCTAACGCCAGATGCATATCTGTCCTATGTTACAAACTTCTCTCTCCAGTTGCATTTTGTACTGGGTATTATTGGTTATGTATTCGATCTGAAACTTGCTGTACACTTGGAAGATTTTGGCATGAAACCTGCAGCAGTTTCTAGCGTTAAGGTTACGGCTGCATTGTGAACAGTCTTGCCTCACGTTTGCCTTCATGCTATGTCTATTAGCGGTACGTTTTCGTAGTAAATGGAGCCTAAAAGTATAGAACAATTCATTTCCATCATAAAAAAAACACACGTATATCTGTATGCAAAATAGGAATTATCATGTCTCTGTTTCATCCACTGCAATGTTTAGTTATGACCAAGCTGTTTCTAAACTCTTGGACTGGAGGATATGCTGAAACTAACATTTTGTTTGGTGGCACAAATCTATCGAAACTGCCTATTGTTGCCTGAAAATGTTACATATTTTGGTGCTGTTGGACGTAAGTTTTACAGCTCAAGTAGCAAGAAGTAATCCCTGCAACGAAGGAAATTTTCACATTAAACTATAGGTCCGCATTGGCAGTGTAGATGGTAACGTGTCTGCCTCACGTTCAAGAAGTCTCGAGTTCGAATTTCGGTTAGGGTGAGTTACCTGGATAAGGTTTCTTCCGGGATTTTCCCGTATCCTGAAAGACGAATGTCAAGTAACTCTAAGCTGTATGTACTCCGGACTCATTTCAGCATCATTTCACCCATTTCATTCATCGTCCGACATGACTTAATGTTGGGAGGACATAATTACAAAATAAATAAATAAAAAACTATGGTTATTCGATGAGAGAGAGAAACTCTAATTTCTCTCTTAAATTTTAACACTTCTATTGCTTAACGATTTTAATATATCTATTCAATTGTCAAACATTCTAATTTACATCTGTATTTTCGTGCCAACTTTAGTGGACATTAACGTAGCGCTAACTCAATTATACTTTCAGTCTTTGTAAGACAAGAACGAGAAGATTTTACATTTTCCAAAACGACCTCTGAGTCATTTTCTCTTGATATAATGAAACGAAACATTCCTCTATTAACTCCTATAAAAATGACATTTTAATCCTTTTTATGATGGCTTCCATTCTTGTAGTCCAGGCATGTTGATTTATGACCTGTTGTGTCATTCTACCCCTCTTGTAAGTGTAACGCGGGTGGTCGGACTTTACGGAGACACAGTGCTAGACTAGAACCTTCTAAGAAGGTAGAGTCTGTTTAGTTAACTCATGTGCACGTCGGCCGCTGCCTTTGACGAACCCTTATAATCGTTTTACAACACCGGCCCTCCTCCCAGACCTTTCTGCAAGGTTGCCACCTTTCTCGATACGTCATGGGTATCGTAGAAGGTTTCGTCTAAATAAATTATCTTATGTCCATTAGTGCAAAATTTCCTTAGTCGCCAAGCTACAATTCTACTGGATTCCATAATAACGCTTAACTTATTCAAAGTGCGGCATTTGAAACCCAGCTCCTTTAGGAGACCGCGCAAAGTGCAGCGTCCATAAGAAAATCACACATTTCTTGCAAATCTGCAACCAATTCGTCTAAGGTGGGCGCTCTCCCTTTTGCATAGAATCTATAAATTTCTCGAGGAATTAAATCGCATGTGAAATTATCTACTTTAGAGAAACGTTTCCTTATGTTTTTACACTTGATCGGCCTCTTTGGTATTCCTTTCGTCACAATATTTCTTACTGTATTTCTGTGAATACCCAGAATTTATGATCGGGTTTATTGCACGACCCCTTACCAAGATTATTTCTCAGCACATATTTATATGTGTTCAAAACAAGCACCTGAATTTGCTTAGAAACAGTTCCCATTTTAACTTTGTGGTTTTTTTTTTTTTTTTTTTAGGCTTTCCCAGTAATATAACTCGGCCCAGTTATTCACACTATTGCCATCACTTTGATTATTTTCACTTGACTGAAAGTTATCTACTACTTCATCTGCATTTACCATTGCATTTCCCTCCCACGGTCTCCACATCGTAACACACAACGAATTTCTGCACGTAATAAAACAGATCATCTGGAAGTTGGAACTATGGCAACTGAGACTCCACGTGGAGTAGACATGCGACTGTCACTTCGAGAAAATCAGGGTTGCTGTTGGTCCTCAACGACAGTGTTCCATTTCTGAAGTGTGGATATAGATTTATGACGGTCATTAGTGGGCGGGAGGGTGAGTCTTCTTTGAGGGGCCAAATCTCGTGTCCCATCTATTAGCACTCCTGTTGTATACTTGAATAAATACATTTTCAAATGAGCAGTTTGGAAGTTTAATTAATTACTAATTGCTAAAGGACGGGATCTTACATGCTTACTTTTTATTAACTCGAAAGTTTTCTCCTCGAGTTTTTATTACACTGAAGTTTTAGCTTTATATTAAAACGGGGGTGTTAAGTTTACACCTACCAAAATTGTTTTAATTTGCTGAAAACATGATTTATGGAATATTTTCCTCACCCCTTGAACTGATGATGTCTCCTGTCGACACGTTTTATTGCTATTTAGTGCTGATGTTCTACACTTCTCTTTGCTCAAACCCTCTGTATATACAATCAACATGGGGCCAATGCCCGGACCAGCTAAATGATGGAAGTGCTCTGCTGTTTGGAGAATATCTGTTGTTATGGTAGTAAGCTTGGTTCTATTTTGGTAACATGTCGCCAGCTTCAGTTTCATATACATTTTACCCTTATTTCTCAGATAAAACAGCGAAATTAAGTTAGATTTCACTTCCAATGGCATCTCCTCATTTATTTCTACTGGTAATTTCCTTGCTGAAAATCATGAAATGTAACAATTTATTCGAACAGCTCTTTGCATTCGAGTTCTCTAATGATTCTGAGCGTGTACCACTCTAGATTCTTTAATCATGGTGGCAAATACACCAACAATTTACGCCACAATATTTATCGCATGTATACAGGTCACTACTCTAGAATATTAAAGTGAAATCAGGCAGAAAATCCTTACTGGATTCGATTAGGGGCTGGGGTATGAAGTTTTCTCTAGACAAGATTATTCCCTATATCCTTCCAAGAAATCTGGAAGTATGGGCGAGCACTATTTTATTTCTCTTTTTTTGTTTCTGATTTTTGTCAACTACGATATCAACTGCTGGAATTCCTTCCCGCACTTAATCTACTGATATGCGGCTGTCACTTCTGAGGATACTTAAAAACTACCGGGTTTGAACTTGCGCCTTTGAGATCAGTATTACGAGTTGGCACCACTGTCGATATGGCAATATCCAAAGGTAAAAAGGCTGCTATCATCACTGTAGTTAAAGGAGTATAAATGGAACAATAAATAAAGTATCTTCTTGTTCTATCGGGACACAGGTTGTAAGCTATGCAAGTCTTTCAAATCATGAAAATATTCACTGTGGTATCCGGGTATTAATCTTTCACGATTTTCAAAGTTTTGGTACATAAATTTAAACATTTTTAAAGACTACTGAGCAATCACATCAAAATATTGTTGATAATGATGAGTAAAGGTTTTATTTCTTAACGCTAGGGCGTGATTGGCAACAATGACTGAAGATTTTTCTCTGAAACGTGGTAATCAGGTCGCATTACCTACACCCAATATTGAACCCTGGAGGAAAGCTTTTTCCAAACACTGAAATGTCTCATCCCTTGGGAAATAGAATCTGGCGTATTTTGCAGTTAACTAAGAACGCTGTTATCACGCCATAGGGGAGACAAAATATTTTACATTTATCTCATTTCAGATTTACAAACGGTTTACACATTTCTAAGCTTCCGGATGTCCTTAAATGCATTTCTTTTCGTTTAATTATCGACAGTAAATTAGTTGTTATATACAATTTTAGTTGGTCATACTGCCCGCCTCGGTAGCGTGGTGGTAGCATGTCTGCCTCGCGTTCAAGAGGTCTCGAGCTCGAATCTCGGTCAGGGTGGGTTATCTGGATAAGGTTTTTTCCGGGGTTTTCCTTATCCTGAAAGACGAATGTCGGGTAACTCTAAGCTCCATGGACTACGGGCTCATTTGAGCATCATTTCACCCATTCCATTCATCGTCCGTTATGACAACGTTGGAGGAGGTAAATTGCAACTGCAGCTCGTCCCCACTCCTAAGGTATTATAGACCTTTTGATGGGCAAAAAGATTGGAATCACGCGCGCTAGAAAGGTCGGGGTCCCTAATAATTCCTGAACGATGTCAATCCTGGCATGAAACTACGGGTTTCTGGAACAAGGCCTCTAGAAAACATTACCTATCGCTATGCAAGCAGCAGGGAAAATGTATACATAGAAGTAATTCTACCGTCCCGCCACAACGAACAAATCGTTGTCACTTGGTGCTTAAGTCTGAAACAGATGAAAGCGATATGGGCAGTACAGTCGTGGTAGACGAGAAATCATCTCTGCATTCGCTTGGTGACCCGAAAGAACACGAAACGTTCACGGGAATCGAACTCGGAACCTTGCGAATGCGAGGTTATCGCGGAACCATCTGGAGAAGAGAAATGTGAAGAAAACACGAATTTGTCAACGGGGAGAAGATAGCTAATGGTGGTGTGTCATCCTCTCACATTCCACGAAGGGAGAATTGTTATGGAAATGAAACGCATTGGGACGTGTCGCAGCTCGAGCCGATGTCGCTTAAGTCAGCCGGCATGTAGAGCACACTGAGAAAACGTGAATCACTTCCTTTCGGGTTCACTCTTTTGTTATTCACACACCGCCTGAACTAACTTCCTTCGGTTCTTAAAAGCAACTTTTCGGCACGATGTTCTGGTGTTTGCATATGCTGTTATATATACCTCGTCTACTATGCACCGACACTAAGTGCAGGAAGTATTGTATTTCACTCAACATCCGAAACTCGTATTTCACCGGAAATAGCTTTTTGAGATTCCCTGAACAACGATGATGATGATGATGATAATAATAATAATAATAATAATATAATAATAATACATTTTGAGTAAGCCGATATGCTGCTTCCATTTCTTGGCACCTACTTTTGTTTGCTTTAGTTTCGATTCCAATTTCCTTAATTGTTTCCCCAAGATATTTTAATTGTGAAACTCGTTTAATTTTTACATCTGTTTATGCATGTCTAAATATACAAAATTAAGACACTAAAACACTTAAATTAAACCAGAGTGCATCTATGCAGCAGAAACAATTTTGAACAGAAATGAAGATATGGAAAATATAGAAAAAGAACGTAAAATTATTAGAAAAATTAATACAAGCAGACACTAGGAAATGGAATGGTGAAGCAAAGATGCTTTAAAATTGGCAGGAATCACTCAAGACGATATCCTAGGCAGGACATCTTTAGAAGAAGGTGCATAAGTGACAAGTTGACCAAGAGGACAAACCGAAGGAAAAGACTGGAATAACGTGGGCAGACGAGAGAAAGAAAGTCCACAGCCAAAGAATGAGAGAATTTTGGATTCAGAGAAGAGCTAGAAACGTCTCTTTGTCTAGTACTTTGCGTGGTCCTACATGGACTCATCCGCCCCCCCCCCAAAAAAAAAGCGTCTTTCAAGATTATATAAAAAAACTGCGATCCAAACCCACCTTCAAATGAAATAATTTTAGAAAATTTGTATTTTCTCAAAATCGGCTCTAGCGATCTTACTTCAAATATATGTTTAAGAGACTTCTCATGGTATAAACGTACATAGGCCGACGTGGCCAAGCGGTTAGACCACATGACTCTCACTAAGGCGGATCGGGTTCGATCCCAGGTGACCGACCATATGCGAGATTTGTGGACAACACCGCGATTTTCTCTGGGATCTCCAGCTTTCCCCGCCTTCGTTCCACCAGTTGCTCCATTTTCATCTTTCCTTTCATTCATTTCGCTCTCATTCTGCATTTACTTCTCTCACTCTCATACCAGACATCGGGCTGATCACCCATCCTGGCTTCTCTATCCGATCCATGGTTTTCGTTGAGAAACAAGAATCCCCTAACATTACTGTAGTTGCAAAACTAGGGAAGTTGAAGATAAAACTTAATATATTTTCAATTTTTTAGAACTACCGTTAGACACATTCATTCTGAATAGTTGCCTCTAAGAGATAGACGAAATCTTACTATACACTGAAGCACACAATTTATTTCAAATGCATATTTGAGGAGTTAACCATTTCCTATCTATTCTTTGTAATTGGTTTACCTTTCCCAATACATATCCTATTATAAAAAGGGAAGTCGTTATTCTTTTTACTCTCCCGAGTAGGTAAACAGTAGGGAGTTTTAAAATCATCACTTAGCGACAAGATCTTAAAAGACTTTTCATCATTCCTATTATACCTGTAAGAAGTATGCAATAGAATAGTTTCTACAGATGCCTATCTGGATTATTATGAAATAAAGCATTTGTAAGAATAAATTGTGCAAGAGTGAATTGAGAAGCTCATGTGAGTGCAACACTTCGGATTTTTACCTCTTTCTTTTCTTTCCGTGGCTAGTACGAGGGTTGTTCAATAAAGAATGATCATAATTTTTTTTTACGGTTATAATTTTTCGAACTAAAATTCAATCTTATTATGTTCTGTTAGCTTAAGGTGAAACAACCACGCCGTAGTAGTTTCATTGTTGGTACTCCTGGTTCCCGCCTGTGAGAACCAGGCAAGTTCAGACATGTTCAGCGACACGCCTACCGCTGCAATGGAGGTAAAATGCGAGGAACAATATGCGGCTTTGAAATTCTGCTTTCGTCTCAAAAAGTTTTCAGTTGAGGCCTATACAATGTTGCAGGAGGCCTATGGAAAGTCTGTTCTTCCCTACAGCACGGCTCGAAGGTAGTTTAAAATGTTTAAAGGGCGGAGACAATCAATTTCAAAGGAAGGTGGACCCGGTGCTCCAGTTACTCTCTTACGTGAGAGAGGATTGACGAATTACCTTAAGATCACTTTCTGAAATACTGAACATTTCATTGGGTGCCAACCACACGTTGGTGACAAACATATGCGTGATGGGTTTCCAAGACTGTTGATTCCGAACAAAAGGACATTCGCATGCATGTCTGCATGCAGTTAAAGTTGTTAGAGGAAGATCCGGAGTTTCTTTCAAACATAATCACTGCTGATGAAACTTGGCTACATCATTTTGATCCTGAGAGCAAACAGCAAAGCTCAGTGTGGAAATCTTCATCACCAATCCTCAAAAAGCAAAAGTGGTTGCTTCTGCTGGGAGAGCTATGGTCATTTTATTCTTTGATATTCATGGCATGGTTTGCACACACATCAGTAACTGGTCAATACTACAGGGATGTCCTGAAAACATTGCAAGTCCATATCAGCCGCAAAAGACCACATTTCCATGGAGTAGGCTGGATGCTGCACCACGATAATGCGCGGCTGCATATTGCCAATGTTGTTGCTGAATATCTTGCAAAATTCAACGTGAAGTGCATCCCTCACCCTCCCTTTAATCCGGATTTAGCCCCATGTGAGCTTTTTCTATTGCCTAACTTGAAGAAACGCCTTCGTGGGAGACATCCATCATCAGAAGCAGTGGTGAAGACGGGCAGAAACACTGGGACAAGTGCATCGCATTCAGGAGAGACTATTTTGAGAAGAACTTAAAAATTATGAGGATGAGTAAAGGTACGTTGTAAAAAATTGTGATCATTCTTTATTGAACAGGCCTCGTAGGAACAGAAAATCTGTTACATTCAAACTAAAAATTTGATATCGAGAGTTCATGGAAACTCCTGCGCAGCGTAAACTTAAATCCAATTAGAAAATCGCGGCAATGCATCTCTTTTTTTTGGGGGGGGGGAGGGGGGCATCCTACGCTGATAAGTGGACACTTGAATACCCATTCACTATTAAATCTCCAACGTCTGTCTTCTAGGGATGGGTCATACTTGCGATATCGTACTTGGATACTCACGATACCTGCATGGTATCGACAACAAACGATACCTCAGAAAATTCAATCGGAACTTTTTCGATACTTCGATGGTGGTTCTACAGTTTGTGTTTTATTTTGAAATCACAAAGTAGTATCGACCCACCCCTACATTTTTGTTATTTGGATTTCGCTCGCACACGCAAATCTAAAAGTACGTGTCTTAATCAAAAATATGGAAACACGTCTGTAACAGCAAAGTGCCCAATTGTGAATGAATTAAGCGTAGATTATAAAATAGAAAAGATAACTTATGGCCGGCAATACAAAATGTAGCACGTCTCTGGTTTATTATTAGCTGGAAACATCCTGAGTGCTTCTGGAAAAGATATCCATAAAAATGATTAATATCCCCAAGGGTAGCCAATTATATTCGAAATATGTCGAACGGTTGTGCTACGTTACGCCTTTATAGGCGTAGATCCGGTGCTGAGAAGCCGATGTTTCCCTTTTTGCTCTCTTTGTCATGGCCTGGCCTGAGACGCGCCTACATTCTCACGGATGAAGGAAGCTCCAGCAACTGGAGCAAGTCAATCAGACATTCGGGCCTCGACTCTCAACGAGGCTAACGAACTTAGCGGTTTACTGTGAAAATACGCCATAAAACATAACTGGTCAATGGCAAAATAACCTTCTTCGTGAATAGAGAACCTAAGGAGAAAGCAAGAGCCTTAAATTGTTTGCATTTTAGGGCAATTTGCTCGCCAAACAACGCCGACGGCCTCTTGTTTTGAGCAATGTTACTGGCAATTTCTGCTAGTTTTCATGCTTGTGTCACGGTAGCTCAGCGGTAGAGCATCATGGAGTTAGAATTCCCAAAGTTTTACGTTCTCCAACGTTAAGTCGCATCAGACAATGAATGAAATGACGTTCAAATGAATCCAGGTTCCACAGAGTTTAGAGTTACCAGACACTTATCTTTTAGAATAATGGAAAATCTCGAAAAAAAAACTTATATAGATAACTCATTCTGACCGAGATTCGAACTCGGGACGTTTTATTGCGTAAATTAACCACACAATGTATATTGCAAGTCGGTATTGGGTCAATACAGCCTGAAAAATCAATTTAGGAAACTTTAAGTTAAATGTATGTCCTGCGCTGTGACATAGTGAGCTAAGGCATCATGCTTTGGTTCCCTGCCACGGAATGCGACCCGCGATCGATCCCACCCCTGGGGGTGCGGACTTTAAGTCCCTGGTATAGGACCGGTGCCCACTCGCCATCGTGAGGAAATTGAGGAGCTTACGATAGGTAAGCGGCCCTGGTCACGGAAACCAACATTCCGGCTAGGGGTGCCG
The DNA here is from genome assembly GCA_030765055.1 of Mantis religiosa. Classification (NCBI taxonomy): domain Eukaryota; kingdom Metazoa; phylum Arthropoda; class Insecta; order Mantodea; family Mantidae; genus Mantis; species Mantis religiosa. Next base: position 112,055,194 of record CM060954.1, on the reverse strand, counting down.
AGATGCTGACCACACCTCCTCCCCCTATCGCCCACCTCTACCTTGCGTATGTGGGCGTGAAGCCGGTAGGCAGACACTGGCCCTATATGGCCTGTCGCGCCATGGGTAAAAAAATCAAATGTATGTTACAAAAAATACTCCGTGCTTTCAGTTTCATATAGATTTCAATTTTGGTTTTCTTGCTACTGCGTTTAAGAAATAAATATTTTGCTGTTAAGCAACAGGTTTCAGAGAGTGAAAAGCTACTATTTTTTCTTTTAAATGACACTGTCATTTAATTGACATAAAGTATAAGATCAGCCGCACAATTTTTGAACTTGTCTTATGTTAAGAGAAAGCATTGTATATTCATAATTAATTCAGTAGCCCTTTAAACTCAATAATTCAAAGACCCCTCTCTATGTAAGGGATTTTTAATATCTCACTTATTATAAATTTTACAATAAGCCCATAAAACTTCAGAGATGCTGGATTAAAACGTCATCGCGTGAAATATGCTAAGAGAAAGTAATGTTTAAAAAAAAAGTATCCTTTGGAATGAAAAGGAACTATTCTTGATTCCTATCTACTGCTTATAAAGATTAACGCGTACTGTTATCAAAAGTGAAAACTGATTTTCAAATTACAGACAATATATTTTTGTTTTCTGGACGCATTAATTGCTAATCTTCTTAATGTTTTACCCAAATCCAATGGTACATTTGCTTAAAGATATGTCCTGAAGTAATTTGGAAATTCCTAAAGCGAGAGAGGCTCAACGCTAATTTAGAGACTTAGTCAAGGTAGGTCAGAGCTCAAGTACTGATAGGGAAAGACGAAAATCATTCATAACATTTCATTTGTTTCAACTCAATTTCGCAATCTAGGTCTATACGAAGTCAGTCTGAAGGATCAAACTTGATAGCCAAGGTATTTGATTTTACCCGTGCGCGTTTAAAGAAGACACAATTTCCATGCATAAATTTCAGCATTAGTCAATAATTACCTAGTGAATCATGTTTTAACTCTTCCGCTTATCTTATACTCAAAGTTGCTACATAAATACTTAATCATCAAAAGACAATGACATAGTGTGAATCATGTTTGTATCTGCTATCTTTGTGACGTAATTTTGATATCTGCAATGCCCTTCGTGAGAGAATTCCTTCCTTCAAAGACTTGAGAGAAGAAATTGTATTATCTCTAGCGGTGACTGATATGCTCAGATGAGTCAAATTTCTCCACACCTTAAATTAGACCAGAAATACGCTAAATCAAACTAATATAAATAATTAATAGGCATTTGTATACCGAATTTGTAATCATTTTAAAAGCAGAATTCACTTGTGCAATGAGAAGAAAAATAGAGAATGCACTTGTGTAATGAGAAGAAAAATAGCTCATCTTCCACCTCCACAGCAGCTTCTGTTTAAGGCTGCATTGGATCTGCACTTAGCCATGAGTAAGCTGATACTTTTGAGCTGTTTAACTGAATATAAATCATTTCTACCTCCCACTGGAAAGGAGAGGGAGAGAGAGAGAGAGAGAGAGAGAGAGAGAGAGAGAGAGAGAGAGAGAGAGAGAGAGAGAGAGAGAGAGAGAGAATTGCTTTTGTAAAATCTATTCCTTATGATCCCGCTGCATTACTGCAAAAATATATTTCCACTTCAGAAGCGTGGTGTGGATGATTCCTAAGTGTTGCCGGTTGCTTATGCCGGTTGCATAACGTAAAACAAACACAGAAATATAAATAAAAATTATAGCGACATGTCTTATTTAAAAGGTATTTACAACTTCTCCAATTCACAGTGTCTTTTTGTATTTCATGTCAGTGCGCCAATTCACCTCCAAGAAAACATCAATGACAGAGTTTTTAAAATGTTTGCTTTCTAAGTTCATTAAACAAACCACTTTCCACTGATAACAAGGACAGAGATGAAAGTGCATTTAAAAGGTTTACGATCACACAAACACGGTCACTTTTACCCGCAAATTTTGACATCAATTTTTTTTTTTTTTTTTTTTTTTTTTTTTTTTTTTTTTTACTTGTTCCATTTATACCCTGCCTTTAACTCCAATGGTCATATCGGCGGCCGTTCTCCTTTGCAACATTTCGAAGGTGTTAACTCGTATTCGTTGGGTTTTAATCATTAGATCACGCACACATCCGCGATCTCATTCATACTTCCAGACTCTGGGGAAGAATTATCTTGGTCGGAGAAAAATCCTCACCCCCACCACCGGGAATCGAACCCGGGACCCTAGCACTGCAGGCAGGTGCTCTACCACTGAGCTACGGGGCCAGCCGACAGTCTTCTTATTGTACGTTTAACATTAAATCATTCACCATATTTCAGTTACACGAGAAGCATTAACACTAAAACGCAAAGTTTGCCGTTGCACTGCACTGGCAACAATCGGTCTATAAATAAATAACCAACGCCTCGGTTACTGACATTCCACAGGAATCTATATTCTTCGAGTTTGGGAGTGAGCGCCACTAGCAACATAAGGAACTATATAGAACTGGAGGCTGTTAGCCCGGTCCCGGTGGGTCGGTCACAAATCAACGCAATTGAAATCTGAAAGTAAAATCACTTGGACTTTCCATTATTCTTTGAACAATAATGTAAAATTTGGACATTTCCTTCAATTTACATGGAGGCAACACTAACGCCACGCCACTGTTCCACTTGTTGACTGCACTACAAATATTTTGCTATTTTATAACATTTGATGTATACCACTAAAATGGTTGCCTTACTTCAAGGGAGTTATTTTACAGCGTATATTTTTTTTTTTTTTCTATTTAAAAATGCAGATTTACAATTACCAAACTAAAATTTTTAATTCGTTGCATTTGTCTATAAAGGACTTTTAAAAATCGTTAGAAAAGTAGCTATATTTGAAATTCTGTCCTTATTTGATTTCAATAAGACTCGAATTGGCAACTTTGGCTCACATTTCCGCTGCCACCAGTTTGGTGTATCGGTCGTTGATGCTCATGGCAGTTGAAGTGTCATCTTCGGCAAGAAATAAAACAAGTAATCGATTTTCAATGGTGGAACGTGACCAAGAGTACCAGTAGCAAGCAAGATCCCCCCCCCCCCCCCCGCGCCACTGTTTCATCACTCCCTCACGTCCACTTGTCCTCTTGCTCCAAGACTCCGTTAGTGATTCAGATTTAACGATGTGATTGTTCAGAGACATAAAAACATTCCCGAGTGACATGACATTTTCAAGGAAAGCTCCACCCGCTAGCAAGGTTCCTCACTAATTCCAGAAACTGCTTTACTGCTCGGCATGACGCTAACAACTTAACGCTCTACGTCAGTCATTCTTGTAACTACTTCCCCTTAAAACAAATGCTGCCTGGGTGAGCATGACATTTTTCTAAGCTGCTGGGTTCACTGCAAGAACCGATTTCAACTTCGGCCCGCGGCGATATTTAAAAGCGATTTCCTAGACACCTCAGTTTTACTTTCTTTATTACGTAAGTAGGAGGTAGAGAAGGTACTGCACCCACCCACAAAATCTAATTTATTTTTCACAGGTTTTCTATATACAGATATTGATAAAAAGCAGTAAAAACAGTTTTAGAAAAAGGGTCTACGGGTGCCCGCCCCCTAGATGGTAGCGTGTCTGCCTTACTTTCAAGAGGTCCCGAGTTCGAATATCGGTCAAGGTAAGTTACATGTATAAGTGCAACTGAAAGGACATCGGGAGATTGTGGCTCAAATCCCGGCTATGGCATTGATTTCTTCAGTCTGACTCTACTTATCCAAATCTGAGCCTCACACTGCTAGCGTGGAAAGACGACTAAATTTCCACCAATTAACCAAACAGTGCTAACCATGAAACCTTGGATTTGGTGGCATGATGGCCATAGTAGCTCAATGGTTAAGAGTAACCGGACGGAGAGGGGAGCTCTGTGGTTCAAATCCCGGTTCTGGCATTGAACGTTTAAGTCTGACTCTATCTATCCATACCTGGAAGATTTTTCCTGGGTTTTCCCCTATCCCTAAGCCCTATGTATTCCGAGCTCATTTGCGAATCACTTCACCATTTCATTCATCGTGCTATATGACTCAACGTTGGGAGACGCAATTTAAATAAAAATCTATGGGTGGTTATGCTTGGATAGTATAACTCAAAATAATAATAAAAAAAAAGCGAAAAGCCCATTCAGTAAAACGTTCACCTTCTTTTAAGGATATGACAAAAAATTTCAAGAAAATCGTGCTATCCGAAAATATTCTTCTTTTTTTCGTTCTCCAAATTGACTACCTTGTCCAAGTTTGGCAACCTGTAAATTCAGGAGGCACTTTTTCACTTTTATGAATAAATATATAACATTTGCATAATTGGTAAACAGTATTACTGCACGAAAAATCTAAATCTCGTTAAAGCACTCACTTATCAAAATGTTTTGTTTTAACCATTTGCAAAATATATATTTTTGTTATTGGTTTGAATTTTTGGATGGCCTTTATTGATTTTTTTTGTCATCATGCAGGGAGCATGGATACACAAAACCATCACATAACGATTCGCGTTTTAAAACTCTGTATTATATCCTAAAGGAAAGTCTCATTGAGTTTATGAAAAATTACTATAAGTAAAATATTTCAACATTTGCATACATTCTGCCGTTAATATTTTATCTGTAATTTTATAATAAGCATAAGTCCTGTGTTTTCTAAGTGGTGTAGAATACACATTATCAAAGAAGGAATTAGTTAAAATATGGATCGCTTACGAATAAATTAAAAACTAAAGTCTAAATATACACCTTTCGTAAACATCAAGATGATAATAGATTTATTTCATATGCAAACATTATAAACATTGGTATTAAATCAGCAATACGCTTGTCGTTATTTGGAATTACCTCTAGAAATGTCGTTTTATATACTGCAGTGAATTCAGTGTCACCCGATAGATTCGCGATTCAAATCTTAGAATAAAGTGTAGTTAAGTTTCAACGTATACACTTGGCAGATCAATATGTCAATAATTCTCTGTATCTGACAACCTAATGGAGAGGCAAGCAAGCTTCCAGCTATCTTTTGTTTCGGATGAAGCAGAAGAATGCCAAGGTCACGTGGCATTGGTGACAAGAAAGTCTTCCACAAACTCCAATACCAGAAATGATGCAGAAGTTGGACAAAATAAATGTATTTCAACGAGTCAACAAAAGAAACGATGTTCCACAAGAGACAAGAGTTGTAACAAACACAACTGCACCAGAGAGCAATGACATTACTTTCCTCGTTTCAATGATAAGACTAGAACTTTTCAACTCCATCACTCTCTCCAATTACGTCACTTCCACATCCGGCCTCATAACTAATATTGCTCTGTATTCCAAGAGCATAAAGAGAAAAGTGAAGTCAGAACATTTTAAACCAATGAACTCAAGGTTATTGCTACCCACCGCTTTCCTCTGTTTTGGTGAACGTTATTTGTTTGTGCAGTAGTAGAGCTGTGCCTTAAATATTTAAGCAAGGTCATATTTGGCAGGTCCACAAAAGGATAAGAATGTTGATCCGACAGTATTGTCGTCATAAGCTAACCGGCAGGTGGAGTGGAAGACAAGGTCACTTCTGGGGGCAGATCCCTAGCACGTCTTGAAAGAACTTTACAGAAAGGGGGCATACCCGATGCGTTAATGTATCACACTGTATCAATGATCAAATGAAAACGTTTAGTTCATTAGAATAAAAGTGGACTGACTTAAGGTCTACCATTGTTGACGCATTTTAAACTTGATTTATACATTTCATCAACAGAAAATTTGGTACGAAAGTAATACATTTTTAATTACAAACTTATGTAGATTTAAAACAATGACGCAAAGAATATAGCCTCTTTGGAGGGAAATTTAACGCTGTCGTGAACATTCAATAAACATGATACCATAGGTAGGAGAAAACTACTAGAAAATAATGCACCCTCCTTTCATTAATGGGCTAGGGCATACTCGATGCGTTAATGTATCACACTGTATCAGTGATCAAATGAAAAGGTTTAGTTCATAAGAAAGTGGGCTGACTTAAGATCTACCATTGTTGACGCATTTTAAACTTGATTTAAACATTTCATCAACAGAAAATTTGGTACGAAAGTAATACATTTTTAATCACAAAATTATGTAGATTTAAAACAATGACGCAAAGCATATAAGCCTCTTTGGAGGGAAAAATAACACTGTCGTGAACATCCATATACATGATACCATAGATAGGAGAAAACTACTAGAAAATAATGCACCCTCCTTTCATTAATGGGCTAGGCAGCCGTAGGGCCTCATAATAATTCGTAATGTACAATTTGTTCCTGTACATAATGTTCCTTCACTTACAACATTCCAAGAAATGAAAAACTCGTCCAAAAGAAGAGATTAACATAAAACATCTGTTTTGCAGAAACGTTCCTGCACCAAAAGTGGAAATATATCAGATTTTTAGAGTTGGTGTTGCAGATAAACCTCACTCTGTTGTAACTGGTAGATCCTGCAAATGATCTGCTATAACTGCTTAGGCAGAGAATGACACAAGGCAAAAGGGTTAGAGTAAACACACCCAGCGAGGATGTACCATAGGACGTTCTAATTCCGTAGGACAGTTATCAAGGATGGCATCTTAATGGCCTTTAATGCATCACAGAGTGAATTCCTTAGATCTGGCTGAAACCGAACATGCAAGATTATGTTATCTTTGACAAAATTGCATTTAACACGAAACTAGAAGATGGGTATCACATTCTGCAGTGTTTGGAGATGTGCTGTCGGCCAGGACTGTACTGGCCAGATGGTAAATATCTCAGTCACTAAAGTACTCTCGCAATTATTTTCCAGCACGATAGCGAACTGCTTAACAACTTCAGCGCCACATCGCTCATAGCTGGCACTCAAGATCCAGAGACAGCTGCTCACCCTTCTTTAATCTCTTCAATTTGTATCTGCTGTCAAAAAAATCGAACCAATGAAGACATCTAGGCCGGACACTCGTCAATGAGTCAATCATGTAAATTCTTCTAGAACTTAATGCCACACAGTTGTCTTTCATCAGTAACTGCATCATACGTATCATTTAGAGCTGTCATTTGTTTCTCTCGATAGTGTAACACGGTTTAATTTCCCTTTACCATTTCTGAAAGGAGGCACGTTGCTGTTGTTGCAGAGGGTAGAGAGCCATACACCGGAAACGCCAGGTCTGGGGCACGTTATGACATGTTTCATCTTGTTGAATGAAGGAAACACTGGGCTCAAAGTGATGGCAGCTATCCGGTATGTACTTTCAGTAAGCGTCCAGGCATTGTAACAAAGATTCGAGCTTTGACCGTTGTATATTACGAAAATATACTGTCCATTTCGCTAAAGTGCGGGCGCTGCGGACCCCTAGCACTCGTGGTGCCTCTGACGTTACTAGAGGAACCTCGGGCCGAACATGCTGAGCCCCTCCCTCTGGGAGCTGTTCGGATTGGGTTGGACTCGAGGGGGCAGTGTGTTCCCGCCACCCACGGGCAATTGGGTACCTCCGGCCAGGCTACGGCCGCCCGGAGGGGGTAGAGGGTTGCCTCATAAGTCCCGGGAACTAGCCTGCAGAGCTAGTAGCTGGTGAGCTAGACACTGGCGGCCCTACCAAGGTTTTTTGGTAGCTGGTTCATTAAGGACCGGCGCGTTAAGTGGCGTATCCACTTCCGTCCTGTCTGCCGTGTGCAGGCGGCGGGGGTGGCAGTTTATAAAATAGGTACTGTCCTACGGTAAATATACCCGAGAGCCCCGGGTTCAGGTCATACGGGGCCAGGACTAATGGGAGTAGATCCTCGCATTTAATTCATGTCCATTTCGCTATGAACATGGGCAATAAATGGGTTAAAGCGTTCAGTTTTAATACATTAAATAAAACTACAATACTTTTTTTCTCGTATATTTTATTTATTTGTTGATAGTGTTACTCCGATGTCAAAAAGTAGCATTTTTAGTTCGTTTACCTGGGTAGGGGACGTTTGATCAAGAGTAGTAAAATCAATTACAGTGAAAATTGGCATACAAGTAACTAAGCTTCCAGAAAATGAGCTAAATAATATTTAAATTAACTACTTTCAAATGGATACAGCATCAAAACAACTACATTTTGTTTTAAAAAGTTTGCATAACGAACGATTATAAACAATTATTCTAAAATGTTTATTACTTCTAGTAGAATGGATGTAAGTTGTATCGACCTCTCTTTAATGCTGTAAACTGACTAGCACAGCAAATGCAATTTTTTTCTTGGAACTTAATTTTTGAAACTCCTTGTATGCTGTACTACAATGTGCAGTTTGCTGGATATTTATGGAGTAAATTTGTGTTCATATATTTTATAACAGAACTGCCAGACTTAAGTTTGTATGCCTTTTGCAATAATAAATCAGCGAAATGTGTTGTGGTATAAGAGGTGGTTATGTCTCTACCTCATATCTGCAACCTCGGACAGCATCATGATTGCCTAGCTGAGGCTTCTATTCTTATTCTTGAGGAAGAATATCCTCCTCTTCTTTGTCTGTTGACTTTCCTCGCCCTCCAGAACTTAGAAGTTAACGCTTGGGGTCAGATGTCATTCGAGGAGCACAGGAACTCTGTATCAGGAAGAATACCTAGGATGGGTGATCAGCCCGATCCTGGTATGAATGTGTAAAAGGAGATGCTATAAAATGACGTGATGTTGATGAATGAAAATGTGGCTAGGGGGCACTTGGAGGAATGAATGGCGGGAGCAACAGAAAACCAGTCGAAAATCCACCCAGACTCTGCCCCATCCCCTGAGATCGAACACGGATCGCCTTGATGAGAGGTAAGCGATGTAGCACTGGACCAAAGCGCCTCCTTGAGGAATAATATTAATACTTTACAAAAATAAGTTCCCAGTCATTTATGCAGTGCATTTAATCGATCTCTTTTGATGTGCGCTTCCAAAATACGGAAGCTGAAAAGAGTTTTAAAGAGTTTTGATGTCTTTTAAGAAAGTAATGTTTTCAAATTTTGCTGTAAATATTGAAAAATCACAAAGATCCGTCATGCCAGTACAAGCACTATGTTTAATTAATGAAGTACAACGAAAAGTAACTTCGATCAGCATTTTCTTTGTGAATGCATTACTCACTAACAAATATAAAATCTCATCTTCTTTTTCGAGTGTATAACGTAAGCCGCTACAAGCTTCTCTGAAGAGGCTTTGAAAATTAAGAGAGAGAGAGATTGTGAACTGGAATTTCGTCTCCTACCACCCACCATAGTCCAGAGCATTTTATGTCTTCCGTTGACGACGGCATGGACATTCACGAGTCAAAGGGGTCAAGTCTAGACATAAATTCAGAGAGACAGCATCCTTAAAAAAAACTGTGACAGGTTTCTGTTCACGAACTATAAGTATCATCTCTTGTAATCTCTCCCTACTTTCAGACAAAGCCAGATTTGGAAACCGACTTCATGCTCTTATGAACGCCATTTTTTCTGAGAGAAGTCTTCGGGCAACAGTGAATATTGCATATTTTAAAGCAACAGGCACTATATAGCGCAAAATATATTGTACTCTCCTCATATCAGTGAGCCTGGGGGAGTTTACAAAGCTTGGTACAAGCCGACAATAGAGGCACAGTGTATTCCTTGCATCAATGACGCGATACAAGTCCCGAAACAAGCCAGGCTTTGTCACATTATTTCTTAGTACCCCGCTGTTAGCTTCTGTAACAGTTTTCTTAGGAACATTAATGATGTGGCTAATTTAATACACGTTTGGATGAACCAGGAAACGATATAAACAGATACAGCACGTGCTTTATTTTGACACAAGTAGCTACTTAATGTCGTAATTATACTAGTGGTGCAACAAATACGTAATAATACAGGTACTAGCATTTTGTTTTTTATGAAACAAAACAATATACTTAATTCCAGGTTGACAGTCCGAACGAACTACTAAATGTCATTAGCTTTTTGCTCTCACGTTAATTTCTAATAGCATTTATTTTCCTCAGAGAACCAAAGGAGTAAACCTGAATGTAACCTACTTCATATTTTTCGGCTCAAAATTGTATCGCGATTACCAGCAATGCACTTAAACCACAGGGTAATATTTTCCTTACTCATTCGTAGCCACAAACCACTCGCCTACCCGCTTCGCTATATGCTGACAGCCTGTGGACCGTGTTGTCTTAGTCTCCCTTTATTTTCGCTCCTCGCTAATCGAAATGAAATATAAACAAAATAGAATCTTAGGTCATATTCAAGTACAGAGCATTATAGTCGATACTTTATTTACCAGCTACCCCGCTTCACAGTCTCTAAAGGAAAAAAGTAAGAAAATTGTTATATATTTACTTGGCGGGTATTCCCTACCTCCCGTTGTTCCCATATAAATAATAAACTACGAAGCATGTTTTTTAAGTCAGTACCGTTTTGCGATTCCGCCGCCGCAGCGCTATTGTCGGCGTTCCGCGCAAGCGCGCTGGTTACCTACATCTCTTGTCTACGCACTGACGTCATTACAGTCTAATTCTTCATTGTATACGCTGGTTACTGAGTGTTTAAGATGCCTCCGACAATCGTGAGTCCCACCGATTGTGAAGTACGGGCTGTTATACGATTTCGTAAAACAGAACGATATTCATCGTGAGATCTGTGAAGTTTACGGACAAATCATTATGAGTGATGGAATGGTAAGGAAATGGGTGAGAGCATTTAAAGATGGCCGCACAAATGTGCATGATGAAGAACGAAGTGTACGTCCTTCCGTCGTTACTGAAGATTTGGTGCAGAAAGTGGACGAAAGGGTGAGAGAAAACAGACGCTTTACAATTTCATCATTGTGCGACTATTTTCCTCAATATTCTCGTAGTGTTTTGTATCGCATTGTGACCGAGAACTTGAAGTACCGGAAATTGTGTTCACGTTGGGTTCCGAAAATGTTGATGGATTTGCACAAAACCCAACGTTTAGGCAGTGCATTGACTTTCCTTGAGCGGTACCACAATGAAGGTGAAGATTTTTTGGACCAAATTGTTGCTGATGACGAAACATGGGTGGCCTACGTCACACAACAATCCATGGAATGGCGACATTCATCATCACCTACAAAAGTGAAGTTTAAGCAAACAATTTCTGGCCGGAAAATAATGTGCACAGTTTTTTGGGACAGAAAATGAATATTGCTAGTGGAGTTTCTGCCTCGTAATGAGACAATCAATGCAGCGTCTTATTGTGAGACATTGAACAATCTGCGCCGTGCAATCCAGAACAAAAGACGTAACAAGTTGAGTAAGGGTATCGTTTTGCTGCATGACAATGTCCGTCCACATGTGGCTTATTGGACCAAAGATCTCATCAAATCTTTTCAATAGGAAACTCGATCATCCTCCATACTGCACTGATCTGGCGCCCAGCGACTACCATTTGTTCCTGCACTTGAAGAAATATCTGGGCGGTCAGCGTCTCCAAGACGATAACGAAGTCAAAACAGTTGTGATACAGTGGTTAACACGTCAGGCGGCAGAATTTTATGAGGAGCGTATTCAAAAACTGGTGCCATGTTATGACAAGTGCCTCAATATTCACGGAAATTATGTAGAAAAGTAGATTAAGGTACAGACTTTCATGTAAAAATAAAATTATTGCGATATTTATGCACGTCTTTTTTTAATTCCAAAACGGTACTGACTAAAGGAGAGTAAGGAGAGGTACATGCCTCGTATAAGCATAGAAATGGATTTTTCCTTGCTGAATGAAGTATGTTGGTTATGCGGTGGCCCATATTAGGCAAAGGTGCATTTTCATGACTGAATAATGCTTATTTACGAGTATTAAACACTACGCGTAGCAACTGAACTACTGGAGTTGAGCATCGTTTGAGTATCACATCCCTACGATTGGCAACATCTAATTTTTGGGCTCTGTTAGTCATTCCCTCAGGAAATCTGATGGGGCAATCTGTATATCCCTTCGAATGTTTCCTACGAGTTCAACAATCGTTCTGCGTCTAAAACCTTTACTTTAGGTAAATCTACAAGAACAAAATAAAGCTTCCTGCGCAAAGTTCCAACAGATTTAATGTTCTCAGCAAGCTGATGCCCATCTCAGGGACGTAGATTGATGAGTCAAGAGCGATTTTCAGTATTTTGGTTACTTGATGCAAGTTTAAATATTGATGTGCTTAATTCTATTAAGAAATACTATCTATAATGTGTAACATTAATAGACGCACGTTATAAGTAGTCAACAGTGTTCTTAATGATAATTTCTTATTAGATCCATCGTAATTTTACACTTTAGGAGAAGAGCCAAATATGGAATGTTATTTATCGTTTTAATTATGAGATAAAGTACTGCAACAATAACTTCAAAATGTTTGCACAGGTATGTTCTATTAAGAGCGAAGGAACACTTCACGAAGTAATTATTCCAATGGTTTGCATGTAAAAAGTCACATAGAACACATATTTTATTTACGAGATTTTAGTTGTACCCCGCCTCGTGACAATCTTTACACTAAACCCTACAGGTGCTTTCTTCAATCCTAAGGAAGTCTTTTTTATGCCCCATTGCTACGTTTCTCTTGTTTTCTAAAACCAAAATATTTTGCAGCAGTAATTATTTCCATTTGGCTATACACTACTTTCAAAAAGTAACGAATGCATCATTAGCTGTAATCAAATTTTTATTAACCTTCTATGAATCCAAGAGCGTGGAGCTTTCATGTTTTCACATTCTTCTTTCTATAAATATGAACAGTTTAATCAGCAAAAAACATGCAAACATAAGGCGATCACGACAGCTCTTTCCATTGTGAAGGACACTGTAATTTTAAATCATTAGACATTGCTTGCATTACTATAATGAAGGCTCACATTCAAAGCAGCTTAAATTATTAGGTTTGAAACTTCACAATCTCACACACATAGGTGCGGATTCCGTATTGGAAATCTCAAATATTGGATAATGCTTTTTCGTCTTGCTGAATTTAGGTTATCATAACGGCAGAAAATAAGCTAAGATTAAAAACTCAACTGTTGTACAGATCTGTACTAAGAACTGCATTATAAATAGTACATACCAGCAATGTTTGGAGGAGAAAGAGAATTTGTAACTCTAGATACATAAGTCGAACCGGGAAAAGGAAATCTACCAACTTTACGGCTCAAAATATTGTGGTGATCCGCACTGGGTGATTTTCTTCTCGTATATTTTCTAAATACATCAATACTAAGTTAACTAAGGCTAAGCTATAATCATGAGCAAAAGGATGTATGCTTGCATTTCTGACCATCAAATATTTAAAAATCCTTAGAATAACTTTTTGGAAGGGTAGTGAAGCCGATGACCTTGTGTCATAGATTTTTTAGCACGGTAAAGAACTTCAAACCTGATAAAGAGGCCTCTGACCAAAATTAAGGCTCAATATAGAATGGAACGCTGAGAAAAGTACATAAATTAAATTAAATTTCAAAGACGAAAAGGCTATCTTTAGGAAACAGTCAGTATATAGAAACAACCTTTAGCAGACATATTTCAAGTGGTTCTGAACATTACTGTACTGCTAAAATTGATAAGTACTTTTTGAATTCTTCAGCAAATCGAGTGAAAAGAAGTAAACACTTCCTATTTGTAGCTCTCTGCATACCACATGGATTGTTTACGAGACAACGTGCGAGCTTTACACAAATTTACAATGTGTTACGTTTAATTATGGAATTTAAAGTCGAGGTATTCCATATAGGGCTTCTTCTTGGTGCTCGACCAGGTCTATAAATAAATGGCGAATTCCAACAACTCCTGTTAGTTACCACTAACTCAGTTTACAGCCGAACAGGTTCCTAGCAGGTCAGTATCTCCAGGTCAGCGACAAACCCGCTCCATTCGTGTTTACAAAATAACACCTTAAAAAGTTTTTTAAAATATCTCGCACGCACGTGACTTTACTCTTGTACAAATTATTCTTATAAACATATTTCTGTATCAAATTAGAGATACACATGGAAATTTCTTATTGCTAATTTTTTTGTCGTGCAAGGGAAATATATACAGTAGGCTTTAAGTGATAGTCAATTTTTTAAGACCACAGCTGCTTTGTATGTGACACCTTCGAAATTCCGTTCTCTTTGCATGGACATTAGAGAACAAAACGAATAGTGTACTCATATTTGGGGAAATCAGAAATAACAAATAACAAGGAATAGCCCACTCTACAAAAATGCAGTTGACATAAATAGAATTTTTTATCCAGATCTATATTTTTTGGGTACTTAAGATGTTGTCTATCTCTTACAGTTTACTGGTTATGCACGAAGAGGATTTACTCCAGATTCCCAGAAAATTAAATATTTACTACTTATCTCTTTAAAATATCTTAAAATATGGTATTTTAATAAAAAACGTAAGAGCAATTTTTAAGAAAATCAACATTTTCTAAAAATATTCCAGATAAGGTAGTCTGGGATGGAAGATTTTCTTTAAAATCTCCATGTTTCACCCTTGAAAGATGCTAAACTACATCACCAAGTTTTGTATTAAACCGAATTCTGTTTTTGTTTTGTTTTTCTGTTTTTTGAGTTACGCTGTTAACAAACGAATGCGCACGCACGCACACATTGATACAGAGCTCTTTAGTTAATTCTAAACGTGAATTTTCACCAAAATATTTGTACAACATTTGGGTGAAACGCAATACTTTCTCTACCTACATGTACATGGTAAGGAAAGTAAAAAAGAAAAGGTAAAATTATTAATATCTATCTTGCATGCTTAGATGAAGTGACAATCTGAATTATGTGAATCAAAGTGAATTAACTTATTTGTAAGTATATAATCAGAAATGATTTTTAAATGCACTGTGAATATTATTCCAGAAGTATCTATGGCGTATTTTTGGATTATAACACGGTCGTCTCTTAGCGTCTAGTAACAATAAAATATTTATAGATATTAACACTAACAATATAGAAATAAAATATAAATGGGTAAATTGTCTTGTTGGCTGACAGCAATGAGAAAGAGGTTTCTGGAATCCGTTACAAGGTTCGCCAGTATAGAACGACAGCCTTATCGCCGTATAACATAATATATAGCACGACTTTGATTCTGCGATAGATTATCTCGTGCAGATCGACAACTGCAAGTAATTTTCCTTCAATGAATTATTTTCTTCAATCATTATTTGCGTTTAGAGCTTACGTATGGATTTATGTGAAGTAGCGGTGCATTATTGTTGTAATATTTATTTCCTTGCATTAAGATCAGAAGGAACCGTAGAAGCAGTGCACTTACAGTCATATTTTTAAGTGGTCAAGTTAATGTCACTGCGATAAATCTTCTTCTGTTGTTGCTTAATCTTCTGACGAAGTTTATTCATATTATAACATTCCGAACAATGGTTACTCAGGCACGAGGCTTCTGAAATAGTATACGATTATCAAGATCTAGCATGAAGCTGTTAGGTTCTTCAACCACCCATGCCATTGTTCCTTTCAGAAGATGTTTCACCAACCTATCATTGAAGTAACGCCATCCAACGTATTAACTGAAAGCATCAAGCAAAAACACTCGATTCCGAAATGTTGGTCGCATTCTTTCCCACAATTTCTCTCCGTGAATTCTCAAAACACGTATCCCTGCCGTCTACACATGCACCAGCAGTAAATTTTAAATACCTGGCTCCAGGAGAAGCACTGCCCATAGACCAGCCCATCCGGATAGCTCTCACAAGGGTGGAGCAGCAATGTCCGACCTGGAGTTCCTGCGGTGAAGACGAGGTAACATGGATATTTAATGGCTCCCAAGCTTGTAAGACTTCCTGGGGGACAACGACTGAAATGCTTCTTTATTCCACTACAATATGTCGCCGACATCTCTCTCCTAACCGAAGCCGGACTTAAACTTGGGATTTCGAAAAGCAGATACTTTAGCTCGCGTGTAAGCTATTCAACAATAGGCAGTAGTATTCAAAATAATACATTAAAACAGGTACTGGGTTAAACATTTTGAGAGGAATACTTTGGAAATAAACTAAAATAACTCATATTCCAATTCGAGTTAAAAATAAAAATGTCTTAATGTTTATCTTGGTACCCAACATGAGGATGAGTACAGTTGGGAACAAGAACTTTGGTAAGTGCATAGTTACACTTACTGTATGACTAGAAATTACTGCCAAGAGACTTTGAACTATATTCAAGGAAACACAACAATAATCGTTCATAATTCAATAACTAATTGCTTTGATTTTTATATAATGATATACTATCAAATCACGTATTAGTTTATTGATGACGAGGGCTCTTGGCCTTTTTTATAGGGCGGTATTTATGCAAAATGGATTGTTTAGAAGGTCCATTGTTAGGCTGCTCATTCTGTGAATTAGAAGCTGTTAGAGCTAGTATTCAGAAATGCTTTCAGCCACTACAGAACAGCCTCTTTAACGTTTCAAAATTGACCTAAAAGCAACCAAGAGTACTTCACAAGGGAACTATCACCATGCTCATACCTGTTTTTGCTTGCGAGTTTGATGACATCATCTGTGCCCGATTTGGGGCTTGCGTGCCAAAATCGGGTGCGGAGTATAGCTGGAAGTACTCGAAAGTGAGTCTAGAATACGTAGGAACATATAAGCATAACTCAGCATTGCACGGGGAGACTGTTTACCTCTGACGGGCAGCGGTCTACACATGGTACACGTAAGAAGCGCCGTTCCCCACACGCGCCACAGGGCTGGCGAAGGATGTCCAGCAGCTACTTGCAAGTGGAAGCATGCGGCACTTTAAAGACTTCAGTTTTGGGCGCTGCTGTTCTACTCTGCAGCAGATTTTTGGTGCACATGGTTTATATACAGCAAGCATTATATCATCAAATGCTCAGGTGCATAGCGGAGTGAGTAAAGTGATATTTCCCTTGTTAGAACGGGCTTTTTAAAGATGGAAATGATTCAATAGCAAAAGTTGCTTGTTCTAAGTCTTCCTCAAAGATGTTTACGCATGTTGTCTAAGAACAATGCTAATTCTTAAAATACCTAAGTTTTTTTCAAAGGACATAATGACAAGCAGTTGGAAACCTATTTCATATCTTTTCACTCTCTATCGCAATCTTCTTTGGAATACATCTGTCTTCAGTAGTCCTCCCGGCCTCTTATAATATCAATATCTACGAAAAGTGTTGGTAATTTCCATTTTGGGCAGATTCCCAAATGCGGAACCGGTTGCAGATACCGTAAGGTAACCTGCTCCAAATGCACATACATTTCGCCGGTTCCAGCTTCTTGAATAGGATGCTAAAAAAAGTGGAATATATGTTTTTTTCTCAGGCTTGGATGACATAGCCGTCTGCATTAATGGACCGGGACGGCGCCCCGAGGCATGTCCATAATTCATAGGAAAACTTAGGACAAAACAAAGTGGTGCCAATGGGACAGGGTGGCGCCACCGCCGTGTGCCTTAAATGGAGAAACTCTGGCTGCTAAGTAATACCACGCTTTGAAACATTTATTAGCCCACCCAAGTTTTACTTTGATGGTACAGTCGCAGCTGGAGAGATCTCGAAGCTCCAGCTGTTTTCCGCTCTACTTGAAGCGCTGCTGGTAATAGCCACCATGGTGTATGGTCATGCATCGCCAGTAACAGTGTAGTAAGTTTTGTAAGACCAGTCTCAGGTGTCACAATTCACCCCTATAATTAGCTTAAAATGATAAAGGTTGTTGAACTCTGTGCTCTACAGCTATTAATAAAGGCTAATAAGAGGTACAGTGCACTGTAATTGCCTATTTATTACAAAATATGTGGTAACACTGTAAAAATATGGTCTATCCGTGTTATTTAGCTCTTATCTTTACCGCTGTTCTATAAATCAATCTCAGTTATGCCAAGTCTAATTTTAAGATCTAAAGAGATGCCTTTATATTACGCTAATTTCAGTCATAAAAACTGTAAAGGTTTATTTTATTTTATGTTAATTTGCAAATTAAAAACAGTATGCCCGCCTCGGTAGCGTGGTAGCATGTCTGCCTAACGTACAAGAGGTCCCGAGTTCGAATCTCGGTCAGGGTGAGTTACCTGGGTAAGGTTTTTCCGGGGTTTTCCCTTATCCTAAAACACGAATGTCGGGTAACTCTAAGCTCTATGGACCCTGGGATCATTTGAGCATTTCACCCCTTCCATTCATCGTCCGATATGACTTAACGTTGTACGACGTAACTTTTTTTTAAAAAAAAAAAAACTATATCCATGAAATCATGTCAGCTAAACTATTTACAGTGGAAATATACCACGGCTGGTGAACAAACCACTCACAGTGACTCGAGTATTGATAGACCAACTAGCTCGATTACTATTTACTTTCATTACCTTAGATATAGTACATAGAAAAGGTTATTGCATCCCCCAAGATTGGGCCGCGCCGTGGCTAAATGGTTAGGCCACTCGACTCTTACCAAGGCCAACGGGGTTCGATCCCAGGGACCGCAACGTGAGATTTGCGATGGACAACACGGGGCTGGGGCGGGGTTTCTCCGGGATCTCCAGCTTTCCCCAGTGCTACATCTTCATCTCATGTAGTATCAGTGTCACCCCCTGCGTGTACTAAAAGGTAGTAAAAGCAAGCATTAAACACACACACGCATCCTCCAAGAGTTTTATACACAGATTTCACTGAAAATATACGTTTTGAGGTCTCCAGAATCCGAGAAAAGCATTTGTATTTTAAATATGTACGCCTGGGTGTGTGTGACCGTGTTTTTGAACAGTGTAACTGAAGCTATGTATAGCTGTGCTCTAGTTTTTCATGTTCCAAGGATGTAACATGTAGATTTCCATGAAAAAGCCCCGTCCCACGCAACATTTTTCGAAAATTTTTATTTTCTCAAAAATGGCTCTAACGATTTTGATTAAAATATTACATGTATAAGATATTTTCCTGACAAAAAACAATTACTACAAAACAAAAATGTAGATTTCAACACGCAATTTTTTTCGTGAAGTGAACCATTTCCGAGACAGTTTGTTATTTCTTTGATATTTCCAGTGTACTTTACTGATATAGAAATATGTTATTCTTCTATTGATCTCTTGTCCATGCAAAGAAAATGGAATATCTACAGTGACTGGTTCTTAAAGCATTTGGCTATCGCTTAGAGCCTACTGTTTTCCCGAATTCCCTAGCACCTACAAGAAAACTAACAATTATATAATATTTGCAAATATTTATGTCGAATTATGCAGATGAATATGCGTTTATAAGAATAAGCCTGTACAAGGGTAGAGAAAGTCATGTGAGTGTAACAACAGATTTTTCTACTTTGAGTTCGGCAGTATTGTACATGTTGTATATAAAATAGATACGACGTCAAGTTTCCGACCACCCTGTTTGTATTCATAAAAATACATAATACCATTCGATCTTGGTGTTTGAATGCATTTGAGAGATTTTTGCTTACAAAGAATGTCATGCAACAGTTTCGTGGGAATCTGGTGCGTCCTTTCCCCACAATTCTCTGGGATTTTACCGGACTTAACCAAGCTTGCAAATTAGCCGACCTTAATAACGCAGGAAGAAAGTCCTCCTGCGGGGACAGAAGTCGACTACAATAAAAAAGAGTGACAGGGATGACAAGTAAAAGTGGGTTGCTGAACCAGAACGGCGACAATGCGGCGCCCAAGAAGATGATTCCCATAATAGCAAAAACATCAAAGTCTCTTAAGCGGGTGAGTTGTTCACGCTCGTAATTGAGACACCTCAGCAGCCAGGTGAAAAAACTTTGAAGGGACATTTTGGATTTCAGGTCGGAAATGCAAGTTGGTAGTTTATATTGGTTTTACACGACCATGTCTCGTATTAGTTACTGTATTGCACGATAGTTGCAGAGCCTGAAACACAAAAATATGAAACAAGTGTTTCATTTTAGTTTGTGTATAGGGCAGGTGCTAGAGCCTGCAGATACGTAGATCTTACGTAAAAATTCGGTTCAGAAAAAGCTGTACATGCTTAGGTTTTCACAGCCGGCGTTAATCCAATAAAATGTGTTATCCGGGCTTTTGGCCGTGGTTGATAGGTTAAAATAACAATTGACGTTTCGCCCATCCTAACTTCTGAAGATGCCCGGCGGAGAGACGAGCGAAACGTCAAGTGTTATTTCAACCAATCGACCACGGCCAAAAAGACCGGATAACACATTTTATTGGATAAGAAAGAACTGAAGAGCATCTGGCGTAAAAAGAAGTCTGCACTACTTTGGGATATTTAATTCCATTGACATCAAACTTTGTTTTTAAGTTTACTTTTTTTAACTGGTTGGGTGGTATCGGAAAATAAAGGAAATAGGTAAACCAATGCTCACGTGAGCCCGGGGTTCATAAAGCTTGAAATTACATGATCTTTTCAGAACAAGAGAAAATATGAAAAATAAACAAATAAATACCTAAATAAAGAAGTTATCCGGATAACTTACACCATTCCCACTCCACAGGTATCAGACTTAACTCAAATTTAAAATTTCAACATTGAATACGATTTTATACAAAAAAAGTTTAATATTCAATTAAGCTGAACTTCAAATGTTATAAAGTTGTATAATTTCAAGCCACAATCTGTGATTGCATATAAATAAAATGAACGTCTATTAAAAATAAGAGAAATTAACTGTTGATGCTATGAAGATTTTTTTTTAACCCTGAAGAAATCAATGCTATTTTGTCCCACTTTAAGCATTTAATCAGGAATACTTAATAAATAATTTTAAATAGTAATGATTTAGTCGAAAGAAATTTAAGGAATTAAACTGTAATTTAACAGTGTTATTATTTACAGCAAATTTACGGAAACCAACATTTGTTATTTAATATATCATTCACGTGGAATGTCCAACAATTTGTTTCTACCACGTCAAACTACATCGTAAAAGGTTACAATACACTGACTTTAATTGTGACAGGGATGGCAGTAAACGGAACTAAGTTACCCTGCCAAAACAAGTCTCAAGTACCCCAAAAAACTAAAGTAATCGTTGTTTGAGTTTTTATATTCTTACACTGATATGCCGCATATTTCATTAGGATTTATAACGTTTGAAATGCCCGGATTTCAGTCATTACGGTAGTTTATCTTCTAATATGCTTGCAAGAATAAAATGACAGCTAGTTACTAAACTTTAGTAGTAGGTATTAGTATGCAGTAATTCAGAGTAATCATCCTCTGTCGTTAATCATTTCTGAAGAAATTAAGAAATCCTATAACCTCAACAAGTACTCCAGTCCATAACTTAAAACAGTTTATTCAACTATCAACTTTGAAAACTGCGATTTTTTATTGACGCACAACAGGTAAATAAGGTTCGTGATACAAATCTATACTTATTATGCTCTGATTTTAGCTTATCTTAATTTTAAGGTTAACTATTTTCATTCGCGTTTTCGCCACAGATTCGATCGCTCATTCATTTAGTGTGGCTTGATGACAACTGGTACATTTGTAATTTACTTATAAATAACACAATAAAGTAATTAATATAATTTTGCATTTTATTCTTGGAATAATTTTAGTAATTCCCATTCAAAGCTAAAGCATCCATATAGATTTGTAACTTCTTGTGTAATTATCTATGATAAATGCTCTAGAACAATAGCAGGCACCTTTCTATGCAGTGTATGCCACTTTGGAAATAGAAACCGTACAGGAAAGTCGTGGCAAGGTGCTTTGGAATGGTTGTTCCATTTACAAATACCTCGACATTCTTCTCTTGGCTATGCCCTATTGCCTCTTACGATGTTACTTAAATCTTACATTTTCAGGATACACAAACTTGTATTACTCGACAGAGCGTTGAGGCGTATTGACCTTCAGGTGACCAGCGCTGTGATCGTATCTTATCAGGTCTTATCTGGTCGATTAGAAGAGTGAAATATTAGTAAGTTGATGGAAAGTAAGTTACGAAACACAAATAGAGCGATTGGAAGCTGCATGTGTCTATATGATATGTTTTCTCGGGCCTGCCGATGTATGGTACATTGCTGTCCAGAAGATATGATTACATCTGAACACACTATACATACACTGGACTCACCATGTATGTGCCATAAGACCAGGTAAACATCTCTGTGTTGCGATTTTTTTCCGTTAAGCTTTCTCGCTTTGCCATGTATTATGAGAGAAGTTCCTAGCTGTATTTATAAATCATGACCCAAATTTATACAATCGATAGCTCCTGATCGAAAGTACAGCATGCATGTTCAATTAATTTTACAATGATTCACTGGGATAATTATCCCGCAGTTTTCGAGGGCATACAAAAAATTAGACCGTTCCATCAGTTAATAATACAACAATTAGCATTTAAGACAAATTGAGAAGTCATTTTTTTTCTAAGCACTACAGCTTTCTTGGCTTTAAGTGAGTGTTTATCAGGGTTAAATATTCACCGAAACTGAAAAGATCCAGGCCCGACATCAACAAAACAAGTGAAAGAGTTAGGTGTGTACACAAGAAGTAAAGTAATGGACCAAACGAAGAAAGAAAGGAATCAGAGAACGGAAACGGAAGTGAAAACGGGCATGTGCTGGTAGGGACACCACGAGGAATAAACAACTACAAAGTAACTTCCGTACCTTAAGCGAGAAGGGTTTAAACCATATCACTCGAGTAGTTTGTTTTCACACGAGCAGTCCCACCCTTTTGGAAAATAAAAGATAATAGAGCTGTCTGTCAACATGACGTATATATTCAGCGTTATCAACAAAGAGCTCTAAGCAAACTTCCAAGTTCATAAAACTCAACTGGAGTCAATTATGGCCAACGTGTCCTTGCCTGGTGAAATAACACTGTATTCGCATTGATCATATCTTCTAAAACACTCCAAAACACCCGTTTTATAATAAATTATCCAATGATATTTATTAAATTTACACCGGAAAAGTCATAAAAATATATTAAGAGCAACCTTTAAATAACCAGAATGTTAGCTAATACGAATTTGGTATTTACTCTATTTTATTTTTTAGTTATAGTGTGAAACAATATTTAATTTTACTTAAACTGACAGGTTAAACGGCTCTTATTTACCATTACTCAAATTGAAAATGTTCTATACGTGAAAAACGTCATTTTTCCTTCTTTTAAAATAATTAAAATTAAATACATGTAGTAGAATTTCTTTGTATTTGTATACTAAGTTTAAATTAAATAAATGGGGCCATAGGATAAACAGAGTATCTAAGGAGCACTTCATATTATTATAATAAAGAGAGATTAATTATGAATTTCAAGTGGATATCTAACAGCTTTTGATATAGCTGTTAAAATTCAGATTTCCATTCTGAATATGTGGTAAAATAATTTACAACAAAAAGAACAAAACTGTGGATTGCCTAAAGTGGATGAAGGTCAAGAGACGAAACTGTAAGATAAAACTAAATGTTAAACTGTGTGGATAAGAATAATTCCTTATTTAACTGACTACACTCCCAAACCGTTTTAATTCGGAAACAGCTCTTTAGAAGAATTCGTCAACTGATCTTGAATACGTAAGCCATATATTTTTTTTTTTTTTTAAACATGATGTGCAATTCCAAACGAATTTGCAAGCCTTAAGTACTGCGTGACGCCAGGCACGTGTCCAGAGGAGCTAGCGCGTGTCTCCAGTCGCACGTCAAGGGAACACTGTTGTCATAATGAACCCACTCACGTTCGGACCAGTAACGAGCATCTGCCAAATACTTCCTGCTATACTTTGCTGAACAATGAAAAACAACATACGGTAAACGTGCATGGATTTTTTGCACGTCGTTAGGCCAATTTCACACCTACACGGTTCAAACGTAGCGTTAACGTAACAAAAGCAAACAAAACAAAAACTCAATCTGATGTGATAGTTTACGGTATTTCAAAAGCGAATGTTAACTGAAATATCTAATTAAAAAAGAGTACAAGGTGTGGGTAGCGTTTAACGCACGCAACTAGAGTGTTCATAGTAGTAAGGTAAAAACAGTTTCTAGCATGCGATTTCCTCTATATGAGGTCTCTTGATTGGCTAAAGTTAGATATGATCAAATCCCAAGGGATGGAAGCGGGACAGCAACAAATTCTAAGTGGACTATACTTACGGTACCACAGGCGGTATATGAAATTGAGACTAACAATTTGGGAAGCAAACGTTTCAAGCGCAACTTTCATAATTTGTCAGTAATGAGAACTAAGAAAAACACGGGATACATACAATCAGGGAGAATTTGAACCACGACCTCCCACTCCAAGTCTCTTCATTAAGGAGCTCGGCCCCCTATAGCTATCACAAGGCAGTATTATTTCCGTTCAACTAAAATAAGTGATACTAAATATGCTCTTAGTTTATTTCTCTTCATTCTCGATGACTTTTGCACAATGGGCAAACCTTAAGAGGTAGACAAAATCTTACTACACAGAAAATGTATATCTCCTTCAAGTCTATAGTTTAGTTAAATACATTTTTTATGTGTAGAATTAATTATTTCCTAATATTCCTTGATATTGATTTGTTTTTTAAAATACGCTTTTCTCAAATGAGAAATCATTCGTTTCTGAATCTCGGCTAGGCAAAGAAAAAGCAGTTTCAAAGTCATTTTTTAAAAAGTTGACTATCGGTTAAGCCATTGTTCTTAAATAACATCTTGTAAAATGGTTAGAGATAGCCATATAAATTTAAAACGTTGGACATTTTTTGAAACAGATGACGCTGAATGCCAGAAGGACACAGAAAGCAGCATTGCAATTCAATTCGTAGAAATTAACGATCTAACTCTAATGTCCGTTTTGTTACTTTTTTATCACCTTGTATCTCGCTTCAAACACACTGAGGTGCATGGCCTTCGCATCTGTGCCGACCCTTGTTTACAGTGGCCGCTGAGGGGCACAAACAAAGAATATTGGAATGTGATGCAAGGAACTGCAAGACAAAAGACGCAGTCAATGAGCATATTCCGAACGGGATCATCTGCATAGGCGGGGAGAATTTAGGATCAATGCCAACTTTCTAGTTATAACGATGTTGCACCGAAGTTGTTCATTTGCTAAGAGGGATTATTGATCCTGAAGGTGGGCTGGATGCTGACCGAATGCCAGAACCGCATAAGACTTCGAAAATCAGCAGCTTCTAGCCAAAGTGCACATCTCTTACATTTCCGGTGGGGCATTTTTCATGCGTCTGTGGCGTGGAATCGGCTACTAAGCGAAACGCAACATACTTGTTAGTTACAGGTTCCCTACAATTGTGACGAATTTTGAGTTTTGCTGGTAAAGGCTGAAAGAGATTACACTAATACTTTAGAGAAAGTCCCTTTATTGCATCAATCTAATCAAACAGAGAGCGCAGAATCCACTGGGCAAATTAAATAACATTAGGTCATTCTGCTGTTGAAGAAAATAAGATGAAAAATCCTTCCTCGCAGGTGAATTTTGTGTTTAAAACAACGATCGAATCTTCGTGTTTGAAATACATCCTTAAAACCCAAGGTGATACGTTCATACACTTGGTAGATTCTTTGCTTATTACATACTTCAACAACAAAAATGTTAACCTGAGCTGTAAAGGAAATAACAAGTATGACACAGCAAGTGGTACTAAACTTGTATTTTTCATTTACTGCCTCTCGTTTGTGAGCAAGCCATCTAATAAAACCTAAATACTTGGGAGTGAAAGCTTCTGTTTTGCATGGCATAAGTTCATTCAGGCTTTTAATTTCCCGCAAATTTAAAGCTACCACTTTTATTACCTAAAAAACCCTAAGGTTACAGAGACTACCTTCTTTACATGCATCAGCTTAGTTGGGGGAGGAGTCAACACGCTCGCCGCTTCTGCTTACTGTTGAACAATATGTATGAAGTACCAAACATCTCTTACTGAAGCTAAACAAAAACGGCAACAACAATTTTCAATGTTTTTCCGACATCGCAGTTCCATGTGTACTTCTGTATTTAATTTTCACATAGAGTCCAGAGGGTATGTTCACAGTTGCCAGAGAAAGCAATTAACAGCTTTAAGTATTCTCGAAGAACTTCCAATGGCTTTGCAGAATGAAGAATTACCTAGAAGGCCAATGACTCGAGGAAATTACAAGCAAGGTCTAGGTGAGAGCCTCATGGGCGGTACATCGGCGACGACTTTGCTCAGTAAAGTGGCACGCGGAGAGAATACAAAGAAGCCTCGGGGCACTGAGTGAAGAGGTCGTCAGGCGGGGTCAAACCTCCCAGCATCCATGGGAGGGGGCGGTGTCCACCACATCTGCTCATCCTGCGACAATTCTTAAACTCTCAACCCATGAGTCATCGTACCTCGCTGGAGATCTTTAAATGTTTCCTTCGTCAACAGTTGTTATCTGATTCTTTTGAGTTATGTGCCAGAAGCGTTTTAGACTCATCAGGCTGCTAAAGTGCAGCAAGTTGATGTAATGTCTCATTTATCTCTTAACTCCGTGACTATTTTAATAATCCTCTGGCATTTCAAGCATTTTCAAGACCTCTCTTTTGACTGGTTAACCACCAACTGTATTATGTGCATACACATTTTTTGTGGTCCACTATCAGTCCTGAAAATATCGTTTCAAATATTATTAGATAGACAAATTTGTATTGTGTGTTGTACTCAGCAAGCTTTGGTTAGTTAGAGCCCAATGTGTAACTGACAAGGGTTTACACTCCCAAAAACCCGCTGACTAGTGACACTTTTTCTAGGTTTTTCTCCATCCTCAAACTTAGTAAGTAACCCAAAATGTTTCCTTTCCAAATTTTATTTATTAAATTATTTCATTTCAGGTATCAGTGTGGATCTCCTGGTGCTGTATGTATTAAAAGCGGATGTTAAACACTACTTAAATATATACCTTAGATATTTTAGTGCAGGTCAACTAAATTGTTAGTGGAACAAGCTGAGGTAGACGCTTCTGAAACATAACTGTTCCGCGTGGCTTAAAACCAGAGAACATTTTAGAGTATATAGGTCACCAGTGAAGCTTTGGCCTTTACTTCGCTGTAAAAAAGATAATGTGACAAATATGAGATGACACAACATGTGCGGGCATTCCACTAAATAAAACTGGATGATTTCAGTGTCAAGTGTAGATTACGTGGTTACCTGACATGCCACTACGAAGTTTTGCTCTGTTTTAGAGACTACAGTTCAAATTCTACTCTGGCCGTGACAGTTTAAAATGCCAGAAAACAGGGGAAAATGTAATGCTTAAGTTAGGAAAGCTGTATATTTCTCATTAAGGCCCAACCCTCTTAGGCACTGACTCCTGCATACCCTTTCATCAGCTGCCTTCTGATTCAACGCGTTGTAAGCAAAAGCTGGTGACTTTATTTCCATTAATTTTGTACGCAACACGAATTATAAGTAAATTTGGCACTGATGTATTTGTGAAACATTAGACGTTATTAATATGTAGATGTATATGATCTCAAATGATTACTGTTTAACGTTTGAAATAAACCTCCAAGAAACCCAATATTCACGAACTCCATGACAGCAGTTCAAGGCAACTTTTACCCCTTAAATACTAGAGGGATGGAGGATAGGAGTGACACAAAATCGAGAACATATAGAAAAGTATTAGTTACCATATAGTATTTGTTTTACTCTGCAGCTTACTTTTATGCCAGAACGCTGGCCACGTCGAGCTCGAGACGGGATATATGTTGCTTGTCAGATGGTACTCATTACTAAGTAAACCCAAGAGGAGAGATTTTCATTAGGATAGTGACCGGAAGGGTCCCACATATGGGTTGCCCACGGCTTGTGCATGCCATAAAAATAATGTACCGCAATTGCAGCTGTAACGACCTTGAATGGTCTTAGTTGTCTTTTTCTCTAATGAAAACGCGTTCCTATCTGAATTAGCGACGAAAAAAGGAATACGTTCAAGTATTACACTTGATTAAAGGAGAATCGCAGTGTCTTATATACTGATAAGAAGCTTTAAAATGTCTTTATAAACATTATTATTTTCAGTTCTAGTAACTACTTGATTCCCGCATGGGAATGTTTGGCTTCTACTTCAATGCCCGGTTAAGGCGTGCTAATGATACTTTAATCATAATCTTCCCCTTCACTCCACAGAGTCTGTTATTGGTTCTGAGTGTGTTTCACGTTAAACCAAACAAAAACAAAATCTCATTCAAAGCCCTTGATATGACCAACATTAGTTAATGAGACTAAACAAATGAAAACAGTTTATAGCACTACTAAATATTTTAACCATCAAAACTAAATTTAATGATGTTGCTCATTAAAATAAAACTAAAATGAATTAATAAATACTTTTGCAGAAAAGGATCTTACTTATTCACTATCAAATACTCCTTTGAAATACTGGAGAGCATCTAGAAAAGTAAAATATGTATTATCTGGAAAATATTTTCTTTCTATGAGAAGGAAAATGATTAGAAAATGCACAAATATGCAGTAATTAGAAGGCTGACATAAAAGTTATCACATACATATATAAAATTCAAGTGGAAACTGCTCAGAGAAGTTGATTATAATTTCAATGCAGATATCTAGGATGTACGATAAAACACACCAACTAAGGAAATATTTATGAGAAATATCATAGCATTATAAGCAGAATTAGAGTATCCTTTGTTTTTCTGTTATCTGTTTGTTAAGTCATAAGAAATTGTAATGTTTTCCTCCTTGACTGTGTTGTATTCACTATGGTTGGAACAAAATATACAGTTTTTATTACACGCTATATGAAACAGCAGCACAGCCTAATGTTATTAGAAACCCTCTTATGGTCAGGAAGAATATTCCTTTTCGATAGTG
Source organism: Mantis religiosa (assembly GCA_030765055.1). Classification (NCBI taxonomy): domain Eukaryota; kingdom Metazoa; phylum Arthropoda; class Insecta; order Mantodea; family Mantidae; genus Mantis; species Mantis religiosa. Next base: position 112,026,404 of record CM060954.1, on the reverse strand, counting down.
AAAAAAAAGAAAGGTTTCGAAGATCAGCCTAGAAATTCCCACTTAAATCCGTAGACTTCCCCCTCGTGTTTATCTATATGAAAGACAAAATTGGTAGAAATACTTAAATGATAATGAAATTCGGTTTACAATGAAATGGATATAGAAAGAAAATATACTCCAATAAAATGAAATAAAATATTTAAGGGCCATTACAGAATATAGGAAGACTTACCAAAAATAAATGATATAATAGAGGAATTAGGAAAGTTTAACGTAAATAATAGGCAAAAGAATACAAAACAGCGTGCATAACAATGATATCTCAAAGACTTTCACGTTATTTTACGATTTATACACTAAAAGCATAGGAAGACCTATCAAACGATTGCATGGACAACGTGTGTAAATTGTAACAGCCAGATATGACAGAACATAAGGGGGGCGGGGAGGACATTTACGAAGAAATGACAGCCCTTTCAAGAACTGTAAATATCTCTAACTAATTAAACACTTTCATAAAATATTTTGAATTGCTTTCCTTTTATGAAGAGTTTAAGCTTCACCGGTCACATCTGCAGTTTGGTGTTCCATGGCTTAATATGTTCCCTTATGAAGTCCCTTATGTAGAGGTTTATTCATTACTGAGATTAGACGTTCATTTCCTCTCTCAGTTTGTAACCGGGCTAACTTTTGTGTTAGGAACAAAGAACCAGAGCAGCTACGCTAGTATTTCTTAGGAACGCCAACAGAGTGCTCAGCTGGCAAGAGCCCTGGGGCGAGCAAGCGCCTGCTTGTGCTGCAACCCAACAAGCGTCACCGTGTCACGGGATTACTCCAGTCTACACTGCAGGCGTCATCAACAGATTGCAATGATAAAGCAGGTCTGAGTCGTGGTTATCGAGTCCTTTTCGGGTGTTCAAAGACGGACTTAATAAATTAATTTTGACTCATTGAAGATCGGAAAATGTTGGGTTTTGTTTGTCCTCTTTTGCCCGTTTTAGCAATTTCACCTTTTGATTACAATTGTATTGCTCCTTCACATTTCGAACAGAAAACAACGATATATAGATTAACATATCTTGAAAAATATAAATGAAACAAAATAATTCTACAGGAAGCATTTCGCACTGTTTCTTTCACACAACCAGAATTTTGCACTTTTAAAACAAAATGTATAACTCTTTAAAAGAATGACATTTAGGTGTCAGTTGTTAAATTAAGTACATCAATCTCACATGGCAATGTATGTTAAATGTAAATCAGAGGTCCGTAAATAGCACGACTTGAGCAGAAATGCCAGTTGCTTCTAACAATGTTGAGGTCTAGCACCAAACAAAACATTTATTTTAAAATGTTGTAGCTAAAATTAAAATTATAAAAGTTTGAATAAATATGCATATGTTTGGTGGATTTTTTTTTACAGATGTAGGTGTCTTAATTATACATGCTTATGCAATTTATAGCTCTTGAACTTCCGAGCCCTAGTTATGAATATGAAATAGCTTCACTGTTCGAAGCAAATTGCAGTAATGTATCTCTTTATGTAGGTATTTACATAATAATTATGTACCTCTGAATTGAGGCATGCCATGATTAAGTTGATTATACTGCTACAGCTGAACCCCAAGACGTGACATTCATTCTTTACCAGGGCAAGAAAGGCCACTTCATTCAATATGCAACCGTGTTTGCCTTGTATTATGAGAACACATTAACACCTGTTTGCTGCAGCAAGTGCAAAACCGGTACAGGGAGATATTTGCACGCGGGCTAACCACTAAAGCTCGCACAACATGCAGCATCTCATAGCATTGCCAAAAATGGTAAGACTTCAATCTAACCGCACCTGCTCTATTAGATGCAGGAGATGAGATCCAATTCATGATCAGCCTTCTACACCCTTAGGCAGAACAAAACTTCTGTAGTGCAACCAGTACATTTACTGATTTGTTAAACGTACAGTTAAATCCTTACAGTTACAAAGTGACCTACTTTATATAACGTTGGTCTCTTTAGCGTTGCATGAAGACAGTCCCATTTGCAACTTTTAAGAAGCAGTATCGATCGTTTGAAACTATTTCTGAAACGCTGAATTGAAACAATATGTAAATGCAACAGCTAACATTAAAAATGTATATCTATGTTACATTTACATGACTTTTATCTACACATTCTTCAACAAACGAATCCATTTCACGATAAAAAAATGTCTGTTTAATATGTGTTCAAGAGAATAGCATGTTTAAGGGATTGTAAAATGCTTTAGGAGTTGGTCGATATCTTATGGATTTCTTTGCAAAATTATATGCTTTAACGAAATTTACATTTTTTTTTTTTTTTTTTTTTTTTTTGGTATTGAGATTTTGTTATGCAAACGCCATCCAGATTGAAAAGGACTTCAGAGACTATTCCCAAAAAAGTCGACATACGCATTTAATTTCTCACAAAAATATCAAACATATGGCATTTTAATCAAAATCGTTAAGAGCCATTATTAAGAAAATCCCATTTTCAAAAAATTATTTTAAAATAAAGGATAATGGAATATCTTTGGACATATCTTAGGAAGATGTGAATTTAAATATCAAGTTTGCTATTTAACGATTAACACAAATATACATACACACCTTTTTTCTGAAAATGCCCTCTGAAACGGTTTAACGATTTTCAAAACGTATACTTACCCAATAGAAAGTAAATATTTTTATGATCAATGAAGTCTATAAAGGCTCATCACAAAACATCATTCTTATGCTTCCAACATTCCATTGGACTTGGTTTTTGAGGGATGCTAAGCTTCGAAAACTGTACTTAAACCCGATTTCACCTAAACCTTAAATAATTAATTTTACCTTATTAAATTATTCTTTTACCACAGGAAAGGCATTTTACAATTAATCAGTAGTATAGTTTAGTGATGTTGATGCTGTAGAAGGCAGTGAAAAATGCTAATTTATTTAATATTTTCTCTGAAGTAAATTTAGACTATAATACAGATTTCTTTTAAGATTAATGTACAACATAATTAAATCAGTGATTTTAATTGTTACATCTGGAGATAGCAATATAAGGCCCTAAATAATGGCAAGTATATCGATTCTTAAATGTCAATGTAAGAAATAAAAATATAAATTATACAAAATGTTTACGCATTTTGGAATATCTTCTAAGTCTAAAAGAACTGCGAAAATGAATCCTTTATTCTCATGTTTTTGCTCTTCCTTCTTAGCAATTGTTTTGTAATTTTTTTAATTTAATTATCTGCTAGTTATTTATTGTAACCAGAGCCTATACACTATAAGTACTAGATTTAGTCAATTATGACATCAATTTCCTCCATAAAAATGATTAAATTTGGTTTTAATCCGACATTTTTATCGCTAAGGCATTTAAAAAGAAAAAGTGAAGCAGATTTGATTTAATGGGCGAATAAACCGCATAAGTCACAACCACTTAGTGCCAAACGGTAAGCTTCCCTGTGAAAATCAACCTGTGAACCGGAAGGAAACCAGGCTAAGAAAGGGACGTAATAAGTAAAATAGCCCCGGAATGCGGTGGGGTAACTTCGAGGTTGTGCCTGGAACCCCCCAGTACAAAGGAGTGGTTATGGCGTGCACCAACAACGCGATACACAGCAAAGAAATTATAGGCGGCGACCTTGGGGCCTGCCTATCAACATCACACATTTACAGTGAGAATTTAGTTGTAAATGTTGTGCTTAGGGATGCCAATCTATGACATTTAAAAGTTCCACAATTTAATCTGGATTTATTTCAAATGTTAATATAAGAATCGCAGTTTTATCTATATTTAGATCAAATTATATGCAGTTGTTTATTAGAAGTTGTATATCTTCTTACAAAGTCTTAACTTTTAAAAACGGTTCCACCTAAAGGATTTTTTTAAAGTACACACACACACACACACACACACACACACACACACACACACACACACACACACACACACATAATGTAAATAAACTAATACCTTATCACTTTAGTTCATTGATGGAAATTAATCATTTCTTCACACTAGCCGTATATAGGCTAAGGTTTTTGATAGAATTAACATGAAAAATTCAATGCCAAGGCCGGGATTTCAATCACGGATCTCCATGGCAAGTTGAACATGGTAGCTCAAAGGGTTAAGCGTCTGGACAGAAACCAGGAGATCCGCGGTTCAGATCCCGGCCTTGACATTGAATTTTTCATGTTAATTCTATCTATCCAAAACCTTAGCCTATATACGGCTAGTGTGAAGAAATAATTAATTCCCATCAATTAACTAAAATAATAAGAGTTAAATGATGAAGCCGGGGACTCAAGTACTTACGATAGTAAGTCGCCACAAACGGTGCATCTCGGATGCGAGAGCCCCTAGTGGTCTACCGGGGAAATATACGAGTCAAATGGAGAATTTAATGTCCTGACGACTAGTTGGCCATGGTAACTCAAAGGGTTAGAGCGACTGGACGGAACCAGGAGACCCGTGGTTCAAATCCCGACCGTAGCATTGAATTTTTCATGTTAACTCTATAAAAAACTAATACCTTATTAATAAATTGCAGATATAAATTTTTTTATAAATTTTTACACTAACGAGGGAGATAGCCCAACTTTAATTGTGAAAATGGTACTCAGGTGACCTGCGGTTCCAACCCAGCCAGGAGTATCTCCCAGAGTGTTTTCCGCCCCTAGTCCTCATTAACTGGCAAATGCTTGGCGTGTTTCCCCTTTCCAAATGCATTTACCAAACATTTGAGTTGCATACTTCGTCTTCCATGGTCTAAGGGTAACTTGCCAGCCTCTGGTTCTCGAGGTTACAGGTTCAAACCTTTTAGAGGAAGAAGGATGTTTTCCATCATAAGCCTTAAGCCATCCGTGGCATGGCTTTCTTAGGAAGTAAAATAAAGCTGGAATCGTGTCGTAAATTTATGGCACATAAAAGAATCTGGAGGCCTCAGAGTAAAATTACGCGGTCTTTCATGGGCAATTCAGAATTGGATGCTGAGAACCATAGGAACTAAACAGCATCCATAAGTTAAACAATTCATAATTGTTCAAAAACGTTATTTCATTTATCTTGTTATTTATAAAGGAAGTATACACAATGTTATTCATGTCTAAAATAGATCGTGTGGGAGAACTTGAAAATGAGAATTTGCCAACAAAATATAAAATATAACTTGTAAGGCTAAAATGACATTGTTTATTCTGACTTTATGCGTTTTAAAAGAATTGTATATAAAACACTTTTTCTGTTTCTCTCGTTTTCTTCTTCTGCTCCTCTGCAATAATTTGGTATTTGAAGATTCCTGAGGTTTCTTTTGAATTGTTTGTCCACTCTAATATCTCTGAACCAAATGAAAAATTACTTTACATTTTTAATTACCTTATATCATCTCATTAAACGAGGCTCTCTCCTGCTTTCGTGGTTCCTAAAGTTACTTTTCAATTCCTGTTTTGTTTCTGAGATATCTGTGGTGGAAATTTGAGCTGGCTTCCCCTATGAAGTTGGGGGAGGATGGATTATCACGTGACCGCTTCTAGTGCTCTCAGGTGAGGCGAATGTTGGTACACTTTGGCTGTTTCTACTTCGGGGTATATGTGAGTTGAGATATGTACCTGCATTCAAAGGTGTCTAGTTCCAACTACCGTTTGCTTTGATGCAAAGCAACTTAGATGAACTATCAGCCCACACCACCTAAAAGAGTCCATTAGCTTCTAGGCAAACTCAGGCTCTGTGCAATATTGTATTTCAGAATCCACAATACCTGAATGACGTCGTGTTCAGAACTCGTCTACATCTTGCCAAAGTTTCCTCACATAATAAATAATTTAATTATGCATATTTTCAAGGAAAGTTTTGCTGTATCCAAATGATATTAGCAATATCAAATTATAGGGAGTAATGTATGACAAAGTTAAACTGCTCTTGATAGGTAAACTCAGAGTTTAAAAAGCAGACTGTATAATAATTTTCCCATTAAACATTCGACAAGAATGTTTAATGTGCAACGAAATAAAACTCTGCAGTCAATAAATACAAATTCCTCACACTTACGTTCTGAAAAATTGGGAAAGTCTCCGTGTAGTCAGATTTCACCACATATGCAGGTGAAAGAATTCCTTTTAGTTAGCAAAATAACGAAACAGACTCAATATACTTTAAGGTGAAATATGCAAGGACATTCATTTCTAAGCTCCCGTAACACCACATTTGTACGGTGTTGACCCAGACGGGCACTGCACGGGTTTCTTAACAGACGTCTCACTAATGGCTTTGGTCGTACATTGTCTTCCAGCAACAAAGAAATAAAACTTTCCATGGGAGAAATGCATACATGGCAGCAGATTCATTATTAAAAGTAAAGTGTAAACGTAAAGCTGGTATATAAGGTAACATTATTACCTGCTAGTTAAAATCAACATTTAATGTTTAAAAACTTGTTTTACGTGTAAGTACCAAATATGATTGTTTATATAAGTTATTTTGAATTTGCGTTAAAATATTTTAAAAATTGTTATAAAATGTTTAAATATTTGTGACGTGAACGAGATCAGAGAGTGGAAGTGAAGGTTATGGTTGTTTAAAAATGTGTGTGGGCGTTGGTCGTTAAGGCAATGAAAGTCAATAATCTTGCCCTTCTGTGAAAAGACGCCGAAGAAACGATACTATTTTCTTAAGTGCTGGTGAAAGAAACAGGGAAGTTTTATTTAAATGTGCGAATATTATATATTTAATCTATAAATACAAAGTGTAGGAGAATTAAGAATCAAATTAATGATTATTTCTTAAATAGCTTCAAGAACTTCACTTAATTCCAGATAGTGACCATATATTCGATAAGTCATATTCCTATGAAAGCTAGACGAGGCAAAATTTGTTACAACAAAATTTATAATCATAAAATGATTGAACATTATTAAATAATCTTGGGCTTCAATAAACAGAATCAACATTTCTTTATCAGCAAAATATAACTAAAAATGATACAAGCATCATCTCAACTTGGAACTTCACATTATCCCAACCAAAATACTTATATAGTAAACAAAATGTGACACTTAATTCATTGCGTCCCCCCCCCCTCCAGATACAGCTCTTTAAATTTTCATAAGTTTAGTTTCCAAATTATTTTCGCTTGAAGGTTGTACGCAAAAAATTAGAAAGCTGAATGAGATTTCAATAATAATAATAATAATAATAATAATAATAATAATAATAATAATAATAATAATAATAATAATAATAATAATAATAATAATAATAATAATAATAATTATTATTATTATTATTATTATTTTGTTTTCCATATATCGGATGCTACAGAGTCGTGCTTCGTAGTCTAGGGGTAAAATGCTATCCTCTAGTTATCGAGATCATGGTTCAAACCCCACTGTGGCCGATGGATAAAAGGCAGTGTATTCTAAACTACCCCTGAATAAACAATTAGGGAAATTAAAAACTCCTTCACTCACCTCTCAAAAGAAATGAAATCGACGATTAAACACCAACTACAACTTTGGTGGCTAAGTAGTGTTTTAAGTAAATTTTGTTAAGTTTTCCACTAACTTAACAGCTATGTTAATATCAATTTATAATGTTATATTTAGTTATAGCTTCCTCGAGGAAGCAATTATATTACTTTTTTCGTGAAGAAATACACTTGTTCAGCGTCTTTTTTTTTCCGTATGTTTCCAGGTCACATCTCGTATGGACGACCACAAACAAGAAGTGGATGACATGAAATCCCTTTCCATCATATCACCGTTAGCCGTTACTCTATCTAGGAGCTCATTTAAATATTCCGCTTCACGGAGCATTTGTGAAGCACTTGGTTTTAATAAAGAACATGAGTGTGCACTTCTATGAAAAGCCCACAGGCATTGATCTGTAAGTCTCGACTTCTTAACACTGGATTGATATGGCTTGAATAAACAAGTCATGACGAGCGGTAAATTGAGCCGGTAAATCGATATAAAACTATCCCAGGAAAACAGTCGAATGCAGAAGGTATAATTGAACATGTTGCACCGTTACATGAAAGAATTCTCCATTATATAATACTTTACTAGAGGCACTTGTTACACTGGTGTCGTAGATTGAGGTGCTGCTTTTTACGGTGAAAAATACATCGAAAACGAAAATACCTATGACTGCAACAGGGTTCTTACTCACCAGCGAAACTTATGGATTTTTATCTTATGGTTGACTTACGTCTGTCTTCCGTTGAACGGGACAGGATGGAAAATTTTGCTTCTCAACGATGGTACAAGTATGTATGTGTAGATCGCATGAAAGATAGGCTATAATCAAGAATGCATAAAGCGATGAGAAAATCGGCCGCAGTTGTTTCATTTTGTTTCCAGCAAAAAGGTACTTCTAAGGGCGAAGGAGAAACTGCAGAAACTATTTTTTTTTTCCTTTTGGAACAGAGTAAACCGAGGCACACATTTTTATTTTCGATTCTTTTACAAAAAAAATCGGAGTCATTTCCTTTAACATCAATGTAACAAGGGCTTTGTGAGAGAGGCGTTTGGAAACTTTAATGCTACTTGTCAGAAATAACTACTAGTCCGCCTTAAACTAATATCTACAACTGCGCCCCTCCACAATAAAATAAATAAAATATGGATTTCCAGAAATGTAATTGGCTAAATTACGATTTAACTCCAAGACAGAAGGAATCAACAAGCTTTGGGGCACTGCAGTGGAAGAAGAGTCACAGGGACTTCACCAAAAAACTGTTGAAATATTTCATTATTTCCTCCAGAGGAAATCTGCCTGTTTATATTTTTGTCGCGAAACCATTATTTCCGATAGCGGGGCGCGGAGTGATAAGGGACAGATAGCGCCGGGTGGAGATAAAGAGCTTGCCTAAGCAGATAAACAGCGCGGAGATAAATGCCAATACAGATAAAGTGAGGTAAATGGAACACGCCAGCACAGTAGTTGTAAACAGAGCAGTAGTGGTAAACAGAGTCGTGACGAGAGTTGTAATTGAAATTGGTGTTTTGGAAGTGAACGTTGTGGTCAAAGACCTTGGAAGATTGTATTTGTGTACGTTACGTAATTCTGCTGTAACCAGAAGTGTACCCAGTGTATTTCTACGGAAATAAAGAACCTTTTGAATTTCTGCAACTTGGACTTTTAATTCTACGAATCCACGAGGTCACAATCTTTAATCTTCAATCCTTTAAAGACAACTCAGCTTCGGAGGCGTAATCCCTCTTGCTGTATAAAACTGATAATTTTATGTCGCCAATCCATTAAACGTTCTGAGACGTCCAAATCGAGATGTAAATTGCTTATATGGAAGATTTTGGGTTCGTTTTGGAGTTTTCAGTAACTTCTTATGCTTCGGGTGCAGCCTTTTTATACTGTATCGCTTCCGTTTATGAAATTTTGTGGTTTGTGGCATTCGAGGTGATATTTCCAGTACGAAAAACTATGAAATGTCCAATGTTGAGTGTGCCAATATAGCTGAAAAGTCTTAGCAACATTTGAGAAGAAATGTGGAGAAGAAATAAAACATAGTATTTACAGTGAAAATTAAAAGTGGAAATAGAAAAATATAGGGAACTGGACCTGCAATACAAAACCTGCCTTTGGGCTGAATACTTTTTCTTGTATTCCATTTCTCGAAATAAAGGATATTTTCAGCAGGATTAGCAAACTTCAAGGTGCATCCTTACAGAATCTCGATACTGGGTTATTAATGGCTTTCATATGAATACAATTTCTGTTTATACTGTTTTAAAGGTTATTGTTAAAGGATAGAATTTTAACAAACCGGATAAAGTACAGTGGAAAGGTGCAAAGTTATTTATTTTACGACGTAAAATAAGAGCAGTGTACCTAATGGAGCCAACAGAGTGTCGGCGAAGTAGAAAGGACCATGTTTTAGGTACAACTTAATGAGCAGAACTACAAGAAACTTATCTTACGAGTTCCTAATTCACTAACTCGTTTAAGCGCCTTTAGGACATGTTACACGCTTCGCCGGTTTGCTTTGCATGCATGCCAAAATTTCACGCGTTCAATCAATGGGATTGCATCTGTGCACGCAAAGGCTTCCAAAAGCATCAGAGCAAATAGGTGATGATGGCATGAAGCATCGGAAGGCACCGCCTCAAGACGAACTGCAATAAGTGCTATTGCCATAAATAAAAGCTATATCTAACTTGCATGCAAGGCTTTTCCAACAAAGGAGGTTCAAACTTTGCAAGGCTCTTGGGGTTGTTGAAGCCATTAATAACACAAACGGCAGTAAGAAAGATTGATTGGATTTGTGTTGGTACAGGGTTACTCTGAACTACCCTATCCACTTTTCGCAAGTGCATAATGCGAGTAAAGAGTTCATACAATTTGAAAACAACAAATCCTACGGTGTTATTGGAAAATCTTACAGATACAAACAAACATCCTGCAACTATGTAGATACGACGAATGAATAAAACAGAGCTACAGAGACAGTAAAACATTTTTCCTTTTCCTTAAATGCTTAAACTCGGTAATATTTATATTAATATTAAGCAGTTGACACGACGTAATTGGACACATTTCACTTTCTCAAGAAGTAATGTATACCACATAAAAATTCAATACCAAGAGTTGACAGAAAATACGTTTTGAGACAACTGAATTTAAAAGAAAAATTATGAAAAGTTTCTAGCTTATCCATATGTGAACAGCATAACTCAAAAACAAATAATAGGACACACTTAAAACTTGGTATGCATGATCAGAAACCTTCAAAGATACAAAATAAAGATTTCTAAGGGAATTCCACCATCCCAAATTATTGTTTACACAGGGAAAAAAAATTTAGAACTTGATTAAAATAACCTACCTTTAAAGCACTTTCATGACCAATAAAATGAATTCATAAACTATCCATGAACGGCGTCCTAAATACTTTTCATTCTAAGTAATCTTTATATAACTGGTACACTTATTACATACATAAACATACAGAGACACACAAGGAGATCGTATTTTGTTTGGCATTAACCATTCCCGAAATATTCTTCTTTATTGCTATGAATTTTCGAATAATTATACTTTTCAAATAGGATGTTCATTGTCTTTTTTCCCGTGATCAAGTAAGGATAATGGAAGACCGAAGTCTTCACACAGGGACTCGCTCTTGAAACATTTTACTTACGCCTAAGTCTGTATTTCCCTGATTCCCTTGTACACTCAGGATGTATGCAATAAAACAATTTCTGCAATGTTTATATCGATTCACACGAAGCAGACAGAAAAATAAACTTTCGTAATAATTGTTCACTGAAGGTTAGGTAAACTTATAACACTTCAGATTTTTTAAAATTTTATGTTTTGTAATATAAGTCGAGATAATACAAAACGGAAAAAAAGAAATCCTTTTGACGTAAGCATATAAATAAGCAATGGAGCAAAAGCCTCTATTGGGACAAGAACCCAGAACTACTGGCCCACCCTACTGCCGGCATCACGCCCACATACTCAAGAGAGAGGTGGGCGATCTTCCAACCGATACAGGGAGATGTGGTCAGCATCTCAGCAACCCCAGCCGAGAACCCTGGCTTCCAGGGTTCGCTAACTATTCTAGCTCCTCAATCTCCTCCTGATGCTGAGTGGGCACCGGTCCTATACTCGGGACTTAAAATCCGCACCCTCCAGGAGTGGGATCGAACCCGGGTTTTGACGTAACACCCCATTACAAATTCCTGTGCGGTATTACATCAGTCGTATATGAATTTTTCACTTTGCCTGTTTAAATAGCACTTATAAACGCGTTCCGACTGCAGTCAATTTACTTCCGTGGTCAAGTGGGCAGCGAGTCACTTCTCTTCTGGACATGCCAGGTTCGATGTTCGGCCGGAAGGCTCCATTTTTATTTAACTAGAATTATTCCCTATCCTCCAAAGAGTATAGAAGCGTGGACGTGGGAGTGAAATGGCAAGTGAAAATGAGTTAAAACAGCGAAAATCTACAGTAATATAACCCAAAGTTCAAAGAGTAAAATTATCGTAAAATGTTTCAGTCAAAAGCCTCCGATATGACTAGTAACTAAAGGGGTTTATATGCGCAGTGCATGCCAGTTTCAATATAGGTATAATAAAGTAATTTATGATTAGACAGGAGTCATACCGTTTAACATGATTTAATTATGGGGCAACTACTTCCAGTGTGCAACTTGGAATGCCTTCTTTGCATTTCTATGAGTAGGTGGAGTCTTCCTGTTCCGTGAGCTACCTTTGTTTGACAAGAAAGGTTTTAAAAAGTGATAGAATGTGTTGTCTTCGTAAAAGCCTGGGTAAACCACTTATTTAAAAATGTTTCAGAAAACACCTAAGCTCAAAGGGAAGAAAAGGAGGTGTTTATTCCCTTCTGCATTCACAGATAGCCAATAGGAGTCAAGTCTACATTTAGCATATGTCCTAGATTAAGCAAAGATGCTAATGAGGTAGGTCTCTCTGATATGGTTCGGATGGGGCACTTAGCATCTCAACTCATAAAATCTTTTATGCCTACGTTCCACAGGGAGGGAGGGATAAGGTGAAAGGATACGGGGCGTAGGAAGACCTTAGGTGGTACGACAGCGAAGGCCGGGGTCCCTAACAGTTACAGCTGCCCACTGTTAGCCCATAAAACCGGCCCCTTCCTTCCCGCTAGCTTATACATCTCCTTGGGATTCGCGAGAGCGAGGAGGATGCGGATTACGAGCACAGAAGGTGAATTCCCGAAATTCCATCGACACTTAGAACCCTGAAATAGCCAACCCTGAAATGAGGTGACAAAAAAGAGGCAGAAAATTCGGGAGATGTAAGCATCCTTTTCCACCACTTGCCTAGCAACCCAGGGGGAAAACAAAATCGAATGAGGGAGTGGGCAATGGTAATTCAATCCACGACTTCTCGAATGCGGGTCAAAAGGATTACCGTTTAAGTTATCCCCTAGAAATGAGTTAAGTAATACAAGCTTGTGCGAATTGCATCCACTACACAGAGGATTAATACCTTAAGTATGTCATCAAACTATGCTGTTTCGTCCTAGATCGACTCTACTTCGAGTTGTCCAGAACTGTCAGGCCGAGAGGAACAAGAGACAACGTGTTCCAGCAGTGGTCAGCTAATTCCTGCCATCTCATCTGAATTAACGAGAAATGTTTCAAACATTTTGGTAATGGGATTACGGATCCGTACCAGACAGGAAACTCTCTTCTGGAAGTAGACAATATCTCCCAGCTATAAATACAGATCTGCTGGTTATTTTTACTGGAGACTGTCACACAGTCCCACGAGCGCTATATGTGTGTGAGTACCTTCCAGTGGGTGTATTTACGTACATCAAAGTAATGTCTTTTTAGCCTACCTTACATCATGCAACTTGCGTTATTTTCAACAAACAGAAAGACAAAAGCACCTTTGTCTAAACTCATTGACTTAATTTATCCAATGCGAACAGGCTGGCTGAGTACTTCAATGAATGAAAACAAATGGAAAGACACCAGGACCAACCTTAACTCTTTTTTACAACCTAATTTTCAGAATATAGTACATTATAAGTATATTTAAAGAGACATCAACATTGCTTTTTCACATGGGTTTAAATCTGCACTATAGGGAGGGCGAGGGATGCACTTCACGTTGATTTTGGCAAGATATTCAGCAACAACATTGGCAATATGCGGCCGCACATTATCGTGGTGCAGCATCCAGCCTGTGTCACGGAAATGTGGTCTTTTGCGACTGATATGGACTTACAATGTTTTCAGGATATCCCTGTAGTATTGTCCAGTTACTGATGTGTGTGCAGGTACAACATGCTGATTAACCATTCCATGACTATCAAAGAATGAGATGACCATAACTTTCCCAGCAGAAGCAACCACTTTTGCTTTTTTGGGACTTGGTGATGAAGGAGATTTCCACACTGAACTTTGCTGTTTGTTGTCAGGATCAAAATAATGTAGCCAAGTTTTATCATCAGTGATTACGTTTGAAAGAAATCCCGGATCTTCCTCTAACATCCACTTTAACTGCATGTTACCTCCATTGCAGCGGCAGGCGATACTGAACATGTGGAACTTGCCTGGTTGTCACAGGCGGGAACCAGGAGTGCCAACAATGAAACTACAATGGCGTGTTTGTTTCACATTAAGCTAACAGAATATAAGATTGAATTTTAGTGCGAAAAATTATGACCGTAAAAAAATTATGATCATTCTTTATTGAACAGCCCTCGTATATTTATTACTGAGCTCCTTTTATAAATGAATACCCAGTTTTTTGTGTTCAATACTATCTGTCCTCTGTGAGAGCAAAGAAAATAAAACAATTACTTCGTTCTGTTGCACAAATGGGCATCAAAACGCATTCATTTTAAACTGAAACATTTAATTAGCTACTATAGTACTCATAAATTGGCAAACTAACGAGACAGAACATTTTATAGCAGCATTTCATGCGAATGATAATTCTGAAACAAAAAGCGGTACGTAGTAGGGAGCCGGCAAATCTAACTAATGACTTGAGAATACTATGGACCATAAATTTTCAGTTGTATTAACTGGGTTCGACTCTCATCCAGTCGCCCAGCTAAATGACCTGCTGCGGCGTAGCTTTACCATGCAGTAATTAGACCTAGATTATCTTGTCATGAAAGCGACGGTTCGTGAAAGACTAGACCTACTAAACTTGACACACAGAAAATGAAGCAACAAAGTGAGTAATGATTGCAGGATAACAAGGAGAGTCCGACAACGGTATCCTTTACTGCTTGTTCATCCTAATGACAAAGTCATTACAGCCAACTTTAATGGTCGGAACAGCATACTCTTTACGCCCCCCACGCAGATAATTTCAGGATGACAAATAAGGAAAATCACTTCGTAATTAAACAGAAAACATCAAAGTAGTTATGTCTGTCGTCTAGGCAGTGAGATCCTCAGAAGAAGTTCGCTCGGCTCAAGCGCTAGTTAGCGAAAAGGTATAACTGTAGTCATTGACACGCTTTTTAAAACTTCCTTCATAACAAGAAACTCCAAATCGTCAGTTATGTGTGATTTAAATGTATGTATTGAAAATCTTTTTCTCTAGTTTTGTGAACATTTCATTATGTTCTTTGTACGCAATAACCTCCATAAATTAATGGAATATGCACAAAAATTAAATATATGAGATTTTCTTCAGCAACTTCAGTTATTTTAATCGGATACGCCATAAGGTAATCTCACCCTAGTTGAGATTCGAGCTCGAGACCTAGTGAATATAGGTAGTCATTCTACCACCACACTAACAGAAGTGTAGTTATCTTGGTCTTTTGTACATTGAGATGTACGTACAAACAGAATCGTTTCATACGTAGAATACAAACTACGAAGCAAAAGTTTGCATTCAACAAACTCACTTTCAGTAATATTTATTTCTAGAAGTTTAGTTTAAGCAAAACTAAATTTCATGTCGTTTAGTTTCGATCGATACATTTTCTGCCTATAGAGTAATATATTTAGTTAATACTTGTATTGCAATGGCTTTTAGTCAGTTATGTTGGTCTCACTTTTATAAGCAACTTGCTACTATAGCTGGAATCTAGCATTCATTCAGTGAGTTATGCAGAAAAAAAAAAGCGCCTGCCATATAGGCAACTACTTCGCCTCTGTAGCACAGTGGGAGGTATCTCAAGTGCCTACGTCGAGCTGTCACTCATTACCAATGTGTAGTTTACGCGTGCCCATTCTCTTCCCTCTCCCTCTTGCAGTGTTCCTTACCCTCGAACTAAATGCGACTCTCAGTGTACTGTTCGCCAACGGAAAGGAAGTCAGTGACAGGAATGTTACCCTTATCAGTGCGGCAAGGACGGTGAACGTGTGTGGCAGAGAACGCATGCTCCACAAGGTGTAGAACCATTCAAGAAACATGAGTCCTGTATACTAAAACCGAGAAGGTATTATTTACAGAAGTAGAAGGCGTCAAAATGTTTTTTGAATTAGCTGTAACTGAACTGACCGAGTGTCAAACACTAACCAGACAGGGCATCGGAACTGTGTCTAACCTCCTCTGTGCCTCATTCCCCTGGGACTTCCTCTGCTGTGATAAACTATTATAATATTTGGAAAAAGAATCAACTAATGGCATTCAAAGCCATTTCATAACATTCAGAACAGATATACAATAAATAGATGACAAGGCAAGGAACACTTAAATTTTTCTTTTGATAGATTTTAGAACACTTTAAATGTTTAAAATAAATTGTGGAACCGCAAACAAATTTCGTTGATAAATCTCTACAGGGGGGAATTTTAGATATAACTTGCAACATCTGATAATTTATGAATAAGACAGTAACACCATTTTATGCAATTTTCACTCACATTCGAAGCATCTGATTTATCCAATTTTAGAAGAGCTTTAATTTCAAAAACATCATGCTGCCAATCGTACAACTGTCGAAATGAAAGTACTCAATTGATACCTTATTGATGGCTGATCTTGGCACATTTGAGGTTCACTTAGCGTTCGAAATTATCAGTAGAATAAGACAGGGTTCATACTTCCAAACAAAAATGGAGGAAGTGTTTTTTATTGTATCGAACTACGATATGCCAGTAAATACGAGTACTAAGGAAATGTCCCATACTGTGGGGTAATGCTCCGATTCCGGAATACACAATGGTTCTAGTTCCTCCAAGGTGGTGCGAATTTTTAGACCCACTCAAGTGTCAAGTATGGATGATAGCCCACCTCTGCCATAAACATGAAAGAGTGAGGCCGATAATCGGGCTAAGGGCCCTGGCCTTCCATGGGCTGCAGTGCAAAAAATTAAATGCGAAAGAGTAACCGTTAAATGGAGCGTAGTGACCTCGCGGCAACGTAATTAACTCGTATTTGGGAGGTCCAGAATTCAAACCTCTGGGTTCAACCAACCTGATCGAAGATTTGCTTACTGTTTTTCTAGGCACCTAAGCGTGCTGTGTTGTCCCGTTCATTTTACTCTTCTATACCGTCATTGGGCTGATCACTCAGTCTTGTTCTGCTATAATATAGTTTGCTTGGTTCTCGACCGACTGAAGGCTTTGTCATACAAATCCTTGGAGTCATAAGTCCTCCAAAGAGGAAGGAATCAGAAAAATATGAAGCATTAACAAATATTTGAATTTCGGGTTGGTTAGAATTATCGACAAACTCAAAACCATTCATGATACTGATACATAAAATCCATACGTTCAGGTCCATTGGTAATAATACATTTCTAATTATATTGCAGTGTTATGCTGCTATATACAACTTGCAACAGCATCATTTATAGAAACGATAATCCATCATATGTCGCAAAACATGAATGCAATCCAATAGAAAGCTAGAAGGGCGAAGAATGAAGAGTTTCTCCAGAATGCCTTATGCTACCTCCATAGCCAATGCTGCACAAAGAAGATTAAAGTAATTACATAAATGGAAAGATCATAGGAGGGCAAGCAGTCGCGGCAGGTAGCCCTAAAATTGCTATCTGTGCATCCATTTATCAGAATGATGTAGGGAAAACTACCGTAACACGCAAATAGCAATTCTCTTTCAACTTGAGGGATTAACGAATTGCGGGTATACAGGTAAACTCTGCGCCAACTTCAACGTTAATAAGCTTAGAGTGAAGTGGATGTGGCTATTATAGGTATATCTGCGTGTGAGCACCCACCAGTACATGTGTGCAACAATGACATTAGGATTTCATGTTGGCGACGCGGAAGTAATTATGAAAGCCTCTATCTTACATTAATTTCCAACCGCGTCACAAGTATGTCGTTAAAAGTACTGGTTGATCCAACGCCAAGTAAGCACCATCTTACTTTTGGGTTCTTCTGTATTAATGCAGCTTTTACTGAAACAAATATTAGAATAAAAGCATATTTCCTAGAGAAAAATGTTGTCCTGAATGACTGGTATACTATGGAAGTTCATTTATACCTCGTATTTTTCGGCAATGCAAATAAATGTGAATTGTTCTCCAAATGTCACCCTATAAATGAAATCATTTTTCGGGGGGTAAAGTTAAGCATGGGATTTTATAACTAAAGCATGGTTATCATTTCAGGTAGATGTGAATATGATTATTTTTTGTCTCCCTTCCTAACCAATGCTGGTGTGAGGAGTCGCTTGGGTTCCCTCAGAGTGAGGGAGCCGAAGCATATCGACCTGAGAGATGAGATCAGGGTTGGGAGATCGGCCCAACGCATGGGATCGAACCCGGGCCCACTAGGTGAGACCCAAGCGGTCTAACACAGAGCCGAATTTGATTATACTTATGCAATAGTTGTAAAATATGCAATACCTGTACAAAACTCTTCACTAAATCTTGACATACCGTACGGAATATGTCTACAAAATTATGAATCTTTCTTCGCAGCTATAAAAAAACTATACCTCAATAAGCATTACTTAAAATACATGAGTCCGCCTCAGTAGCGTAGATGGTAGCCTATCTCCCTTACGTTCAAGAGGTCCCGAGTTCAAATATCGGTCAGGGTGACTCTCCTGGATAAGGTTTTTTCCGGGATTTTCCCTTATCCTGAGAGACGAATGTCGGGTAGCTCTGAGCTCTACGAGCCCCGGGCTCATTTGAGCATCATTTCACCCATTCCTATCATCGTCCGTTATGACGTTGGAGACGTAAGTTTTTTTTTTAAAAAAAAGTACATGTGTAATACAACAATTTGAATGACAGAGTACTTACTAATTCATGTGCATTCGAAAACTGCTGCGTGAAATATAAAAATTACCTGTTCGTGATATTTTTGAAAGAGAAAGGGTGCAAACAAAAGTTTACAAACATGTTTGAAGCACAAATGGCCAACATTATCGATTTTCTGTGGATGAACAATTTGTAATTTACATCTTCCAACGTTGTCATGTCGGACGATGAATGGAATGGGTGAAATGATGCTCATATGAGCCCGGGATCCATGGAGCTTAGAGTTACCCGACATTAGTCTTCCAGTTTAAGGGAAACCCCCGGAAAAACCTCATCCAGGTAACTCACCCTGACCGAGATTCGAACTCGGGACCTCTTGAACGTGAGGCAGACATGCTACCATCTACGCTACCGAGGCGGGCAGATGAACAATAGTAACTATATTAACTGCTACAAATATTTTTATGCAAGATAATTTTCATTATGAACTTGAATTTACTAAATGCACAAACTGTAGGCAAACCTTCAAACAACTTTAAATTAAATGACTGAGGCTGTATTTCGGAAAAGGGCGTTTTCCTTTAGGAACTTTTCCTTTGTTCATTTAAGTTAAAAGTTACTTTTATTATTATTATAAATTATACAAAAGGCTACCCTAATTCTTTTAAAGTGCCATAAACACACCCTACAGTAACTTTCAAATCAATACCTGGAAGGTATATTTTTAAGAACTGGGTCACTCTTAACTTCCAGAGATTAAAGCTCTCGAGCATCTTTTTCCACTTCTTACTTTCCTAACGAAAAACAATTGTCACCAGGAAAACTTTATATTAGTTTAAAATTGGATATTTAATAACTCTGGAAGAAATCTAATTAGCAGCTTGGAACAGCTCTATTTCCATACCGCCGTCACATAGCCGGTTTTGCTAATAACAACCCATGCCATGTTCACTCTTTCCCCTGCAAGGCGATAAAATCATACCCTACTCATCAGATTTTTTTACGACTACACAAAAATCAATGACTGCAGCCTACATGTGTGCGCATGCAAGAGAACTGGGTAAATTCGTATCACCTAGACCAGCATTTCCGCATTACTTCGATCGCTCTTTAACAACATTCCATACACTTCAGACGCGATGACTGCTGCATCGTGGATTTTATGACGTTTTGTTTACCTCTGAGCAGCGTTATTTCGTTACAAATTACGTACTTCCATCATGTTTTTAATCTGTTGCTGAAGCAAATTAGTTTCAAAACACAGTTTTATTGAATCAAAACCTACCCACAGTTTAACAACACATCTAATTAAATACTTAACAAATGATGGATGGGTCCATGTTCCAAATTCTCCTGACCAGCTGATGTCACTTCTAAGCATTAAATACAGGACGTAAGAAAATAAATTAACACTGGACTATAAGACGGGGATGTCACAGTAACAAACCACTTGATCTTTCGTACAATTTTTGGCATTTGCAGAGAGCACACGGAGTCTCTATTGTTTACATTCTTTGTAGTGATAATGCTTCGAGTATGGCAAAGAATATACATCAACACTATTACATAGACTATTTTTATGTCAATTGCAGCTCATATTCGAAAAGAGTGAACTTTTCTGCCTAATTACAGACTTTTGTGGTTATATTTCTGTGTTGAGTGTCAACAAAATGGACTCTAATCCTTGTTTCACATAAGCTTGCCCCGTATCTCTTAACGGTCACGTGACCTTATCACCTCTCATTGGCTGCTGCTGTTGTGGTACAGACTGTTGTGCGGTAAAAATTACTTCGTTATTTAACATGGTGATATATCTTTATATGTTGGAAGAGAATTGTCAAATTTATATTTTCGTAACTGTTTGAATTAAATATATTACGCAACAGGATTGATTTATCTGAAATGCATGTTAATTCTTAAACGAAGTAAAGAGGAGGTTCCTTTACTCATAAGCCCGTCTTTCACATGGCACGATAGCATGTGTTTTAGCAGTAGTGATGACATATTTGTTTATATGACTTTTATCACTGACCTTGTTTTGAACTGGATTAGGCATATATCGCCATAGGAAGGTATGTTGCGCCGAGTACGAGAGCTAAATTATTTTATTGGTCGTTTATTGCGCGTGTACTTATTATATGTCTACCGCCAGTTTTTCGCTGAAGCATCGCAAGGGAAAACCTTTACAAAGAGGCGAAAAAAGAATTGTGGTGCATGTGCTTAATGAACTCACAGAGAAGAATCCGTCTTTGTCAGTGAGAGAAGTCGAACAGCTGTGCTCTGAACTTACAGGTGTGAGTGTTAGATCCGTAGGAACATCGCGACATGAAATTGAGACAACAGGAAAACTTACCACTCCAGGGGCGATATTGCTGTGTGTCGAAGACGTTATTTGACAATCAGACTGTACCAGGATACAAGTCGCAAAATATACTACCTGGACGAGACTTGGGTGACTGAAGGTCACACGACAAGTACGGCGTTACACGACTTTTAAGACAAAGACAAGCATTTTTGCAAGGTGTGTGTGCTGGTTTTAAAAAATCACAGTGAAAAGGCCGAAGGCCTTTCATTATAAACTTGTTTTAGTTTCATTGCTCATTCATTCAGTTTCAACTTGCTCAGTTTCATTATAAACTTCATTATTTTTGCATGCCTTCATATTCTTATTTGTATGATTTTATCTATCTTCCTGGCAATTATTATGACGTTTACTGCAGGTTTAAATATGACGGGAAGGCATCGCCTCTGGCCTACGGCGCGAAAGCATTAGCCAATTAGGGTGAGGGGGAAGATAGCTGCACGCGGAGTGATATATGTCAGCGGGGCAAGGTTATATGAAACAGAGATTAGACGTTAATCAGTCCTAGCAGACCGATATTTTGATTTGGCATATTTCATTTTTGACGAGACTTCATAAAAATGATTTTGTTTGTTAACAACTCTGCCAATTGCAGGAATCACTACAGCGCCGCCGGAGTGAGGGTGCTTCGACCCGCAGTTCTTTCGCATGTCAGTAAATCTACCGACATGGGATTGTCAGCTGTAAATACGCTTGACAACTGTCGGTTTCGACTGGGTTTGAGCCCACTTCACCGACTGAACTACCCAGACACATGCCTTTATAGGTTTACGTTTTTAATATAAAATATATACCTATATATGGTTTTTCTTTTCCTTATTTTACATTTTTTGTCGCTTCTGTTTGATTACTATATATTTTCTTTACGTTTTATACATATACACATAAACATCCATGCCCAAGGCGGGACTCGAACCCGCTAACTTCTACATGGCGGAACGCTAGAGACACGCTCTAGCGACCACGGCTACGGGGGCGGCATGCTGATGCGAACAATGATATTAATTTCGAGACAAAGTCTTTCAAACGATAACATGTGACACTCAGCAGTTTTAAGCAACTTTCTTGTATTTGTTCTTCAGTATGTTATTATACAGTTATCAGTAAAAGTCTGAGAACTTATTTTATTTAATCATTCTAAATTCATAATGCATTAATCTAACAAACGTGCACCTTTTTATTTATATGTTTTATAGTTTGTGGGCGAGCCAAGTAAAAGCAGCTCAGCCCTAGGGACGGAGTTTCGCAAACCATGTATTAAACACATTTTTCTGCTCTTAAATATGTACATTTAATTGCATCATAATCTACAAAGAATTGATAATATCTATAAATAACCATTATATTTATACATACTTAGCATTTATCCTTTTGTAAACTTATAATGATGCAAGTTTAAAGTCTGACGAAATGGACCACACACGAGATGTTCAGTGTTATTTAATTTCAAGATATACTTCACATTATACTAAATGAAAAACTGGCCCTAAATTACATCGGTATAAATCTACATTATACTGAATGATGCAAATGTCATTTTGTTCTACCGAAGGCTGGTCAAAACTAGGTTAGACCATAGGTGACAACCCCTCAGGAAAACACCACTGTGATTTATTATTGCCGTTCGCAATATGACACTGAAGTAATATATAAAGTTAATCGAGAATCAGGATGAAATTTTTCCACGATTACAAAATCAACAACCGCGGTTGAGAACTGAATTCCGGTGTCTTAGCGTGCTAGCCGCGTCACATGGACAGGATTCGAAACCAACGGTCGATAATACGAAAAATAAATTACTATCTAAAACGGTAAAAGGCTTAAGCGCTTGGTACAGTAGAAATTATTACGCTTTTATTGCACATTGGGTGGTATCAGCCGCATTCTGAGAGCGCAGTTTTAGAAAATGTGAGAATGCGCACGCGTAGACAATTCACTGGTGCAGACTTAGCGAAAATAGCTTCCTTCCGCTAGTCACCCAATACCCGCTCGGTAGCACGTAAAAAACAAGTGAACAGCCAGAGTTGTAACGCGATGCCCACCAGTTCTGCTTTCCCACGTCTTTGCCACTGTACCACAATTCTTTACCGCTGAGGTGGTCTATCTTGCGATATTTGATGAAATATTAAGGTGATTTAAAATATATTTTATACTTAGCAGCAATTTTTTTTGAGAAATAAATTTATTAGCATATTTTCAATTCTTTTTTAGCCCACAATACTGTTAAGTTTCGAAGCTCGACGCAGCTTAATTTCTTCTGCAACACCATCAGCCAAAATCATTATACTACACATTTCCAGATTTATGCTTAAATATATATTTACCTCACTGCAACGATATACTAAATATGAACTAAATTGTTAAATTAGAGCTAAAATATAAAATACCACCAAGATGACGCTGAACACATATTCCGAGATAAATGGGACCAACTTAGGTTCAGGGACCTGGGACTGAATAATAGCCCAAAAGTCTCAAAAATTACAATTTTTAGATCTATACCTACAAATGTTCCCCAAACCTTCCTTTATTAAATTATGGTAAGAGTTTTTTTTTTTATTTCCGCCATTTTCAAAGGTCTGTTGCAGATTTTAAATTTTCAGGGCATGGCCATTTAAACGCCCCCTTTTTCCTTATCCATCATGATGGCCCGTTCTTGACAATTCTGATCGTTCTTCGGCTGCTTTTCTCTGCGTTCAAATCTTACGGCATGGATTAGTGCTGATATCTAGAGACACTTTGGTAAACTATTACTATGTATTCAGTACAAAGCGTTTAATCAAAAACATGAATGCCATATAAAAAGTCGTCAGCACACCTTGAGTGTTTTAGCACTTAAGAATATACAAAACAGTTCATAATATCTGTGATTATTCTATGTTCTTTGCAATAAAGTTGCGAATACTTGTAGATACATTCTTGTTTTGACTGTCTGTGTACGCTCCAATGTATAATGGCGACTTCCATGAGAGATGTGCTTATGTTTACAGTATGTTTTAAATAAAGAAATAGGTGTAAATGCAAGTTATTTGCTTTTCCTGCAGTGTAGTGTATTGCTAACTATATAAACAGCGTACTGCAAGCCGTTTCATCAAGTTAGCGTAAGCCGGTGAATAGATATAACGAAAAGAAGGAAGATGTAAGAAAACGTGGGGCAGCTAGATGGAAAAGCAAAAACTGCAAGCAGATTTTCACTTCATATGTACTGTTGGGCATATAGGAACATCGAATATTTCAGCTTCACATTTGCGAATGGACATGGATAAACATGGTAACGTTATTCAAACTATATTTGTAACAGCCAGAAGAAATTTTCAAGATTTCAAGAACTAGGTGCAACTTTGTATAGCACATAGGTTAATAGGAATTTACATAGCAGACTATGCATTAGTGACAATAATCAGCAAATTTTGAATACCATGTACATAGCAGTAGAGATGACAGTGCAAATAATGTGCATAACAGTGTAAATAGTGTACAGGATAGTATGATTACCATTTTTTGTGCATATTTTTTAGAAAAATTAATGTTTCTCCACTTTACATTTTTAATACAATATCTGCTCCCATTGCTTTAGTTTTAGAGCTGTGGCTCTGAATATTTTTGAGCATATGCTCCATATATGAGTCTACAACATCCGTCTCAGGTTATAAGAGTTAAGACCTGGTTTGGCTGTAATACAATTTTAAATGCAAAAAAAAAAAGTACTAAAAATTAAATTCAATGTACTACATAATTAAAAATAATTTTCCTAAAAGTAATGTATTGTTCTACACAAAAACTGAAGTTGTTTATACAGTTAGTAAGAATGAAAAAAATAACAGAGTTATTCCACTAGCATGGTTATTGATGCACATGCATTAGCTTTAATATTGCCATTAACTTTAAATAAAAATAATTAATTCCTTCAAAACTAATGATCAGAATTTACTAAAAATTGGTGTGGTATTTTCTAATACGAAACCCATTAGGCGTGCAAAGAAGTTTTTGGAATGTTTCGAGCACTTCGTGAAGCAATTCCTACTAAGTTTGGGTTGAGAAAAACAAATATGACAATGAAAAGTTCTTATTACTCTAGTTTCTATGATATACACGAGGTGGAAGTATTACATATTAACGGATTGAGATAAAAAGACACGTTTTAATTACATACATGCTAAAAACAATGGAAGTGAATTTGATTTTTTTAAACTGGTAATTGTATGCTAAGAGTTCTAAATTGCTGGAAAAATACTTCGCAGATAGTCGTGTGTGCAGAGAATCATGTGGTGGCCTATTGACTTCGTCGTCTTTTAACTTGCCTCTTATGATGGAGTTGCGCAGAATCCCTATACAAAGACCAACAGTAATCCACAAGTATTACTTCATTCCAACGGCCCTGATATCTTTGCCCCATAACAGAAATGTCCTGCTGGAATCTCTCTCCATGTTCATCACTAACAGCTCCACAACTAGGAGGGAAAAATCTAGGTGGAAGTGCAGAAAATAGATCTTAAGGGACATTTTGCATCCAAGATCACGATATTTTTGCAGGAGCACTGTCACCAAATGCTTGTAGTTGTCATCTGCGGTATTTTGACAGGTGTGCCAACTCCCACAAAAAATTCCCCCAAATTTAAAATCTTCACTCTAAAAAGTGAAATGTTACTTTATCTTCAAAACAAGAGCTAATCTACCATTTTTATGGTGATTTTTTAATTCAGCAGAAGGAAATGCGTGTAAATTCACTATTTTAAGCCCGAAACATTTTCATTGTTGCCCAGTGTTATGAATCGTTTATTCAAACTACGAATTTCGGGATTTCATACTTACTAAAAGTGAATGTTAATATTCTGGTAAATGTTTATTCATTATGTGCCTTTTAGTATATTTTAAATACATAGTTATAGTAATTAAACATTCTGGAAGAATGTCACTAAACATCAATGAAAGTTCAGTACCGGATACTTTCTACAGTGCATACACATGAGATCGGATACTGGGTATTTTAGCAATGGTAGTCCTCTATCCTTGTGTTAGAAATGAGGTAAGATACTGAACTAAAAATACATTCCACTGCAAATATAAATAGCAGTTTTATCTTTAACAAAGGTTTAAAAATAGTAGTTGTAACAAAAAGTCTTGGGAGTGATTGACGCACGAAGTCACGCATAGTCAGAGATCTTATCGAAGCATGCAATCGTCTCTTGCCACTAATGCACCGTTCTATGCGCGTGCACCGGTTCGATTCCTATCGGAAACATTCCAAACACACGGACAACTTCCGGTAGCTAGTGCGAAGTCAACGACTCAACGGTTCATACGGACACTGAGGGGAACGATGGCCGCCCAGGACGCAACCATTTGGCACTCAGGTCATTATCCGAATAATGTCAGTCATCGTATTATTGCTACTCTTACGGAGTTCCTAATTGTCTGCCCAGCAGTGGCTTTGTACCATGCACTGCTGAGTAGCTCTCTGCCGGAAATGGCTCGAATATTTCTTTTACTAACTCCAAAAGCATGGAGATTCACTCCTTGTGTTTTGCATGGTCAACGTTTCACGAATCAGAAAGTTGCACGTTATTTAGTAAACTAAATTCGAGTTCTCAATTTCGTGTCTACATTTTACTGCCAAGTTGTAATAGCAACTGCAGGACAGTATAATTCAGGTTTAAGTGTGTGAAAGGTATAAACTTGCACCTTCCAAAGTATTAACTTTCATGTAAAACGAAACTGTTATATAACAAGTGCAAAGATGAAATCCTAGAAAAGAAAAGCAAATCCGTACTACCCTCTTAGTAATTTCACTTACCAGAAAGAAACCAGCAGATCAGTTATTTTTAATTATTTATTATTTTTAAGCAGATGTCCTCCAAAACATTTTGGGGTTTAAGTTTGATTTATGAGTCACTATGTTTACACTCAAACTTCACTTACTTGTATAATTGAAACGTTTTCAAGATCATTCGATCTCATCCTCAGCTGTTTGGTGACTAAATGAACTAAATGAACCTTCTTCTTCTTCCACTACTACTTCATAAATCAAACTTAAATATGAAGAATACTTCACTGTTAATAATGCTTCTGCTTTTAATATTTATTTTGGGATTGTTGGAATTAAAACTTCTGTCTAGGACTGACATCTCCTGGAGGTTAACACAACATTTTTAAATAGCTTAGCAAAGCTTTTTATAAATAAAGTGATTCTTACATATTCTTGCTTGTACTTAAATATTAAAATCATTAACAGTCAATGTAAAAATCACACTTTTATTGTAACTATCCATTTATCTACTGTTTCCTTTTGTTGTTACAACACAACATAAAGCAACAAATGCAATAAACTGATAAGTGATTCGTTTAATTTAAGCACATTATTAATATAGACTTGGATTACCCAACGTATAAATTAATAATATTACGATATATTTAGCCATAATTTTGGCTCATAACTCTGCGAACCTTATTTATTTTCCTTAATTATTATATACGACCATGCTTTTAAAGATACAATTAGCTGTGATAATGTATCCCCAGCCACGTTCGTGTTATCCACAAGCGATATTGATTTATGCAACTTTAAAAGTAGCAACTCCTAAGTTTAAGGGCTAAAGTAATAATAGCAGCATGCTTCTAAGCTGAATAATTAAATAGCCGCTTTTCATATTGTCACCAGCCACAAACTGAGAACTAATCCTTGTTTCACATAAGCTTGCCCCGTATCTCTTAACGGTCACGTGACCTGATCACCTCTCATTAACTGCTGTTGCAGTACAGACTGCTGTGCGGTAAAAATTAGTTCGTTATTTAACATGGTGATATATCTTTATATGTTGGAAGAGAATTGTCAAATTTATATTTTCGTAACTGTTTTAATTAAATATATTACGTAAGAGAGTTGATTTAACTGAAATGCATGTTAATTCCTAAACAAAGTAAAGAGGAGGTTCCTTTGCTCTCAAGCACATGGCACGATAGCACGTGATTTAGCGGTAGTGATAACATATTTGTTTATATGACTTTTATCTCTGACCTTGTTTTGAACTGGATTAGTCATATATCGCCATTCGACGGGGTGTTGTACCGAGTGCGAGAGCTACATTATTTTATTGATCGTTTATTGCGCGTGTATTTATATGTATAATGGCAGAGTCTACCGCCAGTTTTTCGCTGAAGCATTGCAAGTGAAAACCTTTACAAAGCGGCGAAAAAAGAATTGTGGTGCATGTGTTTAATGCACTCACAGAGGAGAATCCGTCTTTGTCAGTGAGAGAAGTCGAACAGCTGTGCTCTGAACTTACAGGTGTGAGTGTTAGATGCGTAGGAACATCGCGACATGAAATTGAGACAACATGAAAACTTGCCACTCCAGGGGCGATATTGCTGTGTGGCGAAGACGTTATTTAAGGACAATCAGATTGTACCGAGATACAAATCCCAAAATATACTGCCTTGACGAGCCTTGGGTGAATGAAGGACATACGACAAGTATGGCGTGACACGACTTTTAAGACTGAAAGACAAGCATTGTTGCAAGGTATGTGTGATGGTTTTAAAAAATCCCAGTGGAAAAGGTCGAAAGCCTTTCATTATAAACTTGTTTCAGTTTCATTGCTCATTCATTCAGTTTCAACTTGCTCAGTTTCATTATAAACTTCATTATTTTTTAATGCCTTCATATTCTTATTTGTATGATTTTATCTATCTTCCTGGCAATTATTGTGGCGTTTACTACAGGTTTAAATATGACGGGAAGGCACGGCCTCTGCCCTACGGTGCGAAAGCAGTAGCCAATTAGGGTGAGGGGGAAGGTAATTGCACGCGGAGTGATACATGTCAGCGGGGCAAGGTTATATGAAACAGGTTAGATCGGAATATTCATAATAATGCAAAACACACTGAACTAGCAAAATTATTTTATAAAATTCGCGTAGCTCTGAGTTATGGTGAATCAAGTAAGCATTTTCATTTGATTCCTATTTTAGTATTTATGTTATTTAATAACTTTTATTATAAACTAAGATGCTCCAGAATTGATGGTTAGAGATAAAGATGAAGATTTGAAGATATTTCTGAAGCTCCGTTACGAACAGTTCAGCATCATAAAAGCAAGAGGTATAATACACTGAAGTTTATGTGTCGTTTAATGATTATTGCACACAGTAACAAGCAGTTATGAATATCTAAGATATATAAATGAAACAAGTTCTGTAAAACAACGTGTTTAACAGACTTTGAAGCTAGCGGTAACTACATGAAGTTAGACTATAACATTGTGGCACGTAATGCAAGTGAACGCAATCTGAGATTTAATATTCGTAAAATTACTTACTACTTAAATCAAACCGGAGATTCTAACTTCAGGTTCGTATGGTCAAATCAGGGATTCTGCTTTGCTTGTGATATGACTCCTTGATTGTAGGTTACCTTGGGTTTTAATATATATTTTCAAACAGAAGACTGTTCAAAACACTTGCAGACTCTATGGCGAACAGGGAATCTTCATGATTAAAGAAAGCTTCCCCGTCCCAGTCAGGAATCGAATCCCACATCGCTGGATTGAGAATAGTACTGTTTGTGGAGTGAAGCAGCGTCATTGACCTTCTACTTCCTAGGTTTACCACCATCACATTGTATCTAGCGGTGCATTAGGCGGACACATAATTTGTTTTTAAAGTGCTTTGCGGTACCTTCGCTGCAGAGAGGAAACGCTCTTTTCCAGATTATCTGGTCATGGGGAGTTAAAATGTGCTTTAAAGCAGTTGTGTCAGCATATTTGCTCCCTTCAAGTAAAAAGACCAGTCATTCCGTGAAGAGGTTTCATGGCTTTGAAAAGACCCAGTATCGGCTTATGATACGCCAACAATACAATGCAAGCATGGATCTCTTTCTTTTCACTTCACTGCAGTTTGACGGGATAGCATTGCAGTCTTCAAAACCATATACTGCCAACTCCGTGGATAAATATACCGTAACACATCAGTTATGTCTGATTTCACCAACAGATGTTAAGACTTAACACGAGTTTAGCAATAGTGAAAACAAAAACTGCATTTCACCAACAAGTGTTAGCGTAACACTCGTGTTAAATCTGTTGTTAAACTAACAAAGCCAAATTTCTGATGTTAAGTCCTTAACAATTGTAAATAGTCAAGATGGCGAGCATGAACTCAGCTGTTGATATCGATTTGCTATATTTAAGGCCGTCTAAATGACATTTGTAACAGAGTACGGCCTATGAGGAGAAATGATTTTGAGGAGCTATCCGAAGAAAAAATTTTACTGAGGTATAGACTGTCGAAACATGTTGCTATGAAGGTTACTGCGGAAGTACAGGAGAGGTTAGAACATGCATCGAAAGGAATATGCCGATCTCGCCATTGCTTCAAGTATTAATAACATTGCGATTTTATAATTCACTGAATTATGTGGATAATACACTGTCCACCTCCCGTCTTGAAACGTTTAAGTCACTTGTCCTTCTCACCTCGTTTTAAATTTACGTAATACTGACAAGTTGTTTGGTGTTTGTAGTAGTGACACATGCATTTGAATTAAATTCGTTTCCAATATTTTCCCCGTGACATCTTTCTCTTTTACATTCACTGCATCCGTCCTCTTATTTTTCACGATATTCTTACACTTCGTCACTAATTCAATTGACAATTCTTTCTCCATCGATGAGAAATTTGTCTCGCGGCTTTATTTATGATTTTGTTCATCCGCCATTTTTCAGCTTGTGCAGACGAAAATGAAAACAAAAGCGTATCGCAGTACGTTCAGAAAATAATACGACTCATCCATAGCCTTCTATAGCTGTGATATTTACAAGTTTCTTGGCGTTAACACAAGTGTGTTAACATTTTCAGAAAACAGGTTGGTGAAATGCAAGAAATTTAACATTAGTGTTAGCGCTGTGACAATTGTTACGTTACATTTGTTAACGTCGATTTTAACATCTGTTGGTGAAATCGGGCATTGGAGTATTACCTATGGTTTTTAAAGTGACGTGCCATTACTTCAATACCGGATATCAGATGCATTGTAAGCACAACTTATGAACGGAAGTTCATTTTGTGGTACAGGGTCAAAAAGCGTTTGTCTAGGTAGGTTTATGACTATAGCACTTTATCTACTTATTCCTTACATACAATATTTAGAATTAGATATTTATTATACGAAAAACATGTTCAGTGTATTCGCATCGAATGAACTGTTCCTTAAAATGCCTTAAGCATTAACTTTATTAAGGTTACACTATATGAATTTAATGTACAAAGTACGACAAACATGTATTTCTGATATTAGTATACCAGCACTCAGGCTTAATAGCAATAAACCCTATTAAATTTATATATTTATCCACTTTCTTGCACTCTGTTCAGTGCTAAAGTTTCCGTTTCATCGGCAACATCTGGATGAGTTCAGAACCGCTTATTTGAGAGATTAATTTTAATTAAGTTTTGTATCAATATGAATAATGCTAAACGATGCGATAAGCATATAAAGTCCTGTTCAACAGCTTTTAAATTTCTGCAATGACATTTCAACTTCCTTTTGAAATACCCACCAAGTACTTGTTACAATTTCTGTACCTCTTGGACGAATCCATGCAGAGTACAATTCCTGTATTTCTGGGCACAAATTTAGTTCTGTGGACAATTTGTTCTTGGGGACAATTCATTCACAGTACCATTCCTGTATTTTTTTTTTGGGGGGGGGGGACGAGTTAGTTCATTACAAAATCCACGTACTTCTGGAGACAAATTCATCAATATAACTCCTGTATTTCTGGTACCAAATTCATTCACAATACTATTCTCGTTACAGGGAACATGCCATTCACAATACAATTCATGTATTTTTGTGGACGAACTCATTCGTACTACTAACCCTGTACTTCTGGAGACAAATTCGTTCACAGTACAACTCTTGAATATCTGGGGACAAATTCATTCATACTACAATCTTCTGGAGAAAATTCATTCACAGTAAAAGTGCTACAAAGTAGCGAATATTTGATACATGCCAGAAAAAAGTCAAAGAAGGATATATAGCAGACACAAATAGTATCTTCTCTTATCACTTCACAGTCAGGAGATGTCTAACATTGTTTGTTTTAGCACTTTTAGTGTACCTAGTGAAACGGTGGAACGGAAAATCAAACATTTACGTAAGAGAAAACAAGGCACTTGATGTCGGACGCGTGCTACGCCCCCAGTGTAAACATTTCGATTACTCATTCACCACGTTACTGGCAGGTGCGTCCCCTCGAGACACGTGCAGTAGCACCGTCCTGCTCGCACACGAGGCGCTAGCCGACTTCATTGTACTCTGTCTGAATACGACCCGTTCTTCATCTCCTGACGCCCATACGTTTGCTATTTTACCTGCGTGAAAACAGAGTAGGTAAATTTCCTTGGGGAACGTGAGAATAGGACGGGATTCTTTTCAATGATCTGTTCATATTCTGCGTTCTGCATATTATGAAAAGAATAACACACGTAAAGAGTAAATTCTGCATTGATATAACTTTTACTACAGGAATTCAATATTATATTCCAACATACCAAAGCACGAGAAAGATAATTACAGAAAAATCTTCTTCTAATTAAGTTATAAAAATAACAAACTCAAGGTTAAAATGTACTAAAGGACCCTTACGTGAAGTGAATCGTATTTAGAGAGAAAGAGTTGTTTCTATGTTAACAAAAAATACTGTAAAGTGCATGAAAATGTGTATTTGGTCCACTGAGCGATTATTTCGTATTTACAAGTACAATTGAGTTAAGATACTACTTTTAAATTTTACAAATCTTCTAGAAATTGCTTGCTAAGATATGCATTTACTTTTCTCCACCAATCAGCTACCGAACAGCATTCCGTTGAAGTGTCTCTGTCTCTCCTTCCGATGTTTACAAGAGGATTGTTCTGATTAGATACAGATTACGGTCACCATGTAACTAGTATTTAAAAAAAAAGACAGGAAATGAAGAATGTTTCACCAATGTTTACATTTATAACCGAATGTGTGGCATAGATATGTCCAAGTGGAGGTTAGTCATTTATCTTCAGTCGCGACAAATGGACCAGTTTCTTGGTTGGAATCGATACACGCTGGAGCAGACATTCATTCATCGCACACTTTGCACATACAAACAAGCGCGTTTTGCCGACGCTACGGCGCTAACTGCCGCCTAGAAGTCGGCTGCGCCGCCGCCCGTGGAAATTAGCACGACTCAATTTTGCTAGGGCATTTAAACGCACAAAGTGCTTCTCATTCCACTTGGCTGCAGATTATCCGAGATGCTGCATCTCCTAATAGCGGTATTGTTTGCAGCAGTTTGAATGAACAGTCATTGAGGACGAGGCTGTGCCACTTCTGTGCACGTGCTCGGGAACGGCGGGGGTGGAAAAGGTTGCCTTAGGATCTATAATCCCAGCTGTCTTTCAGGCTTTCTATTGTAAATTAGGTCGACTCCTTAGCGTGATGGTTAGCTCAATTACTTAGCATGAGGTTCGGGTTCGTTTCCTGTGGGGATCTCCTGCCCCGTGAGGTCCCTGGAGGGCTAATTGAGCAATAAGTAGCGCTTCCAGGTTACAAATACCTGGAATGTGTATTCACAAGTCGGGAGGGATTCGGGGCGCTAGCTTAGTCCCACCCTCCAGTACTGCAACCCACTCTTGACGCCCGTTGTGTTCATAGGTGCAGCGGTTGGAGGGTAGACCTGGTTCCGGCTTCGAGCTGTTGCACCGCGGAGTTTAGCTTAGTTTATTGTAATTTATTTAACGTAATTTTTCAAACCCTGCTATAATTGTTTCAAATGTGAAATTTCACAAATGTAAAATTGTAGTACATGCTTGTTAATATAACATTAGCACGGAGCGTTTTAGGTTCTTTAATAACACGATTTCCAAATTTAACAATATGCAGTATAATACTCATGTTTTTTCGAGTTTGCAAAATCATGCATATTTGAAACCAAGCGTTAACTAATTTTCTGAACGCACTGCGACTTGCTTTAAGCCAAAATATTTTTCATTCATTTGAATTTCATGACCAACAATTAATAAGAACGAAACAACAATATTCGCTTAATTCCTCTTTTCAGTTTCCATATGTCTGTCATGACATCGATATAACTGAACTTTCCGAAGTATAATTTTACATTTTAAAATTGTGGAAAGCATTTAATACCAGTAAACCACAAAGAGGCAATAAAATAGTAATGAATAAATAAAACAATAAAATTGACGCAACTCATTGATTAAACGAACCACATATCATTCCGCCAGGGCTGAAAATTTGGGAGGGGAAAATGCAAATGAGTGTGTGAAATTCAAAGCACTGTAATAACAATAAATGGTTGTGTGAGGGGTCCCGAATTCTATTGGCGACTAAACGAGGGAACTTTCTCTAGCCTACGTTATTGCCTATCCTCACAGATGCATGAACGAGAGTGTACCTCAGTATGTGATCCAATATACAAATAAAAACCAGAAATTTAAGAAATATTATACACTTAAATTTTTTTTTAAAAGTTTTAAAATTCCTAGTTTTACTCCGTCGATTTAATGTCTCCACAATATAAACATATGTCTTCTCACAACATAAATGTAATTTAGAATTTTACATCCAGAAATGTCAATTTTAAACAATATGAAGACCGCTGTATAAAACTCTAAACTCAATGTTCCAAATTTAATAATTATTTAACAGAAATACCCTAATCACGAATTTATATTATTGTCGATAGGTAATATGTTCCAATTTCTTTTACATTTAAATCACCTCTTGGCACACATTTCCTAACCTCGTACTTTAGAACTTTCGTTTACTGATAATAATATTAAGGTATGAAAAGTATCATAGTATACTTCTCCAATTTTAAGTTGTTAACTGAAACCGAGTTAGGAAGGTCATAGAATTGTTTGCGCCATGCTTAAGGTGAAAACAATCCCATAGGTCATCATTATTTCAAGACAGTTAAAAAAAAGTACTTAGAAATGGAATCGGTTTCGTTGTGAAATAAACAACACTGCCTAATTTCTATCAACCCTTCTGGTGAAATGATATTGCTTCCTTTCGGTGGTCTTTAGGGAATGATCATGGAGCATCATTTAAAAAATGCTATATTAATACTAAGACCGCAGCAATCATTAGATACTCAACTATGGAAAAGCACATACAGCAGCAAAAAGACCAAAAACATTTATTCAGATTCTTGTGTATAGGCTTCCTTCTGGTTGCATGATGAACTGTTGACATACGATAGCCGACTAACCATTTGGAAATAAATAGTCTGGGGTTCGTGTACCGTTATGCGACCCAGACGATGTTTCAATAGAATTCGAAGAACAAAACGGAATGAAAAAACACGTTAGGGCACTTCAGCTTAAATGTAGTTCCATCTAGCAATCGATCACAACTGTTCTCCAGTAGCTTAAAGCACAAGTGTATAAAATCGTTTAAAGAGGGCAACTTTTAGAAAACTGCCTTGTGCAGAATCCTTCTGGAAGGGAGCAGCAATTTAATTCCTGTTAAGTACATGCACTTAGATGGATCTCTACGTATAAACAAAATGCTGCTTTGGCGGAAAACAATATTGCCAACGTTCGATCCATTTCTTAGCTTGTTTTCTTTTCCTTCAGCATGTTGCCAATTCCCAGAGAAATTGCTCATTTGTAAACAACGTTGCATTTATCAGGAACTTGCTATTTGCGTGTTTAATAATTTCACGTTAAGAGAAATGCGCCTCGTAACTTCAGTTTTAGACGTTAAATTATTATGTTTCAAATGGGAAGAGTTCTGGAGTCCAGCTAATCAGATGCCGTATCACACTCAGCGTTGCCAGCTTCTTACACCACTCCTTTTATATTTCCCCCTCTCTCTCGCACACTCGTACAACATGCAGGTCTCCTTGGCGCAGACGTAAGGGTAAGCAAATTATATTGTACAAACTTTTAAAATGATGCAGCTGCCAAAATCAAAATTGGAAAAAGCATTTTCGCAAATTATGTATATTTTAAAACACAACTATAATTATAGTTTATGAATTACCTGTTTTTCTAATCCAATGGAACTGCCAGTGGCTCATCCATATCGATGTCAATGTCACTTCCGTTAAGAGACAATTCGTCATTGTCACTGTCTTCATCGTCTGAGTCTTTCAAATTTATGATTATAGGTTCCAAAATCTCGTCACGTGTTATTTCTTTCTTAAAATCGTCTTGTTGAAGGTTTTCTGCTTACCTTACGCAGTTTTCCCAGTCCTGTTGTGTTACCTTGTCAATTTCTTCGTGAACAAGTCGTTCAACGTCCGTCAGTTTAGAAGTATTATTTCTGTTTGCAATCCCCCTTTTTATTTGAGCCCACACCAAATCAATTGGATTATATTGGTAGTGGTAAGGTGGGAGGCGTATTACCTCGTGTCGCGTTTCAATTGCAAGTTGACCCATATGATACACTTTTTCCCTGTTTTTAAACGGAAGTACTCTTTGCAATAACTCATTTTTAGTTTCTGTTTCCGAAATTTTTTTGAAGAAGGTGTACTTCCTGCCTGACTTCGCAATACCTGCCTTTTTGACCTTTTCTAATAGTGGTTTATTTATTTGTATTAGAAAAACTATTTGAGCTAAAAATATGGGGTTTTCATGGTTATGTTAGATACATTACTCTCTACCTTCCATATGGATCAATTTCGGCAAAATCTGAATTTTTGTCATGGCGCGAATAGTATTTCATACAGATTGTTTAGGTTGGCGCTCCTCACACACCACTTAGCGGGAATGCAATACGACAACACCGCAGGACTCCGATTGGTTGCTCACCTAGTAGCGCTTAAAGACAAACACCTTCCCATTTGTAACATATAAGTCTTTTAACTAATTTACTAGTCAATCAATTTTTACTCCCTGTGTTGATTTCGTGGTTATAAATTTATAAGAAAGAGACAATTTTGCTAATAGCCTAAGCATATTCACACTTGTAGTGGTGGGGGCCAACATGTCTATTTCGCATTAAGACGTGCCGAATTCGAATCTCGTTTACGGTAAGTTATCTGGATAAAGCTTATTCCGGGGATTTCCCTAGTTATAAAAAGACAAATATCGGCTAACTTAAGGTCTGTGAAACACAGGCTCATTTGGACACATTTGATCATTGAGCACTTATTTCATTCATCCGATACAACTTGCCAGTTTAAAGGACGTGAAAATTAAACAAATATTTTTATCAGTAAATTTCAGCAGGAAATGCATAACTTATTTATCTATAATTTAACAAATAAGCAGCAGTTACGAGGTTCACCACCGCCATTTTAAGGGTAGGTAGTAGTACTTTTAGAATTAACTCGTGAACAGACAAAGTGAGTTTAAAATGAAATATTTTATTGAAATTTCTATGCCCATTTCCACACATACACACATAACCTATACTAATTTGCATTCCCTAAAACGGAAACTTTAATACATCGCTAAGCTACTGTTAGTGATAAACCGGCATTTATTTACCGAGAGGTACCGTTCTTAACTCAAAGTAAATTACTTTTAATTTACTGCACATAATGCGTGCAATGAATTAGACTTGTACATTACATGGGAGAGGTTCGTGCAATGAACCCATGCAAATCCTTTACCCACCGAGATTTTTCACTTCAGGAAATGAAGAACCGCAGTTATGGGTCACCCCTTGTGCATCCACTTCCTGTAGGTACTAGTCCATGCGGAAGAGAGGAAGCCAATTTATTTCCGGGGCAGCCTACCGTATCCTAAAAGAGGATGTGCTAGGTTTCCCCAAGATTTACAAATGTACCAACGCCCTTCATCCGCCTATTAACAAGATTAACCAATTTTCTAAAGAGTAGCCATGGGACCACTAAAGCAGTCTTAGGCAAAGGTGCAAATGACTGTCATTGATGGGGAGAGCGAGGGTTATGGGCGTGGGTTGCTACTCGTTTTTATTTCATTTTATTTTCTAGAAAAGCGAGGTATTTATGTATTCGATTAAACAAGAGTTACGTTTCACAGTATTGCAAAACACTGTAACAAAGATAGTAATATTTTACACATTTATGCACGACTCGAAAATGTTAAATCAGAGAAAAATCGGAAATATACGAGTATGTTACCTTCAAATGGTATACATTTATTTGTAAACTTAGGGTAGATCGTCTCAGTTCTTATTCTTTAACTTCCCTAGTTTAACCACTATCCCGGTATTAGGGGATACTTGTTCTTCTATCCCTTAATATAATCAGATTATAATGGTTGAAATGCATAAAGTACTGAATCTTCTAGTAACTTTGCATTTACTTAAAGGATACGCGCATTTATTTTACAGATAGTAACACAGTGCTCTGGATTTAGTTTTCTTCAGATCAAATCGGAACCTCGAAAGCAAAGATTCCAACCATGGCCTACAGTGTGAGAGGTAAGACCATCCTATTAATTCATTTCTCTGTCACCTTGGAAGGCAGGATCAGAACGGTAGCATTTGCTTTGTCCTGGCGTCCGATGCGTGACGAGCTTCCATCAAGACCTCTTCTTAGGGAGGTTTGGGAGGAATTTCAAAACTGGAGACGTTAGGGACCCCACCCGGAGCGCCAGATATGGTCACCATCTGGGTCATTTAGTTCACTCCTTCCATCTGGAGGAAAAATTCCTATGTCCTTCCATGCCGAGATCCACCTCCGGATATAATTCTGCAACTACATCAATTATAGAAATGCTGAGATAACGATAACAGCATTTCTTGAGAATTTAACATCCCTTATGACAAATCAAGACTACAGAAACTAAGGTTTGCTGCATTTTACTACCTCGTCAATAGCCGGAGTGCAACATTTCTCATATTATGAAAGCATTAGCTTTAAGTATTTTATAAAGGTTTTATTTATTTCTGTCACTTTTATTATTCCCTTTTCACGCTTTTCTTTTAATTTGCGTGGTTGTCCATTGTAACTTTACTATCCGGTATGCTTCAAATGCAGCATTCGGTATTCCAGTGCTTTAGGAATTTTTAATGAATTTCTTTCTCAATAGAAAGATGAGGACCTGGAATTAAAATGGATAAAAAACAAAAATAGCTTTCACTAACTGTTTAAACATTAAAAAGAAATCAGAATTGTAATCAACAAGAATGTTGGCCTGCTGTGCTAGGGGTCCCGGGTACGACTCCTGGCAGTGGAAATGGGCACTTTTCTCCGACCAAGGTAATTCCTCATCTTCTCCAGAGTCTGGAAGTATGAATGAGAGTGCAAATGTGTGCGTGATCTAATGATTAAACCCCAACGAATACGAGTTAACACCTATATGTTTCAAACGAGAACGGCCGCCGATATGACCATCGGAGTTAAAGGTGGGGTATAAATAGAACAAAAAAAATGAACGAAAAAGTAAATGCATCACCACCTCGTAGTCATTATTTCGAAGCCGAGGAAGCCGTCTTGAACACGCAGAGCCTTTTGAATATTATAATCTGCATGGATCGCTCTCCTCAGACGAGGGACAACCGTGTTACGCCATAAACCTGTTTTATCATGCAGGATGTCACTCAAGCAAATGGGAAATGGGTCAACGAATTGTGAGAAAATCGGCTGCAGTTGGTCATCTGCAAATGACATTCTTTCAAGGTGGTGCACGCGATCTATTTTTATATTTTAATATTCATCTAACTTTTTCCCGTTAACTTGTTTTGTTCCGAGAACAAAACAGTTGACGTTAAATTTATTTTACTTTTACTGTTCAAGTTTGCAGACGATTCATTACTTTAAAAGATGTGAACAATAAGGCAGGCGTAATATCAATAACGATGCGTGTACACGAAAGCAGATGTCTCAGGGAATACGCCAAACTTAATCTTTATGTGCACGAAGTTAACGATGGTATAAATGCAATCCCAGATTCAGAAGTATTTGCGGATGATTTACTTCTATTGTGAAACTAGAATAATATGATTCATATCCAACATGTTTGTTCATGGAATGTTAATGAAGTTATTTAAGATTTGGCATTCTTTGGAAAGAAAAACATACTTTCTCGAGTCTTCCAATGCAGTTCTTTAGTAAACTTTTGTGAAGTTTGCCCTTAATATCTGCAATGCCTCGTTGCACATAAGTAGTTACATGGAAGATCACAGGGTACGTACTTTTCTCTCTAAAAGCATCACCAAAGCTTGTTGAAAAGTTGAGATACTAATTTTCTGCCACAAATTAACTGGTTTGTGACACACACTGTTCAAAATGCAGTTATGAGTGTAATTTTAAGGGGGAGGCATACAGTAACCCTTCTTTGGTTTAATTTATAAAGCTTATAACGTGACAAGTATTTGAAAAGCTGGTGTAAGGAACATTTACATGTGCTTGAGCTAGGGGAAGAAATTAGAATGAGAGTGGTAGTTTGAACAATTAAACACATCTCAGAAACTTTATTCCATTTGTATAACAAAACAAAAATGTGCATATATTAAAAAAGGGCATGTATGATTTTTAATACATTTCCCTGTCTTGGGAAAAGGTGAAGTATTGATTTTAAATAGAAAACAGTCATCCGAAACGATATTAGAGCTTAAAATGTGAAAGAAATGAATACTTAACAAATGATTTGAACATATTTAGCCTGAATGACAAATGTAGAGAGCGTACTATAGACCACAGAATACAAAAATAGTTCACAGAGATTAAGAAAACAAGATTCTGTCATGTTGGCAGGGATCGGAAGGAAACTTACATCAGCAATATATGATAGCGATGAAAGTTGCTAAATGAGGAGTAAATCATTAATCAAGACGTAATGGTTTTCCTTTCAAAGAAAGGGAATTGCAATGGGTGACCTCGAAAGCTACATCTAAAGGCAATTTGCCTCTAGATATGGCAAGCCATTGGCGCCGATGTGCTGTTAGGATTGAACTACATGACATCTCTGTGCCTAATAGCTGCGTATTTACTTGCACACTACATATCCTTACAGCAATTAAACAACTGGCTGCTTTCTCTTTTAGTTTACCACTATGATGAGCTTCATGTATCAGTGGAACAGAATTCAAGGTTAGCACATTTTCTGCACGGAGTAATAAACATGTTATGTTCCTCGTAAACTTAGCTATCACTCTCGACATTCTGATAAAATGGCAAGACCAGAAATCGACTGGAAAGCGTTAAATCGAACACTGAACAAACACAAATTTCTCCAATTACAGCTAATATACCACGGCTTGTAAGTGAAATGTAGTATTCAGGAAAAATATAATCGCATAAGCTATGTAATATTAATGCTCAAGGAATGATACTGTAAAGCATCGTACATTTTAATAAAAAAGGTAAAAGTAGAACACATGATCATTTACTCGTTTAGACAACTACATTATGAAAACTAATTATCAACAAGTTTGATATTTTATATGTAGGTGACCTGGATTTAAATCTTGCTAGCTTACAATGAACAAACAACAATACTTTGAAATTGTATTTCACATAGGATGAAAGATAATGCTAATCTTATAGGTGTCAATAATAGCAACCTATGGCTGCATTTAAATATTATTTATTACTTTTAATAATAGATGCCTACCGGGATAGCGCAGTGGTTTTATTCGTGGCTCCCCTGCTAAAGGTCACGAGTTCAATTACCGGTTCTGAGATTGGCGATTTTAAGTCGGCCCTATTCGCGCCTTCACCTCTCTCTAGCACATGTGAAGTGTCCCCTATGCCCAACGTAGTTCGGAGACCACGGCATAAGCTGTAGGTCCTCTCGCCTCACCGTCATCTTCACTATCACCCTATCACTGGAGGTAATGGACACCGACCTCTGCGTGCCTGCACCTGAGAAATGGGTAAGGTCATCACGTGGTGGGGCGAGGTTACCCCGAAGGCCAAGGTTGCCAATCCAATAATAGGTGCCTAAGTGTAAAACTTTAAAGTTTCAAACTAACATGCTTTAAGCTTATACCACATATTGCATCACTTAAAAATAACTTAAACATTAATTATATCATATGTTGTATATTTTTAAAACTGGGTTGTTCTTCAAATCCACTTATTTATCAATGTTTGTAAATCAGGATTATAACTATAAAACATATGCAGCAGCAAAATGCAGCTCAAGTTTTATTCGTTATGGTTACATTTATTACGTGCCTACTTTCATTAGTCTAACACTGCTATGCAAGAATCAATTCACAACAGAAAAATGGTAAAAGTATCAATAGGGAAAAAAGCGGCAATGGAAGATGTGTAATCAGTTAAAGGAAAGATTAATAATAAATAAAAGAGAAAAATATTTTAGCCATGTTATAAAATGGAATTTGCCCTTTAAATATGTATATTTAGACATTTAATATCCAGTTTTTGTGTTTAATTCGCGTTTTTCAAATAATTTCTCGAAAATGTATTCATATACACCTTTGCAGACAAATTTTGAGATTCATGTTAAACGAAAGTAGACGTCCTTGATTGTAAATCGGGGCAGGCGGATGTGTTACATATTTTTGTTCAGTGCTCGTCTGCATCAAGCGATCATGTCAGCTATACTTCCTTAGTGTGGTGACCCATATAGCCTTTTAAAAATGATAATGGCAGCAGGAAATATCAAGCCAGGCTTGCGGAAGTTCGCACTGCGGCCAGCGAATACAGGAAGCCGATACTGCTGCAAACTCGCGGTATGCACGCCAACTCAATACTGATAATAAGTTGTCTAAATGTAACATAGTTATGGCATTGCCTATGTTATCTATACGTTTGTTACAGCCACCAAATCTGGTGGAAAGTAGTTCTGGTGGCAGCAATCGTTACACCAATGTTTTAAACCCTGCCATTTGCCTCTGTATTCCATGATCTTGGCGAAAATTTTGGTAAAATAAAAAGTTCGCTCGATCAGAATAAGCTTGAACGTTTCGTGATGTAAACATTTTGAAAACATTCTTTTTATTGGTTTCAAATGTAGAGTATGGAATTTCAAAGCCATTATATAGCGACTCGCATTTAAAAATCTCACGAAACGAAAGTTTATCTCGTTACAAGAAGTAGACCACCTAATAGGAATAAGTTTGTCGAACAGTACAGAAACTCATGAATGCAAAACAAATTTATAGGAAAATAACATCGGTAATTTTCATGCTATTTCACTAAACTTCAGTTAAAAGTGTCATTTCTTACTCAAGAACTCTTTAAAAAGCATTTATGCCAGTTTTGTTCTAAGATTTAACATTTAGATTAAAACTATGCTTTTGAAACAGCTCTTTCAAGACTAATTTATGGTGTTTATTTGCCTCTAGGTATGTGACTATACAACTTTCACATGAATATGAAAATGTTACAACGAAGAACATATTTTACGTGTGTATTCCCATGTTCTCATACGCGTATTCAGGACACTATTTAATGTGTGAATGGCTGTTAGCCTGCATATCCAGGAATTCTGGGCAGGAATTGTTCTTTGGTCAAGAACTGGAATTGTTCCCTGTCCTCTGAAGAATCTGGACGTGTGACTTTAGCGCAATTTGATGGTTGAGAGGTCAACGTAACATAGAAAAACCTTACAGTTAAAATCCTTACAGAACTGGGCACAACTGCGGTGAGAAATGGCTCCAAAAGAAAACCTATCCCACCCTAAAACTAGAAGGAATCAGCTTGGCAAATAAATTATAAAACGTTCTTAGGTTTATTCCAGAGACTAAAGCAGATGTTGAACTTACATTAAAAAAAATATTTTTAGATACGTTCGCTACTATCACACTATTTGTATGATTTTTTTCAGCCTCCCTGTGTCCATTTTCTTCTCCTGAAAACGCTACATCGACGGAGTTACAATGGTATTTATACAAAAGCGAGTGAAAAAATGCATCTCTACACTTCAGATTTGGCAGAAATCTATGGAAATTGGAGTATCCTCTAAAAATTTACGATTTGATGCAATTCTATGCATTCAGATAAAATTTTATACATGGCTTTGAAGAAAATGCTTAATCGGATTTTAAATATCTTTGAAATAAGACAATTTGGTGCAGTTAATTCTGACAGCTTCTAAAATTTGATGAAAGTTTAGAAAACTCATACTTTTGGAGTATGAACAGCATTTGTCGTCGACACATTCCAAACTGGATAACGTTGGAACAAAACTGAGTGGTTTATATGGAGCCTCAAAAAATTTACCATTTTACAAATATTTCACTAAGAATTCACAATATACATTGTATCAACTTGTTTCCATCACAAATGGAGCTCACTACTGAGTGATCTTCGATTAGTTTTATGATAAAATATTGTACACATTGTAATCCTTTTGTTTAAGCATGAAGGCATGTCTAAAAATATGTCGAAAAACGTTTGTCATGCTGATTTCAGATACTTTTAACAGCTTTGTTTAAGAAACAGTTTTTTTCTGGTTCAGATAAACGCTGCTTGTTTGAAAGGACTGATAATTAATTTTTAAATTGGGTATACATTTCGAGGAAAAGGGAAGCGTGCTGTTCGTTGCATTATGTATAAACTGTAGCCAAGTGACTACGTTTAGTCAAAACCTGTACACCTTTCCACTTAGCAAATATTCACTACGATTTGGCAATTAGATATTATTCATTTGAATTCCTAGCAAGGGTTTGTATATAAAACTTTCTCCAGTGTAATTTCATCGAGTTCTTTTTTGTTATATGCCCATCTATTAGAATTTCATGCTCTAGCATACTACAAACTCCGAAATTAGTTACTCTCTCAAAGTACAATATTTTGTGCTTGTGAGGAATATATTTGCATACCATTCCAGAGCTATTGTAAAAACCCGGACAGAGGGGTCATATTGGTTTCAAGAG
This sequence comes from Mantis religiosa, assembly GCA_030765055.1. Classification (NCBI taxonomy): domain Eukaryota; kingdom Metazoa; phylum Arthropoda; class Insecta; order Mantodea; family Mantidae; genus Mantis; species Mantis religiosa. Next base: position 111,981,594 of record CM060954.1, on the reverse strand, counting down.
ATGACCTGAAAATGGGATAGAGAGGGAGCAGAAAAGCTTAATTTGTGCACGCTACCGCCGACAGCGATCAATGCCCTCCAAGAAACAGTTGCTGCATGGTAACGTCTCCTTTTATACTCTTCATTTTGCTTTTCAGAGATACATTCTATTCAGAGAAGACAGACTACGACGTCACCTAGGCCTCAGCGTCTGCCTCGACGCCTGTGTCAACCTAAGAGTTGAGTAGCAAAGGGTACAGCGTGAAATACTTACTGAGCATTTGCAACGTCACCCTGGTAACTCGTTTCTTTAAAGTAGAGGTTTCGAAATGCAGAGTGCATCACCGCGAAGAACAGTTTATCTGGTTATTACACACCTTCGGATTAACTGTCAACGTTTATATGTACTCAACATTTTAAACACGACAGAAAATTGGCGTTTACATAAATGAAACTGAAAATTTTATACAAGAATCTTCCTAGTTTCAATAATTTAGGTATCTTTTTAGATTGAACAGTAAATGTGTCTAGCGACGAGTTTTTGTAATATTTATGAACTCAGTCCGGCGAGATGCGAGGTCCAACCCTGTCAGTACAAACGATTGAGAACATAAACAGAAACCCCTTATTTAAACAGAGCTGCCTATACAAAAGATTTTTATGCAGTTGCAATATGGTTCAGGCTTTACTTTGTCTCATATTTGCAAGGGTATCAGTTAATCGAAAAATTGAGAATGTATTGTTCTTCATAAATATAGTATAGCAAATGCCGCTGGAATTCTTAGCTTCCATATTATGAAATACCAACTCTGGTACTAAGAGTAAAGTTTATCTCACACTACGTTATAATTTAACAAAGTAATCGACTCTTAACATTAAGTTTTTAACAGGCGGTGACAGCTACTTAACTATTTTGACGTATCTCTGACATCAGTTAACAGCTCATCCAAAAGCGGTTTCGTTTGTAGATTTGTTACGTAGTTTTGCGTAACATCTTGCGTAGTTCAAACCAGATGTGGCCGCATTTACTCTTTCAAAGAAAAATCATCCTTACTAGCTCCTTGCTCAAAAATTCCTCGCCGCATTCGTCAGTAGAAATCGATACATCTTAATTACAGAAACCTAATCTTAAAAGGACTTTGCTGAGGACGTGAAGTGCTTGAAAGTGCCTCTCCAAAAATGTCGTGTTTCTCTGCCCATGTGGTGTGACCAATTATACTCGACGATTCTCAGCGGATAAGATTCCTCTTGTGAGGAGCTGCATTATAATTGTAAAATATGGAGGAATAAATCAATACACAAAAATGTTTCGAAATAATTTCTATGCATAAAGAGGGTCATTCCAAAACGTAAGATATGTAGCATTTTTAAAAGTATTACAGCAAAAGTTAGTGTTCAAAATGTATTGGACAATGATGAAGTATGTGTTCTTGCAATTCAGATTGAACATTGAAGTCGTAGAGGTGAAACATCAACGTATGTCTGTCAAAGTCCAGATTTTATTCGTGCTTCAACATTCATTTTGGTCATGTTTTTAACAGAAATGTAAACAATTTCAATGTTTACTCAAGCAAATAAAATAAATGCCAAACTGATCTTGGCAACACTTGGCAGTTCCAAACAGCGAGTATGCAAATCAAATGTTAGACACTGAAATAACCACAGCATTAACTGATTTTATATGATGTTACTGTCGATCTTTTATGCACTAATGTGATTTTTTTCTGACAAATTTTCTAGTACCATTGTTAGTAAACAAAAAATGAGCTATACACGGGTATGTAAATATAAGCAAAAACTAACGCCTATGACTGATGATGAAAACTTGATTTCGCAATCAAAGACAAATTAGTACACAAAATTTAGTAAGAACTAATGTCTGTCTCCGTTGCAGTACTGGGAAAAAGTTTGTAAATTTGCAGTCAACTTCAACTAAAGTAGGAATACACGTTGCTTGAAACTGTTGACAGATATTTCATTATATGTCAAAACCAATTATTCACCTCAAAACAAACAAGTTATTTGCGATTACTAATTCCACTATATTACAAACTTCCTACAAATTAGTTACCTAATGATTACCTAATACTACTACTGTATACTTCAAAGGCTTCCGTGAGGAACGTAAAAGAGACAGAGACGAACTTCCTAGCACAGTATTTTCCTGGAACTTTCGGGAGTAGTTCAAACAAAATGAACACAAACAATTTGGAGAATCCACGAGAATCAATTTAAATACATTCTTAAACTGGCTCACGCTTTAGTCTCCAAGTGCAACCTCACTGGATATTTGAATACTTTTAATGGAGCTTTCCCAATTATTTTTATTTTTAGGTATAGATACTCGTGTAGATATACCAAATATTAATCTTCAGAATTACAAAAGCAAACACAGAAATGCCATACCAATACGTTAATTTGCTCCAATGGGCGGCACAGTTCAAAAGTAATTTACGTTTGAGATATTTATAAATATTTTTCAGGTATTATAAATAGCTTCGCAGAAAAGAGCTCTGCATTATATCTTCACACATTCCCAAAATTGTCATCAGAAGATGGTTCAAGAATTTTAATGGCAACATTAAAATTTTATCTTAAGTATTACTTAGGTATTCCTAAAGATAAGGGAAGGTAGGTGACGTTTTTTTCTCCTTTAATTTTAATCTACTACACTCGTATTAAAAATACTGCACACATCTTACAATCCTGCGGAGAGAACTATACCGAAAGGATGTAAAGACATGACGGAAGAAAAACCTTCAGGTAAGATTGGAAACCCAAAATTATGCGTAATTTCGCTGTAACCAGCGGATGCATTTTTCTGAGATATTAAAGCTAAGAGTCTGAAAGAAGCTTATTTTAAGGTGCTACGAAATTGTCTGCATTGAACACTGCACTGCGGAGGAGTTCCTATAGGCTGCAGAGTTTTCTTTCAGCAATAGTTACTGTTTAGAACTAATTATTTGCAGTAGCTTGAAAAACCAAAGTTTACTATCAGGTATATTTCAATATTTCATAGTGATAATTTTATGTATACATCTTTATAATAAAAAAAGTACTTGTGTCGCCCGTTAAGCTCTCGTCTTAAACCACAGATCACATCTCTAATGCCAAGAGCTGTCAAGGTTAAACACACCATGGAGTGAATTTCTTACCTCTTCTTTCCATATCCGATTTTGTCGAGCTCGATGTGTCTGTATGCGGCGTACACGGCCATGTTGTGTTGTCGTCGGCGCAGGCTACAGCCTCGCTAAGACGTCTCTCGTCAACTGGCCTAGAAGTGGCTGAAGTAGCGTACCCGGAGGATGTGAAGAGCGGCGCACTGCGTCAAGTCGACGACTATGATATACACAACAGTGTGGGTCGCGGCGCCGCGGTAGCGGCTCTTATAGACACGGTTCTCCCCACCTCCCGCCGACCCCTCGCGCTTTTCGCATCACCTGGCACACTAACTGCCCCTTCAGCCACCCCCACCTTTACTTTCTAGACGTTTGTGTTGTAGGTAGGACGTTAACCCCTAATCAATAAAACTGACCATAACATCAAGTAAAGATTCTGCAGTGCATTTAAATCTGGCTGCTGGAAAGGAGGGGATTTAACTTGTCTCAAACAATCTATCTGCAAAAATAGAAAAATCCATAGTTTTCTAGTGACTGCTTGAACTTTTTTTACTACACACTCGGAACATAAACTATGTATTGTACAGAAAAGTTTAACAAAGATATGTCAAATCAAATAACTGTTGAGATATTTTTATTCATAATTAATTACTTTGTCGTATGGCAATATGAAATGCTTCTTGGACCCTCTCGCTCTAACATTTTTAATTCGATATACCAAAAGCAGTCGCCACTTCTCTTAAATTTATAAAATTACAAGGATGGCAGGACAGTATAAAATATAAATTTTCCCAAGGCTTGGCTGTTCTATAACTCACCTAGTTGAAGGTTTTAATGAGCCACACCTACACAGCCATCACTTGCACTAAAATATCAGTGGGTTTATTTAATTTTATAAAAATATAAATCCATTGCTATGTAGGCATTTCTTAATGTTTTTGTCTCAGAAAAATACAGTTTATAGTTGTTTGAACTTTCCAATTTTTTTTTTTCAATTTGAGTCGAGGAAAACATTTATTTCAACTGCAGTATTTCATACTTTAGTACACAACAAGGTATAAATACGTGAATACTGAAGTTCTCCTGCAAAATTTAAGCTAATGAAGTACGCACTGTGATCCAACCAGAATTTGGAATGGAGAAAAACGCTGTAGAAAAACAGACAAAAATGGATTTAAAAGTTGGGTAATGCGATGTTTTAATAAATGGTATAGGAACATTTAAATACCATCTATGCATTTAAATGTTTAATTTAAAAATAAAATAAATAATTTAGCACATGCATCTTTGACAAACAAGGCTTTACTTTAAATTATATATTGTGGGAGTAACAATAACAGTGGAAGCTCCACCATTTTTAAAGATCTTGCCGATCATCGAGTATGCACACGCTGGTATTTAAATGCGAGTAACCTGTTTTCCTTTACGCAGATCCCCCTGAAAGAGAATATTTCCAGCTTTAAAGCTGAGAGCATAACGAAAATTAAGTTACTTTAAATATGTTTAACCACTGCCAGTGTCAGGTCATGTCGCCAATATTCCGTAATTCTGCCCACAGTTACTGGCAGGACAATTACCTAAATGTCATCGCCCTGGATGGGATCAAACGCGCAACCTTGGGAATAGAAAGATTGCACTCAATTAACTGAATTAGCCATGCCGGCGTAAAACGTTTCACTACTCAGGATATATTTAAGGACTGTTTACTTGCATCCAACGCAGCACTATCCCTGTTGCTTAAAGCGCACGTAAACACGATAATAGCGACACCAAAATGTCCTGATTAATACTTAAAACATAACTTGTCTCTATAGTGTGGAGGTAGTCTGCTTTACATTCAAGAGATATTGAGTTTGAATCTCTTAAGCCGAGTTACCCTTTAAGTTTTTTTACGGGGTTTCGTTCATAATGAGATGATGAATATGAGTAACTTTAAGCTGCACATCCCGGGCTCATTTGATCATTTCATTCATCATTGGGTCAGGACGTTCAACTTAAAATACATAAATATAAGATATGACTTGCTTTCCTTTGTATTTAGCGCTCGTGATTGTGAATTATAAATAATGGAGGTGTAGTTAGAAAAATATGGTTGGTTGGTTACCAACACTCCCCACATGGCCTTCACATGGCCTTCGGGTTAACCTTACCCCACCACGTGATGTCCGGACACCATTTCTCAGGTGGAGCCACCCAGAGGGCGGTATCCATTACGTCCAATGATAGGGTGTTAGCGAAGATGTCGGCGAGGCGAGAGGACCTACAGCTTATAGCGTGGACTCCGAACCACGTTGGGCATTTCACATGTGCTAGACAGCCGTGAAGGCGTGGATAGGGCCCACTTAAAATCGCCACCTCGAAAAACATTAAGTTAGAATAAAAATATTAGTTAGAAAAATATTAAGTTAATGTAAACTGATTATGAAATTATCTTTGAGAATTGCACCAAAACTCAAAACAATAGGGTTTAAAAAAAGGTGAACTAGAGAAAGAACTTTGTGTACTGTAAACGTGTAAAGTTTAGTGTCACCTTCCGTTCTCTTTAGTTCTCAAGATCCCGTGATCAAACGCGGTGCAGGGCGATGGATTTTTTAAAACATCCAATTTACTAAATTACGACTGACGCATCATTTCCTGTGATATACTCGGAGTTCCTAAAGAGTAGTTCTCCGCGCCATACACCCTTAAGGACCAGCTCTCCCTTTTTTCGTCCCACTTTTTAGTACAACGGAAAAAATGCAGTATTTTATGTATCTGTTTCTTTCTACCAGCATCTTTCTATGTTGCAAGAGCCCTTAGCGTTTCATTGACAGCTTCAAAGATACTGCATTAAAATGTCAAGTTTGATACTTAAATCAATTCTTCATTTTTGTGTTACGAACTTCTTTCCCTTTGAAGTCTAGGTGTCAAATTTTTGTTTCAAATAATATACTTTTCTACAAGTAGTAGAGAACGTAAAAACGTAGTTATTGAATTCGCTACAAAGTCCTCTTAATATACATATTTGCAGTAATTATAGTCTCTTGTAAAGATGCTGCACATTATTGTCGATTTTCCCAAATGAATCGGTGTTTCCGATTGTTCACAAACACAATGGCTTCACGGAGAATGTCAGCTGAATCACATTTAATTTGAAAAGGGCAGTGTGGCCAGCTCACCTATTTTCTCACGCTTTCTCAGAGAGAAACTGTATCGAAAATAAGCAGAAACGTGGCCGAAATTTTCCATGTTGGAACCTACGGCTTCCGTTTCTGTAACTACATCCATTAAGTGGTCAGGTCAAATTCTTACCAGGTCCTAGCTGTTGGGACAGGACCCCAAGAGATTAAAAGCTTCTCCATTTTATCTAAGTAAATTCATATTTAATGCGCAAAATGGTTTTGACTAATGCACAGAAGAGGACATGAGTGATATTTCCCTGAATATAGTGTTAATACTATTTTCGAGCAATCATTGCTTGTTTGCCACCCTACAGAAGCATTGGCAAATTTTATTATTCACTCCTACCCTTTTTTATTGTGTTTCTTTCTCCTTTTAAATGGCATGTCCATTCGCATAGTTTTGATAAACATGTAAATATTGAAATATTTGATAAAACACTAAAGTTGCTATCCAAAAATAGTGTAAATTCTATACCATTAGGATATTACTTTGACATTCTGTATGCAAAGCTCCAAGTAAAGCTGCAACATTTTTCAGTGCAAACAACCGAAGGATTTATTTAACTGAACTTCTTATTACCACTGTTATAAAATGATAGATCTTACAAGAAAGCTGTTTGATACTCCTAAAATGTGTTATATTATATGTAATGCTTGTCACAAATATGATTAGATTGGCAGTTGTCAGCTTAATTTACCAACATTCGCCATTAAACGTCGGTAAATGTGCAATCTTGTCAACAACTATAATTATTTTCCGTTAAAAGTAGTACTTCATATTTCGTAAATATGGTTATTATTTATGGTAAAATCGAGAAACTTTTAAAGATTTTAAATTTAAAATATAACTTAAATTGACACATTGCGAGTACGCTGCAGATAACGTCAAATTGTTAATATTAGGATATACCACACGATGTCACCAGCTTCTTACCTCACATCATGGCCAATGCACCAGGTTAGGAGGTCCAGCGACTAGTCATGAGACCTTCAACAGATGCATCAATGCTGCATGGGCTTTCACCCTGACCTCGAAAGCCATCTGGTTTCTGGAATGTCCCCTTCGCGGGTCATTGGCGTGATTAATTCACTGCACCTTGAGCACTTCTGTACTATGAGTTACGAGCAATGCAGCACTGATAATGGTTCAAGAATGGGCAGAACGATGAAGATAGCTATCCAAAATTAACTTAGTGACCTGGTCACGGAAGCTCCTCAATTCAAGGGCAGATGTATTTTAACAGCTGGAATTATTATCGTAGCAATATTCACGCGATAAAAGTGCACTGCGGAAAATTGGGCCAGCACTAAAAACGAGGGCAACTTCTGTCACGTTGATATTACAATTTATTATTGCAAATTACCATATTGGTCAAAAATGCAAATTAGTTTACATCTGGTTTCATATTTATTTGCTTGTGTGTGGTTTGTAAACAATCCCCTGTTTTCATCGACTCGTCAGGTTTTTAATATTCACATCTCTTGATTGTTATGCTTACAGAAACAGACCAGTGAACAAGTTTTAAAAACATCAGTTGCATGCTTCGATATATTAAAGAAACTGCAATTTAACCTCTCCGAGTTCGGTAATCTGAATAAAATCTGAATGATGAGATATAAAGCTCATACTTTTATGACATTTTATTGAAAATATATCATGGTGTTTTACAATATTGGACTCATTTGGCACTTCAGAGAGGAGACCCTGCATATGACCCGACTGGGCTGTATGTTGCTTTATTTCTGTGTAGAGTCTATGAGCTTTCTTTAAACACATACGGATCTTCCACACATTTTAGGAAATCTTTTATGGAAGTAGCTATTCAAACATATAAAATTATTACACCCCGAAGTCTTCTGTCCTAAGAAATAGTGCTCAGTAAACTTTTACTAAAACAATAAAACTGGAAATGATTTACACTCTACATAATTTTCCTTTCGTCATGGTGAATAACGGAGTAATGCATTGGAATGTAATCGGATGAGATCGTTAAGTTTGCGTAATAGGTGGTAATCATACACAATTTTTACTTAATGAAACAGTAAGGGATAGTTGTACTGCCAACCTAATGGAGCAAAAAAAATCAAACTATTGTGAAGAGCTATTTTCTGTGGTTAAGTGTATATCCTCTAAATTTGTCAATCATGACACAGATTGCCCATAGTTTATCTTTGAAGACTGATGGAAAACTAAGAAAACCTCAAGTTAGTGAAGGCGGTTCTGGTGGTATTCAAACCATGAACCTCCCATTCATAAGGACATGTCCCAAAGATCTCGTTTAGCCATCTAGTTGAATCAACGCTTCCATTAACTTTGTGAAAAAGTTTTAAAAACATCAGTTGCATGCTTCGATATACTAAAGAAATTGCAATTTAACCTCCCCGAGTTCGGTAACCTTAACGAAATCTGAATGATGAGATATAAAGCTCTTACTTTTATGACATTTTATTGAAAACATATCATGGTGTTTTACAATATTGGACTCATTTGGCACTTCAGAGAGGAGGCCCCGCATATGACCCGACTGGGCTGTATGTTGCTTTATTTCTGTGTAGAGTCTATGAGCTTTCTTTAAACACATTTGCGAAGTTTGTCCTTTCCTTGTTCTGATTTTAGAGCACCGATTCAATTGTACAGAGTTTCTTAAAAGAGTCCAGATGAACAACTTGCGAAATGGATGTTCCACACATATTAGGAAATATTTTATGGAAGTAGCTATTCGTACATATAAAATTATTACACCCCGAAGTCTTCTGTCCTAAGAAATAGTGCTCAGCTAAACTTTTACTAAAACAATAAAACTGGAAATGATTTACACTCTACATAATTTTCCTTTCGTCATGGTGAATAACGGAGTAATGCATTGGAATGTAATCGGATGAGATCGTTAAGTTTGCGTAATAGGTGGTAATCATACACAATTTTTACTTAATGAAACAGTAAGGGATAGTTGTACTGCCAACCAAATGGAGGAAAAAAAATCAAACTATTGTGAAGAGCTATTTTCTGTGGTTAAGTGTATATCCTCTAAATTTGTCAATCATGACACAGATTGCCCATAGTTTATCTTTGAAGACTGATGGAAAACTAAGAAAACCTCAAGTTAGTGAAGGCGGTTCTGGTGGTATTCAAACCATGAACCTCCCATTCATAAGGACATGTCCTAAAGATCTCGTTTAGCCATCTAGTTGAATCAAAGCTTCCATTATCTTTGTAAACTGAAAGTTTAGTATTAAAAACTAAGAAATAGAATTCAATAATAAGTGTTAAGCATATCCCCATAAACGAACAAAAAAATAAATAGCATTGCCACTGTAGGCATCAACCATGAATTAAGGAAGATTTCCCTTTCATCAACATCCAAAACAGAAATCCTTCACTAAAAAGACAGAGAAAGAGGCTGAGCCTGAAGGAAAGAATCTATGAAGATGCCATTTCTGGTTCGAACTTGTTCGTTAGTCGTATCGAAGAGGAGTCTAGTGACCTGTACTGTTTCGTGTGGTTAACCACCACCTTTTGTTTTCCTGGCCACATTTACACCCCCCTCTCCTTTTCATGACATACTCGACAGAGAGACAATATCCTTTTCTGGGCCTCTCATCTAACCTCTTCCGCCCGCATCTTTGCTATGCTTGATTTATTTCTTTCATCAAGCTTCTGAGATCCACGTGTGCTGACTGCAACACTGTAGCGATCTTGTGAGACATTTCTGTTTTTGTAAACAGAGCGGGCTAAGAACATAAATAGTAAAACCTACGGTTTAACAGATGAATAGCCCTATTTCATATAAGGTAAATCAGCGGCATCTATTCTACTTGTTACCTCTTAAAGGTGGAAAAAATGTAAAAACTACCAAATATTGTAAATATAGATTTTAGTGTTCTAAGGTACTATAAACATTTATCTTTATTTTTAGTTTTTCTTTAGCTGTACGGTCATTAGTGTCGTATAGCGATTTAAATGTCTATCTGTAAACCTAACTTCCTACAAAATTGTAGTAAAAACCAGTTGCTGAGGAGCAGGAAAACAAACAAACCAGGAGATCCGTGGTTCAAATCCCAGCCGTGGCATTGAATTTTTCAGTTGTCTCTAATAAATTAAAATCTTCCATATATAGGAGTAATGTATTTAAAAGGATTAACACTGAAAGGATTAATTCCTCAACATAAATTTAACATTAAGAGTTCAATGAAATAATATCTTGGTATTTAAGTACTTAGTAAGTCGCCACAAATGTGTATCTCCAAAATGAGAACTGTAAGTGGTTTACCGAGAAAATATGAGTCAATTGGAGAGCTGGATGGAAACCAGGAGATCCGTGGTTCAAATCCCCCTGTGGCATTGAATTTTTCAGATGACTCTAATTAATTAAAAACACGATCTTTATATTGCACTAAATGGCTTAAAACATAACGTCAAATAAAGGTAATATTGTGTTATAATCTTTTAATTTTCTTTTCTCAGTTTTCGTTTGTCGGCATATTTTCATGTGCACATTGTTCTATACAATGCACTTTCGGTATAAATAAATAAATTCTATATACCACTTTCTAAACAGCAGATAAAAATGATGAACTTTTTTTTGTAATTTATGTGCTCCAACGTTGTCATATCGGACGATGAATGGAATGGATGAAATGATGCTCAAATGAGCCTTGGGTACATAGAGCCCAGAGTTATCCGATATTCGTCCTTCAGGATAAGGGAAAATCCCGGAAAAAACCTTATCCAGTAACTCACCCTGACCAAGATTCGAACTCGGGACCTCTTGAACATGAGGCAGACACGCTACCATGAAGTTTTGTTAATGTGTTTGAAATGTGACATTAAATAATAACTCACTCTGTGTATAAGATTAAGCAAAACAATAATTTTTCCTACTTCACATTCATATCTGCTAAACATTAGGATAATTAGGATAATTAAAAATTCATCTCTGTAAATTACTAACATAGCAGCATTGAAGAGTACCTATAAAGCATTATTATTCCCCCCCCCCCAAAAAAAAACTGCATTCTATGAGTAAGTTTTTAAAACAATCTGCTGGCTGTTATCTCTTGCTTATTTGGCTATTTCTTGTATTACCATATCCACTGTGAAACATCTTGTGCTTAGAGAGTAAGGCTTAAGCATAAGGTTTCACACCAGGGTAAATAAATGCACATCATGTAGCAACACTATTTAGGGCTCATTCTTGCCCTTCTTCAGAATAAGACAAATATAATTCGTTGCAATATGATAACACTGGTGTGGCGAGGATCACCCATTATGCCTTGACATTTATTACAGTTATCGCATAAATATTGAAAAGCAAGGAGAATAATTCCATCATTAACTCTTGAGCATTAGATACGCACACATTCAACACATAAACACATTTATCGCATTATGAATGTTATATATTATGCAGTCTTACATAAATGCGTTCGAAATTCCAGCCAAAACTCGCAGAATCAACTTAAAACATTAGCATATGGCTTTTGGTATATTTTACATGCTCAAAATATAATATACGCAAATAATCTGAGCAAAGTTGTTAAAATTTTAAAACGCTTTTCTGAAGAAAAAAAACTACAATAACGAATAACTCATCATACCATCATTGCATATCGCACTTAAACAATGTGCTATAGTTTTATTATTTTTTTTCAAAAGATTGCTACATCACCTGATTAATTTGCATAATAAAAATACATTTTTCAACCAAAAATTAAAGATATACTTATGAAATTTAAAGGGCAGTAATAATTTTAGTAGAGCAGTGTTGAGAAGAATTTGAAAAAAAGTAGATAAAAACAACAAAATTTACACATTTTATTGCTGGATACTCTTAAGAGAAAATCATTAGCTGCAAAGGAAGTTTTAGAAGTTTCTAAAAAGTCCATACAGTAGTCCATTAATACGGATTTAACCTTTAAATTGAAGGCAAAAATTGAAGGCAGATCCATAGGCAATAGGTTTTGTGTGCGTTATTCGTGAGTGAAATAATTATTTTCGATTTCTGTTGATTCGTATTAGTAAAGCACTTGCTTTGAATTACATCGAAGAAAACTCGCGAAATGTACACTCATGGAGCATATTGAACAAATTCTTCAATTTCGTCAGTTTGGTGTCTGAGGAATAATTTCAATATTTGTTTGTCTTATGAAGATGAAAATTGATGCTATTCTTCTTAAACGTTGAACGGAATGATGAAATAGCTCCTAAAGTTCTGTTGCCTTTAAAATACTGTCCGGATCGGTCAAGATATTCAGATCTGTACATAAGGGTTGAAGATGTAGGTACTGGTAGAATTTTGTTGTTATAAGGTACTCCAGAAGTACTGAGAAGTATAGGGATAAACCTTTCGAAAAGTTGCAAGTTAACTATAGGTACCTTTGTGCATTACATAAAGTAAGAATACATTGCTTTGTCCAAATCAAGCGATGAAGATTTCACGATACAACTGGCTGAAAATATGAATAGGGTAGTTTTGAAAAGGAGAAAGTAGTCTATCATACTCGTCAGTCCAAGAACTATATGTTCCAAAGTTGTATTCACATTATACCATAAACTACTATATACAAAGGGATACGAAAATAAAATACCAACTAATCTCTGTTTCATATAACCTTGCCCCGCTGACATGTATCCCTCCGCGTGCAACTACCTTCCCCCTCCCCCTAATTGGCTAATGCTTTCGCGCCATAGGCCATAGGCGGTGCTTTCGCGTCACATTTAAAACTGCAGTAAACGTCATAATAATTGCCAGGAAGATAGATAAAATCATACAAATAAGAATATGAAGGCATGCAAAAATAATGAAGTTTATAATGAAAGGCATTCAGCCTTTTCCACTGGGATTTTTTAAAACCAGCACACATACCTTGCAAAAATGCTTGTCTTTCAGTCTTACAATTCGTGTCACGCCATACTTGTCGTGTGTCCTTCATTCACCGAAGTCTCGTTAAGCTAGTATATTTTGCGATTTGTATCCCGGTACAATCTGATTGTCCTTAAATAACGTCTTCGCCACACAGCAATATCGCCCCTGGAGTGGTAAGTTTTCCTGTTGTCTCAATTTCATGTCGCGATGTTGCTACGCATCTAACACACCTGTAAGTTCAGGGCACAGCTGTTCGACTTCTCTCGCTGACAAAGAAGGATTCTTCTCTGTGAGTGCATTAAACACATGCACCACAATTTTTTTTCGCAGCTTTGTAAAGGTTTTCCCTTGCGATACTTCAGCGAAAAACTGACGGTAGACTCTGCCATTATACATATAATAAGTACACGCGCAATAAACGATCAATAAAATAATTTAGCTCTCGCCGTTGGCACAGCACACCTTCGAATGGCGATATATGACTAATCCAGTTCAAATCAAGGTCAGTGATAAAAGTCATATAAACAAATATGTCATCACTACCGCTAAATCACGTGCTATCGTGCCATGTGCTTGAGAGCAAAGGAACCTCCTCTTTACTTCGTTTAAGAATTAACGTGTATTACAGATAAATCAGCTCTGTTGCGTAATATATTTAATTCAAACAGTTAAGAAAATATAAATTTGACAATTCTCTTCCAACATATAAAGATATATCACCATGTTAAATAACGAACTAATTTTTACCGCACAACAGTCTATACTGCAATAGCAGCCAATGACAGGTGATTAGGTCACGTGATCGTTAAGAGATACAGGGCAAGCTTATGTGAAACAAGGATTAAATCCCTCATTGCGTCATGGATCTGTACGAAATCTGTGCCATTAGCTGCAATAAGGGGCCAAAAGATAACATTTAACGAAACTATAGTTACATGTGGGCTACATGAATATGAAAATATATTGTCGCATATGTTCGCTTGAAAAAAAAAAATGCTTTTAAATGGTAGAAGAGTGACCAAAATCAGTTCAATGACTTCTAGATTGGGTTTAATATGAGTACCCAGAAGGTCACAGATCATCACGTTCTGTTCTCATAAATTAAATATTTGCTGTGTCATCTTGTCTTCGGTAGGTCAAAGTTTTTCTCATCTATAGATTTATAATTTTTCAATTACCAATAATGTATGACATAGCCAGTACGCGATTAATAGCTGCTAATTTGAACACTCTTGGAAGATATAGGACTAAAGTTTTAGACTCCTAAAAATCTAAGTCAATCATTCACACTTATTTCAAGTGTTAAGTGTGCGCCTCTTTAGAGAGGAAACTGCTAAATTACCCACCGTTATGCTTTTGCTCGATTCTTGCTGGTAATTACCTTCACCGTTTTAATAAGGGGCAGTAGCGTAAACACACCTGAACTGGTGCAAATGTATCTATCGCACCCTTTAAGGAGGGAAAAGTGGGAACTTACTTCCTTTTACACTGTGTCTACTCTTAAGCAGAAATATATTTATAAGCTTTTCAGACGTTATCTCCTCCTTCTTCTTCTTCTTCTTCTTCTTCTTCTTCTTCTTCTTCTTCTTCTTCTTCTTCTTCACTCCATGGTATGGGCATATCGCCCTATCCGGCTTCATAGATCTCTCCAGCGTTTCCTGGGTCGTCCTCTTTCTCTTCTTCCCTTTGGATTATAGTTTAATACTACATTTGGATATCTTCCATCCTCCATTCTTAATATATGTTCATGCCATTGTTGCCTTCGTTCTGATATTTTGTCATGGATTAGTTCAATTTCTAATTCCTTTCTAATGTCCTCATTTCTTATTTTGTCCAATATTGTACAAACTTTAACACTTCTTAAAAATTTCATTTCTGCAGTGTATACTTTATTTAAATCCTTTTGTGTTGGCACCCAGGTTTCGCTTTCATATAGTAAAGCTGGAATAGCCATTACCTTATATATTTTCATTTTTGTATCTCTTCTCACTCTGTTTTTAAAAGTTCTTTGGATTGTTCCACATATTGCTTGCAATTTGTTTACTTTTTCTTCTATATCAGCATTGTTTCTAAAACTTATATTACATCCTAAATATTTAAAACTCGATATTTGTTCTAAAATCTTATTTCCTAAAACGATTTTTGATCTTACATTATAATTTCCTTTAAAAGCCATAATTTTTGTTTTTATTTTGATATTTTAAAATTATACTTTTGTCTATATTATTTAGAATATACATTGATTTTTGCAGTTGATTTGCATTTCAATGAATTAATATTTGGTTATCCGCAAACAGCAGGGTATTAATATAAATATTTTCTTTTATTTTGATTCCTGGGTCTACTAAAATCTTCCATTCATTTAGAATATCGTCCACACACATATATATACTAAAAAGAGTAGGTGATAAGCTACACCCTTGTCTTAGTCCAGTATTGGTAGAAGTTGGTTCTGTTAACCTATTCCCAGTATCAATTCTTATAGTTGTATTTGTGTATATGTCTTTTATTGCATTAATAATGTATGGTGGGTAACCCTTACTTTCTAATATTTGCCACAGTTTTGATCTATTTATTCTATCAAAGGCCTTTTCCAGGTCAATGAATGCGATATGTGTTTCCAAATTCATTTCCCTTCGTTGTTCAATTATTTGATTAAGGACAAATACGTTATCTGTACAGGATCGGCCTTTGCGGAATCCACTCTGCTCTTCTCCTATAAGGCATTTTGTAATAGTTTTCAGTCTATTATTTATTATTTCAGTATATACTTTGTAACTTGTGTTCATTAAACGTATCCCCCTATAATTTTCACAGTTTTTTGTGATCTCCTTTAGATCGTTATCGTTATCTTTTTAAGAAAAATCCACGAAAGAAAATACATTCTCGCACAGGATTTGACACAACCAGCGAAGTGTATCAGAAAGTGTCCATGGAACAAAACGTCAGTAGTGCTTCAGGAGTAATTGTTTATTTCCTAAGTATCCTCCGCTAGCGTAACACAGATTGAAGAACGAGTTTCGTTGCTAATCTGCGTGAGAAATGGAAAGCTTCAGAAAGTTCTTAATACAATTGCTGTTCTTTAAACTTTTCGCACCTTGAACATGTGTCAGAAATCATAATTCATAGAACACAAAAACAATCAATGTTTCTCACACCAGAGACATTTTACTGTCTACCTATAAACTTACTTCTGAACAATTTCATATGGTTTATATTGGGTCGCCGACTCGGTATCTCGTGACATCAGAGCACCTGTGTGGTGCAAGAAGGCGAAAACATTACTAGACAACATCGTATTTTATCCTTACTTCATCCAGCACATCAAGAAGACAGAGAGAATCACAATCTGATGATACGAATCAAAGAATTAGCTGTACGAGGTTTGCATGTTATATTACATGAAGGTAATGGTTTCAGTATACTAAGATGTAGTTATAACACTTTTTTTATCAGGACTGGGACCAGATTTGAACTACTGTTCAGCGAGTAATCGATGTTCCATTCATGCCGTCATCACGCGTCAACATCGCCTGACAATTTGCAACGCGCACAGCCTTGAGATCATCTGTCAGCATTGTAAATATATTTTGCGACTTGTATTCCGGTACAATCCGATTGTCCTTAAATAATGTCTTTTCCACACAGCAATATCGCCCTTGGAGTGGTAAGTTTTCCTGTTGTTTCAATTTCACGTTGCGATGTTCCTACGCATCTAACACTCACACCTGTAAGTCCAGAGCACAGCTGTTCGACTTCTCTCACTCACAAAGGCGGATTCTTCTCTGTGAGTGCATTAAACACATGCAGCACAATTCTTTTTTCGCCGCTTTGTAAAGGTTTTCCCTTGCGATGCGTCAGCGAAAAACTGGCGATAGACTCTGCCATTATACATATAAGTACACGTGCAATAAACGATCAGTAAAATAATTTAGCTCTCGTACTCGGCACAACACACCTTCGAATGGCGATATTTGACTAATCCAGTTCAAAACAAGGTCAGTGATAAAAGTCATATAAACAAATATGTCATCACTACCGCTAAATCACGTCATATCGTGCCATCTGCTTGAGAGCAAAGGAACCTCCTCTTTACTTCGTTTAAGAATTAAAATGCATTTCAGATAAATCAACTCTGTTGCGTAATATATTTAATTAAAATAGTAACGAAAATACAAATTTGACAATTCTCTTCCAACATAAAAAGATATATCACCATGTTAAATAACGAACTAATTTTTACCGCACAACAGTCTATACCACAACAGCAGCCAATGAGAGGTGATAAGGTCACGTGACCCTTAAGAGATACGGAGCAAGCTTATGTGAAACAAGGATTAGGTGTTTAACATTTTTGCACATGTGAGTGACTGCAGGTTCGGAATTATTAGCAAGCTACCTAGCATAGCAGAATTTTGCATTTCATACTTAAGGTACGCAAAATTACTATTAAATTCTCGGATAATACACATATACAAACCGAAACTTATGAACTCGAGCAAATAGCACAGTTCTGAAATATCTGCACCATTAGAGAGCGTTCGCTACCTCTTGATTACATTTTGAGACCACAGAGTACGCATTGAAAATTATTTCACGTAATACATTTCTTCAATAACTCTAAATACGACTATATTGTAATAGTTTGAAGTTATTTATTAACTAATACAGGTGGAGTTAGACTATTTCTTAAGACAGGATCTGAAAATCTGGTTCTCATTTCATACCCTGGATGAACGTGCTTCAGGAAGGATTCGATCACCTGCCCAGTTAACACGCATGTCACGAATTCGGTTAACTGTAAAGCCTCAACGGAAACAATTACATTTCCATCCTTACATGCATACAACGTGCAAACTGCAATCATCACGTTCACATAGACGTGCATCATCGCGTGGTTTTTATCGGTTTATCATAAGATCAACACATTCTTCGAGGAAAGTAAATATAGACCTTTCCATCAAAAATTAACGCTATAACTTCCGGAGCTATAAATCCTTGCTGCTTTACCAGGCCTCAGACCACCAAACACTAAAGCTGATACAACACTGAATCACTACCTCTGCTTTATTCTTTGTTATAACTTTTGTTCACAACGGAATTATTTCCTCATTGTTTCTCAGTCCCTACATTTTTATTGTTCTCATTTTCTACTGAATCCTGCACCACCAGATTTCAAAGCAATGCGCAACATCGACAATCTCTTGTGGCACTTTTCAGTTACTTCTACCAGAAGAAAGTCATCAAAGCTAAAAACAAATCAAATTTAGAATAGTACAGCCGCTTTAATGACAAGCAGTGACTTGAGAAAGTACACAGTACGACAGAAAAAATAAGTAACAACCACAAACATATAGATTCCATGTCCCCGCATTTGCAGCTTAAGTTTAAATGATGCTCCATTATCATTTTCAAGCTATACAGAATACTGCTGTTTATATGTGAGAAAAGTCTTAATTGGAAATTATATTCCATCTTTCTACCTTACAAACTAAAACCAAAAGAGTCACCCTATCCCTGTCCTATGCAATACTATAGGTATTGCCAAACAAACTGGCATTTGGAGTTTTCAAATAGAAAACTAAGAAGCAAGTCACTATTCCTTTGTGATGCTTCCAATCCACCTCACACCCTGGCTGGTTCTCCTGCAACAGTAGATGGGTATACTCCAGTGTGTGCAGAGAATTGATCCCCTATAACTGACACACATCAGGCTATATCACTATCAGTTATATAATTTTGCAGTCTTTTAAAGACTCTATGGTAAGCATTACACCGTCGCTATCTCGAACAACAAACAGAAACTCGTATAAAACATTTCTCTTTACTTCTAAATGTAAATGTCTGAAGAAAAAAACAGGTACAAATTTCGCTATGTGCAATAAGTAACTGAGTATACTCAGTGACCCGGTTAACTAATGAAATGTATCCGGGCTTAATGGAAGCCTGAAGTCCAAGACATTTACAACCCTCGCTGGTATAGGCTCGTCCACTAGTTCCAAAGAATTGTTCACATGCCAAATTGTTTGGTGGTAACTATACCTGCGGTTAGACAGTATTCAGGGTGGAGACGCAGCAATAACATTCACGCTAACAAAAGCCTGCAAGCAGCTACGGACGCACAAGCGATAGCCCGAACATTCATTAGTTAAAGAGCTGATTGCCAATGTCACTGAGCCAGTTGAAGTGTAATACAGTCCACTATATAGAAAGGTAACAGCAGTATTGAGGCATTACTTTGACTAGTAGCTTCTTAATTTGCAGTATTAATTTGGGGGGTATAGTCAAGTAGGGAGGAACGATGTCCTTGTATACAAATGAAGAGTACACCGAAATGCTTCTCATCTCGGGTAAGCTCTAAGGAATCGAAGGTTGTCTTTATCAACATTACCCCAATAGACATCACTCATCCCACACCATGTGTCCAATGAATGAGGCAGATTACGCCTTGACCAGCACTTCAGTAGATCTGTGAGTCGGTAACAACACATTTTGAACTTTTTTCAAGACTTCGAAGTTGGCGCTATTCGTTTTGAGCACATTTAATAGCAGTTATCAGTTTACTTTCAGGGTTTCATGTTTCAATTTGACATCTTTCCTTTCTCCTATGAGTGTAAGACATACGGCATTTTCCATATTTTAGACATTCTACCTCGTTAATAAAGCACTTCCGAATATAGGTTCACAAACAAAATATGTTCACGCGGTCCTCATATTTTAGTACTGAGCCTTGCAACATGTATTTATATTACACTACCTCTAATAAATACTGCCGAACTGTTCGGCTATTCATGTAGATTTTACATTGGGCACTCGATATGACTGCTTATTACAGAATGGAGCTAAAATGTCGCGTGCTGAGATTCTGATGTGAGTCAACCCGGGAGTTTTAAGACAAATTTATTCTTCGAGTTTGTAACTCCTCACTAATGGCGACTTGTTCTCAATGATTCCATACTGACTGAATTTTCGTTTTTTGAATTGAAAAAAAAAACTCGAAGTAATTAATACGAATTGGCATTATTACGTCTTTAAAAATCGAGAATTATCTCTCAGTTTATTTGACGTTTAGGTATTTGTATTGGGTATCAAAATGTCGTTTTCTTTGAATTTGAATTGAAAAATACGAACGAAAAAATGCATCTCCAATAATAATGCAACATTGCTTAAGACACTAATATGGAGAAATATTGTCTAATGCTTCCATTTCTAAATTTTGTAATACGAGTTTGCATTTCATAGCTACACCTGTGGTTTCATTATGTTGCTATTACAGCTTAATATACAGTACTTTCAAATTGTCGAAGTAAAATGATACCGTATCTAGCAAATAGCATACCTAAAATAAGAACAATGACCAGAATGTATTAAACTATATGTAATTATAGTTTCGTGTTTTACGCCAGCGGAAGAAAGCAATGAAAGTTCCCATTAGGAAGTGCGAAACGCGGGAAATACCACCAAAATCTCTCAAAAGCATAGTCACAATTATTCTGGATCAACAAGAAGGAAATGTTGTCCAAGAAGGAATGTAAAGTACAGTAAAAACAATCAAATTATCCTAAACATTGGCTGCAGGAGGGAGAAAGATACCAATGGCAAAAAATCAAATTTATTCAACAGTCCATGGTAAATTTCTATGCCTCCTCAGTGCATCCCAGTCTGCGTTGGTTTCCGCTTGTGAGTGCTCAAAAGGTTACATGACATGTGTAATTGCAACAGCAACAACTTTTATTTGCTAAAGATAGATATGATTCCGATTGACATGTATAGCTTCTACAAGACATTAAGCGATTCGAAAAAGTATCACCATGATAAACAATTTAGCCTGTAACTTTGCGGACACTGCACGGTGAGAAAAGGGTAGAAAATAGATTTGGAACAGCGAACTATTTCAAATTAACGTAATTGCAAACAAAGCTATCCCAAATGCTACATGAGTCACTGTATGAAGTTATACATGGACTTAAGAGAATTTTTGAAAAAGGCAAAGCAGAAAATTAATTCACCACGTATCACTTCTAAACTGTACCTTTTATCAATTATTCCTTCAAAAATCTAATTCTGATTCCTGAACACATACCCGTAGAAGCTAGTTAAATAAAAACTATTCTGACAGCGCAGCTTCTCTGATATCATAACAAAGTAAGATGCACATGTTTTGGGGACAAGAAAAGAGAAGACTTGTCGATATAAAAACAAGACACATTTTTAAGACCTTGCAGGTGCACTCTGGCGCATGCTTTCCAGTCATATAATTGTTTTACAACACTTAGCTTCCTTGGCAACCGCCTTAGGGGGCTCGTTCATGAATTTATCGACTGAAATCAAGCCTCGTGGCGAGGAAAATAGCACTTTATGACCGGGGATCACTGTGCTCCATACAGTCCACACGCAGAGACTACTTTTCTACTGCTTGCAGCAATAGAACCTGTCTTCATCGGACATAAACCCAGATATCCCTTTTGGGCTTGCATGCCAATTTGTGGTACTTAGATCTTAATGATAGTTGCTGATCCATACATCCCATATGTATGCCTCAAAACAGTCGATAATCCTCGTTTATTGTTTATTTTATTTTTTCGTCCCTCTTTTCCTTTAGCAGCTTTAAGAAATAACAGCGGAAAATAACTATGGTTCCAGGATTGTTGTTGTGATATAGGAAGAGGTGCCTAAATAGCAATTTTAGTCTGAGTTGTTTATGATTTCTGCGAAATAAAAAAATACAAATAGCAAACACAGAGCTCTCAAAATCATAATTAGTTTGTCATCGTAACTAAGGTTTAACAGCATAAAGTAAAACCACGTGACTTACTCTACCTGACATTCCAATATATCCCATTAGCTAAAATTAAATATGTATCTAGGCCGCGCCGTGATTAGACCGCTTGGCTCTCACCAAGGCGACCCGGGTTTGATCCCAAACGACCACAAAGTCAGATTTGTGGTGGACAGCATGACGCTGGGGTGGGATTTCTTCGGGATCTCCGGTTTCCCCCGCCATCTCATTCCACCGGTGGTCCATCTTCATCTCATGTATTATTAGTGCCACCATCTGCGGTGCCATATGTAGTAAAAGCGGGCGTTAAACACTACGTATAGATATGTATCCACTCCATTGTTTGAAAGCTGAGTGGCAACGAACACTTTTCCATTAAAGAAGGTTGTCATCACATCTACTAAAGAGAACATTACATAACGACAACCTCTTAGAAGATTTAGCCTACTGTATTCCCCTAATTCTGCTGTACTCCAAGGAAATATGCAATATCACCATTTCTGGAAATGTTATCTCCATTAACGAAGTAGACAGCAGAAACAGTTTTTAAGAATGGTTTATATAAAACTGAGAAGAGAAACTCATATGAGCGCCATAAGGGGGGAGATTAAGCATTCCGCTAAAATTCCAGCATAGAAATTGCCCTACGAAGACCATATTTTCATTTAACGAATCACTTTCGCAGCAAATTAAAAATATTTGGAAACATTTCATTTGGATTTTAAAACTTAAGCCCGATAACAAACCTGTGACTTCCAAGGAAGCTTGAGCACACTTCATCCTATAAATGGCAATGCTTTATCATAGGAGTCCTTCAAAGTATCGAGATACAACATTCTGTAAGTAAAGGACAGAGAACGACTTGTGTGCAGGGCGCCGAACCCTTGACCGTGGCTGAAGACGGCAAAACCTAATCATCTTGACTCGGGTCGTTAAACACGGAAATGACAGCCGCACGTGCGGGCCACATGGAGGTGTATAACATGTTCCGTTTGGAGGCAAAGAATGACCACAAAACATTCTCGTGACAGTAGATTCGCTGTCTTTAAATCTCTCCGTTAAAAGAAAGCAATCCATCTGGATCTTGGCAGGCTTTACCTGCGGCGAATGTCAAGCAGGCACAACGAAGACAGGTTATGTCTTATCCGTGTACCATTCCAGCACATGATGCACTTTTATCATTAAATGCCTTACATGTCATGGAGAGCTGTTTTCTAAACACTTACCAGTAATTACAACACATTCACTTCCTCTTAAATTCGGTCAACATTGTACTTTATTGCTTATTAACTTCATAAACTGTAGAAAGTATTGATCAATTCCAGTTCTGTTGTATCGTCTACAATTATAACTGTACTTGGTGAAATTTATCCTGACGAATTAAGTAAAAAAGCATTAAACTGAGAAGAAAGCAACACAAATCTATACAAGAACATATGAATGATCACTAGAGGGTTTTCAAAATGACTGTTGCAGAGAGACTCGAATCTTTTTTATATTGTGTACCGTAATTCATAATTGTTTTTTTTTTCTTCTGCATACGCTACAAATGAATGTGAGTCTTTGACACATATACTGTCTTATCTCTTCCCCATACATGCCCTAATATTAGCGTGATGTGTACAAAGGGGACTCGGATGTACTGCTTCAATTCCATAGACAAAGAATTGATCCCTAATTTATCGCGATACAAAGAAATCACACGATGTCAAGTCTGGTGAATGTGGTAGCCAAGGTAATTAGCATCTGATCAGAGTCTCTTTACCTACCACCATTTTGTAATGTCTGTTATAATTGCAATCTGGTGGTAACGAAACTACAGTCTATCCAGAACAAAACATAGAGCTTGTCTACACATCGCTGCAAGAATAATAATCATAGCCTTTCTGTTGTCTTAAACATTGTGAAAACCTTATAATCACTTTGTACAATCCAGTATAGATAATTGAACACATAACTACGGCTAAAAAATGTTTGTCAGTTATTTTTGACTGGCAGAAACTGTGCGTGTTCTTAAATAAGGCACATACTCTCGTCAAGGTATAGCTTTTCAAGTTAAGACTACGAAACAATCTTACAATTGAAAATTATCCCATGTTGTGCCCAAAATCCTAAAGATGACGTTCACCTCCATTTAAATAAAAATTCTAGCGGTTAACGTAGAGAATATTTTAACTTTTAATATGTAGAAAGAGTAAACAGTGCTCTGGCTTTTTTATATAGATTTGTATCGTATTACTACTATAAACTTCTGAAAACTGCGCCGATACTTCCAATTTTTCAGTTCTACTGAAAAGGATGTGGAACAAAGGATAATTCCAAGAGTACTTTTCACAATAATAAGTTAAGTAATTAAGGTTCATAGATCATTAATTGGAAATATGGTACATTCATTTTCTCGAAACACTGCAATCAAGTTCATTCGTGTCTCTTCAAAGCGACTCTCTCCAATCACAGTACACAACAAAGTACATATGCTGACATTTGCTGGTAATTATTAGTTGCATGCAAAACTCATTAGCTCGGATGTGCAAGATTCAGCTGACAACTCGTCCAAATGCCTAATTGGGTATTCAAATTGGCTTGACAAATACCACGCAACTCTTAACGGCTTCATGGCAATCTCTCCCCGCCTTAACGCTACAAAATCGTTGGCTTATTTAATTCGGAATTAAACTGCTACATTTTGATTTACAACAAACCAGTTGAACAATAAAGGGCTGTGGTGACGAGGCCAGTGCACTTGAGTGTTCAATTATTGTAGCGATACTTTAAATACTCGTTTTAAGGTTCAGCTTAATAAACTATTATAGTTATTAGAAGAATTTGTAATGATCGCTCAAGCTTAGTGAAAACACCAGCTGGCTATTTTTATTATTTTGATCTCAAATGGCATTTTCTAAGGCCAGCAGCGAATTTGTTTGTGAACAAGTTTCTACCAAAAACAAGCACATGCCTCTACTTTGTCTAGTTGTACATTTGCATGTACATCGGTATAACCTATTATTGCCATATTCATTCTTGGGAAGAAGGAAGAAAGAATTGTGGATTTGTAATATATATTAAATTACAACATAGTTCTAAGATGTAACATATATAAATGTGAACAGAAAACTGCATTGAGGGTAGGTCTCCAAGATCTCTACTCAAATCGAAGCAAAACTTTACGAATAAAAAAATGAATGTAGGAGAGAGAACATTTCCTGAACATCATGCTTTTGTACTATCCATTTAATTCGAGTGTGCGGTGTTTTAGGGCCCGTCGACAACAAGGTCATTTGGGCCTTTTTAATTCGATTTCGACTGGTGCATATGCATCAATGATACCGTATATTGACAGAAGGGTGCTGGCGTATTTGAACTGAACTGAATTTGTTTATACAACTTGCTATTATCTCTTTTTAACCTTGCTAGCTTAACCTGCTTGGCTCCCAAGCCTTCTGGCATTGCCGAGTAGTATAGTCACCCTTCCGTCATGTAGTCTAGCTTGCTATCTGTTCCCCTTGTTATCCCAATATATTTTCTTTTCTACTCTTTGCTTTCCTCATCCATCTCTCTTTAGCCTTCCAAAATAGGTTCCCTATATTTCTATTTCCATTTTCATATTTCCCCGTAACCATTTTTGTGGCTATCAGCTCGCTTTGCATTTTTTCCCATTTTTCCCCCATTTCTTCTACATTACTTCCTGTCTCCATGCTGCTAGCTATTTACGCTCTATCACAATATGAACTGTACTTCTCCACATAATTCGCATATTTATACCCTACAACTTCTTAGTCACCTTAAGGACTGTCTGTTACATTGGTCTACATATCTTTCCCTTCCCCATTCTCTCTATATTAATCTATAAAATTTTAACGATTTTGTTTTCTGACCCTCCCCATATTTCTTGTCTATCTATATCCCCCACTCTAGTTCTTACTATTTTCCAAAACCCTTCTACATTCCTATTTTCTAGTCTCCATTACTATTATTTATTACGCTCATTACTATTTCTTCTACAGTATTTTCCGCTTCTGACCCAACCTTTTCAACTTCCCATTTTTTATTCATGCATATCTTTATGATTTCATCATATTTTATCAAAAAATTATAACAAAATTGTAGAACTCTTTCAATTATCATACGTTTACTTTTGGTCTTTGCTAATTCTACTAAGGCTACTTCACCTGGAGCTGATTTAGGCAATCCCAAAACCTCTTTAGTAAATTGCTGGCGTATTTATATTGTCACCCAATTATCGGAAGGCACGACCAACTGGAGCTGGGTAGGAGACAGGAGGCATTGAGCCCACGCCCACCCATTTATCTTGTAGCGTTAACATAGGGGATGGTTAGGAAAGTGTCACTAAACACTGTACCGTCTCTTTCCCCTTCCCCCGACGTCTCGAACAATCGGGATGATGTTGCAAGCCGCGAAGCTTCCAGAAACAGCGATCTTCCTATATAAGGGCTGCAGTAGACGACTCAGGCAGTTCTTGGCGAGCAGCCGTGAAGAGCGCAGTGCTAGCGAACGGACTGAAAGACTGCGTGCGTGTATCAGAGGAGTTTTTAGTCAGCTTTAGAGAGAGTTGTACGTAATAGTGAGTGTGGGGTAGACCTGTGACAGATGAACTGGTGGATTGTAATTGTGCGCGTTACGTAATTCTATGTAATCGGCAAGTGTACTAACTGTAATTCGGTGGAAACAAAGAACATTTTGAGTTTGTTAAACTGGACTTTTAATTTCACGAACCCACAATGTCACAATATATTTGTGGGGAGAAGTGGAAATATTAACCACTGGAACTACGATATAACAAATAATATCCGCCTTATATTCCGTTTTCTCATGCTGCATAAAGGTTGATTACTTAGAGAGATCAATGCCCAACAACAGCATTAAATAGTTTGCCTCTTCAATACTAATTTCAAAGTAGGAATCAGTAAATAAAACGTTATTAGAGCTAGAGCTACTTCGGCTGAATGATAATTCTTCAGATATTTGACATCAGCACATAAAATAAAGTTCCTCTTTGGGTTATTCGCCATCCCTGAGGATTTGTTGCACCTAGGTCTTCATTTTCGAGAGGGAGCCAACTTAATGCATTTAACAGCTATGGAGAAGCTTAAGTCATCTGCTACTTGCGTGATTTCTTTTCCTTTTTTCCCGGTGCAAAGCCTCTGTTTTAACAAAAGAGAGTAGCTTTCGTGCACCAGATGCTTGCCCTTCTTTCCTTACTATCCACGTTTATCGTGATCTTTTGACAGCAAGAACACCAGAGAAGGGAATTTCTTGTTGCTGACTTTAATTTCTCCAAAGATCATCCGATCGCCTTTTTTCTATACTTGCTAAATTCGCTCTTCATCCCATTACTGCTACCGAGACAAATGGTTCGTGTGATTTATATCGCATTCACAGCATAGCTACCTGCCACTTTAAGTGAAGAGAAAGTAATTCAATTACATCCATTAATAAGGAAATAAAAAGGAACGTTTCAATTAAAGTTATCACGCACCTGTTATGTTGTAGATATCGGCAAGATATCATTTCTGGAGTACGCTTTCTCTGAAGGTATAATACTTTTTCGTTCTTTTCTTCGTCATGAAATCGGCGACTGTGGGAAACTTTATTACTCCAGCACTATTTTAGTATTTCAAACCGAGTTTCAAAAAAGTTTTTTTTCCCCTTCTTTATTCATTTCTAGTGTTTTAAGTTTCCTCAAATGCCACAATCGAACTGAAATGCAGATGAGCCCACAGATTTCGATGTTAAACAATTTTTTCAGAGTATTCTTTTCAGGCTAGGAGAAACTGGGGTCAAGAAAACAAAATCCTAGAACTTGAGTTGCATATCTACAGTGGAACCTCGTTTACCAGTAACAACTGGGACCAGGGCCGATCCGAGTTAACGAAAATCAGAGAATGACGGGAAAATGATAAAAAAAGCATGCATTAAGGTCACAAAATATTCTAAATGGAGTTTAGAAATTACTATCAGCACACTTTCGTCTAAAACCACATACCCCTTGTACTGTAATAGCCTATGTATTTGCACTGTACACAATATTGCTACAAACTAGTCGGTAGCCAAAAAAGGTAGTGAGCTTCTGCTGTCTCATTTTATTGTATTGCTTTTTTGCAGCGCGATCTCGCAACCGCTTTGACATTAAAAGTTCATTTGACAATGTTTTAGCTTGATATTCGAAATAAAGCAACAATTTCTCTATGTTTACCACTGCTTGTGCGTGGGTCATAACCACAGCTGGTTCATCAACATATGAGTACTCTTTACTTTCATTTTCAGTAACACTGCATGATGCAATAATGCCTTTTTCTGTAATCGGTTTATAACCTCCGTCATTGCCGATATGCAACCAACTGTCAACGTCTTCTTCAACATCGGAACAGCGACTGAACTTTTAAAAATGTCTATAAAATATTCCACACTTGCTATTTCTTCTTCAATCTTGTTTTCTGGCAAGTCGCACTACCAGGCCACAGCTTTTTCCATGACTGAAGTTTGTCTTCGAACCTGGTCCCAAGCAGACGTGGTGAGTGCAATAAATTCGCTCGCTAGCCAGATAATTCGAGTAATGTGCCTACTGTGAATAGCAATTTATTGTCTGTAAAACAAATCTTCATTTACTACGCTAAACAGCATAATTTTGTTTCTCAAAACTGGTCCGGGTTATTGTAATACCTTTTGTGAGCTTAGTGGAATTGAAAGAGCATTCGCTTTGCATTTTTTTCGCTTAGTTCACATTAAAATTAAATATCAAGCATATACTCTCCATGTCATATGATAATGATAAAAATCTATTATCATTGCTTCAACACGAATTAATGGTTTAATACATTTATAACGATAATCTAAATTTCATTTTAGCCGCGATACAAAATGAGATGAACAGAAAAAAGTTTGATTACTCAGAAGGGTTGATGCAACGTGAATGCACATGGTTTTTATTTTAAAACAAAAAACAAACCACCGTACCAGAACAGAAATTTCCTAATTACGAGATGCTGTGTATGCTATTCAAATGCTCATGTTCAATTCTCTCTAAACTTAAATCTAGCAATATATTACATTTTGATTTCCAAAATAGTTCAGTGCGAAATTTTGCAAATAAGATGATGAACTCCAATCGTAATTAAAGATCCAATTTCAGCCACAATTGCATAAATAACTATTTTTGGTGCCAACAGAAGATAAGCTTAATTTCTCGTGCATCGATATGCAGATTTGAAAGGAAACATCCAACATTTCACATTTCATAACTAGAGAATAAATATTTTGGGTATTATGTTTTAATACAATTGTCGTACGTCTCCTAACTTCCTCTCAGCATAAAATCAAATTAATTTTTACCTATATTTCGGACCACAAGACGTGCAAGAAGCCCACGCCGAAGATTCTAGGAATGGATCAAGAGAAAATCCTTTGGGGTATCAAAGTTGTTTTTAGAGCAGTTTCTTTGCCATTCAAAACATGACGTACTATTCTCCCCTCCACTCTATCTATTCCTTTCAAGGATGGCAGTGATACATCTTTGCAGTATATATTAAAGATGTGCTTTGTTCATAGACCGATCAAAACAAATGGCGGGGAAGGTCCATGGAATGTTCAGACACTGGCATTATTTCGGCGCGTTCGTGAACATTTTTAGTTATTTCAACTAATTAATTCCCTCTTTGATGATTTTTCTAAATCTCTACATATTCTCTAAGCATTTCTTACCGTGACTTAACTGTTATATTTCAGCGGGAACCACACTTATAGCATTTTCTTTCTGGACCCCATTCTTATGCCGCCCTTATAGATATAGGGGGTTGTTTACCTTTGGATCAATTGTTCATCAGCAATTACGTTTATTCACTTATAATAGTGTTAGTCTTTGGGTGCTTACCTTTAGTTAAGAGATTAATTCGCACACATTCACATTCATTCATGCTTCCAGACTTGGAGGATAAGGAATTATTCCCACTTTCCATACGGAAATTGAACTCGGGACTCCCAGACAATGAGGCTAACATGCTAACTTTCAAAACACAGAGGCAGGTCGACATTCAAAAAAGAGTAATAAAAAGAAACGAAAAAAAGTTAGTGTGAGTGTTATTTAGACAAGGAGGAAGGAGAAAGACTTTTAATAACTACATTGAGTCCCATTTCAATTTTAAGTCGAATTCAAAACGGATATTTACAGGACAATTTTTCTGCACAAGCTAATTTTGAGAAATTTTATGCATTTATTTTATAAAAAACAATTGCTACTTTTGAACAGAAATTAGAGCTCTTTGTACAACAAATAAAATTTAGTAATGCCTCAAAAGATTTTCATTTGTGTAAAATTCAATTCCAAAATATATAAAGGTCTACCACGGAAATGTTATCAATCACATTACCATACTTCTGTCAATAAATTTAAGCAACAGATTATTATTATTATTATTATTATTATTATTATTATTATTATTATTATTATTATTATTATTATTATTATTATTATTATTATTATTATGGGATTGGTAAATTGATAGTTCTGTTACTTGTGAGCGGATGACGTCATATCGGCATGTTGGCACATCTAAAAACGGGGTGCATTCAGCATGAAAATGCCGAGAGACTGTTTTACTAATAACAAGTGACTGCTTCCATCAGGAACACCGCGCTTACGTGATCTGCAAGACTCCGCCGACGGTCACCCTGTAATATCTACTGCCCTCTGCCCAGTACGACCTGTGTAGAAACAGCGAGAACCACAAATTCAGGGAGCGATTCCGCCTGGGAGCTTTCTCTACTTAGGATTATTACTTATTCTTCCTAGAACATGGGAATATGAGCTTCTGTGTATGTGAATTATAAAGTTTATAAAGTAAAACAGTCCCGATGGCTAACAGAAGAGAAATGAATATCATTGCCGATAGTTGTTTCTTATGACCTTGATGATATGACCTACAAGTTATAGAATGAATATAAATGGAAAAAAGTCTAACAGAATTTTTTTTCTCATTAACACAAACCAGGAAGTTTCTGCTTAGATATTTCTTCTATGCTTAGATATTTGAAGAATAACACACTTATGTGGCAAAACCTTTGGGATTAGTTAATCGCTTCAGTTTACTTATGACAACTTTTCAAATGACAAATCGTAGAGTAAATGTTTAATAAATTGTTCATGTAAATGCAATGTTTTTTATGATATAAGCATTAAAACTACACAATCAGAAGGCATCGATTCTATTTTATTCCATTTTACGAACATGTTAGGAATTCCCCAACATATCTGCAGTTTACACTGATGGGAAATTTCTGGCAAATTGAGAAATTATCGTTCAGCTGTGCTTGCATTAAAAGCCAGTTGGCACGTATTTACCAGAAAAGCAATGGATCTGGCATCTAATGATTGGTTAAGACTTTACGGCCACGCTATTAAAATTTGACATATTGAAGATAATTTCCTAAAACAGCTTTGTTTTGATTTCTCCGTGAAATACAAGCATGGAAAATTTGGTGTGCGAATTCAAGGATATCCTCAAGATGTTTATATTAAGACGGACATAACACAATAACCCTTCCATAAATATGTCAGTCTCAATAACATAACCATCAGGGATTCAAATATTTAACAGTATGTTTATATTGAGGTAACAAAAAGCTGTATCGGTACATAGTGACCTAGACCAATTTTCCTCACTCAAACCATGTATTTTGCAACATTTGTTGTTGATATCGCGGTGGGAAACAGGACTTCCCTAGAACCACAACTACCGCCAATAAAGGAAGGACTTCCTGTGCACGGGGTTGGCCTGACACGAGCCTCGTGTAACGGGGATTGGAACGTACTCTCACCAGTAGACAGCTCGGTGCGTGACCCTCCTGCGTTACGGATAATCCCCGGAATTCCCGGAAATCTTTCGGATATATGGCTTCCCATCAATCTTGCCATTCACAAAAAATTTCCTAGTGGAGCTTTAATTTATGAGTGAGGTTATCGTAATATCATTACCGAGCATAAAAGGAGAGGGAGAAAACAAGCAAAGAAGACAATATAAGTTGTTCATTGTTGTAAATTTGCGTTTCATTTTTTTCAGTTTCGTATTGCGATGATAAACGACGAAATTGCAGACAACGTTTTTGCAGCTTTTAATGATTTATTTTAACGTTTCTTACTCCTTCCAGAACATCGAACTTTCTTTCGCTATTGTATTTTTCTGTGTCTCATAGTTCACCTCACTTTATATTTTATTTCCCCTTATTCTATCAGGATGTATTCCTTTCACAGTTTCCTTCCCTTGTTACGTAACGCATAACTGTTATTCCTGTACTAGAATAGAATATTTTTATTTAACAGCAGTTTTTCAAAATGTCAGATGCAAACTTTCCAGCAACTAATTCTATTTGATAACTCAGAACTAAAGCTCGGCATTTGCCCACATACTATACTTATGTATTTTCATACTCTATGGCTTTTCGTGGCTCAATATTACATAAGTTATTTATTAATGTGACGTTAATCATAGTATTTGTAATATTTCACGCTAAACTAATGAGTCACTGTCTATATAATTTCTTCCCTAACGTAAGTAACTGCACTGTTTCTGTAAAAACAAAATATGGGCTACTTAGAAAACTGAACTGTGGAATAACTGTTAACTTAAAAAAAAAAAAGGAGTTAACGACTGAATAGTCGATATTGTAGTATTAATAGCACGTTTAATTTGGCCTTAACTGATTTCCACTTCCCACGCTGAAAATGCAACAATAGTATACTTAACAATAATAAAAAGACACAATAATAATTAGAAACCAGCAACGGAAAGTGTTATGTATTCATGAGAGAAATTACTTACATATGTTGATAGTTTTTGCCTAGTAATTCAAGAGTAAATTTAAAGAATTAATGTTGACAGCTTAAGAGAACACTGTAATTTATTAAGTTTAATATACCGGATACGGCTAATGCATATCAGAAAACGCCATTTTTTGTTTCGTAACTTGGCAGTCCATGTCAGTAATAGTACTTATTTTCTTGTCTATTTTAAGTTTTTTTATGTCTATTGTGCCGAGCTCTGTTCATGATATAAACTGTTAACTGCTGCTAAAGAATTTCTCACCCCAAGTTACTCATTAGTAAATGGTGTGAAATGGTCACGAAAACCCACATTTCAGCTGGGAGATGTCGAGATGCTGACATCTCCACGTATCAGTTGGATGATCGCCCACCTCTACCCTGCGTAAGTGGGCGTGAGGTCGGCAGTCGTGTTGGTAGGCCTTGGCCCTCTTAGGACTGTCACGCAAGTGTTTACTATTACAA
Organism: Mantis religiosa; assembly: GCA_030765055.1. Classification (NCBI taxonomy): domain Eukaryota; kingdom Metazoa; phylum Arthropoda; class Insecta; order Mantodea; family Mantidae; genus Mantis; species Mantis religiosa. The sequence goes on along the minus strand of CM060954.1, from coordinate 111,948,395 downwards.
CTGGTGTGAAAGTGATTCCTATTGGGTTCAAAGCAGCATTATGTTCTATTCAACGTGTTCGCCGTCTATACCCTCCCCCATATTTAGGACACGTATACCATATTTTTGTTTTATGTATTTCATATACCCAATGCAATCTGAAGAAACGTACTTTACATTAGCATGAAGGAGATAAAACATTTTGAACACAGAGAATTTGTTATTTTAACCACAGTATCAACACCAGTCAGCATTACAGCCAGTTTGTAATTCTTTACCAGGCTAACCGGCAATTCATCCTAACTATACATATTTTACACAGATTTCTTCAGGATTATTATAAATACGTATAGTTCTTCTTTACGCATGCTCCAACACTGAGTTGCATTTTACGTTTAAATTCTTAATACAATCCAAGAATATCTACTCCTCATTATTTAATCTGTACATATATTTGTTAACTTCTTTTGCCATACTTAGGCTTTGTCTTCAGAAACGCGTGTTTTACTCTCTGAACTACAGGATTATATAACTATTTTTTTCAGCAACTTTTATGTTGAACAGAAGTTTTCGATTCATAACTTCACAGGAATAATTCTACATAAAGAAAAATTCTCCTCCACAGGAGTCTGACCCGGGTGTTTCTCGTTGAACCAATGTATTGTAAAACCTAATTGTCACAGTATTATTATAACATTCACATGTTTAGGATAAAGGAAACTCCCGAAAAAGGCTCATCCAGGTAACTCAACCTAACACAGATTCGAACTCAGGACGTCTTGGATGTTAGGTAGGATTAGGATTTCATTACGGGGATGCCCCACCCCCGGGAGGAAGGATGAGGCGAACGACCCAAGGAGCCATGACAGTACAGAGGGAAGGGTCCCTACAGTTTACTTGGAGGCTTCCCCCGACAGATAAGATCTACGGCACGCTCCCCTACTGCAGGACGGCAACGAGCCCAGCTGCCGAGCCCCAAAGGTCCCTTGCTGGCGGTGCCGAAATAGTCCCAGCAGAGGCGTGGAGACCGGCAACCGACCTACCGGAGGAGGTAGATACCCACCGACACCTACCCTGAAAGAAATCACTAGATGAGGGATGATGTGAACTGATACTGGAGATGAAATGGAGGGGCAGGAACTTCGGGGGATGTAGTTAACCTACCCAAACATTCGCCTAGCGATCGGGAAAACCCCGAAAAACCCCATGGACCAGGTAGGTCGGCCACGAGAATCAAACCCGAACCTCCCAAATGCGGGCCAGAGGCGAAACCGCCTGAGCCATCCCGCTCGGTGGATATTAAGCAGACTCACTATAGACTTCCGCCTTATTTGTTCTGTAATTTTGTTTTAACAACGTACCTTTACTCAACCTCATAATTTTGATAAGTCCTTCTCAAAATAGTCTCTCCTGAATGCGATGCACTTGTCGCAGCGTTTCTGCCAGTCTACAAAGACATGCTGGAAACAATTTTTGAGAGATCCTTCAAAATCGCCTCCGCAGCCTTCACCACTGCTTCTGATGATGGATAATGCCTCCCACGAAGGCGCTTCTAAATCCGGACTATAAAGAGGGTGAGGGATGCAATCCACGATGATTTTTTTTTTTTACAAAATATTCAGCAACATTGGCAATATGCGGCCGCGCATTATCATGGTGCAGCATACAGCCTGCTTCACGGAAATACGGTATTTTGCGCCTGATATGGCCTTGCAATGTTTTCAGGACATCCCTGTAGTATTGTCCAGATACTGATGTGTGTGCAGGTACAACATGCTGATAAACCATTCCATGAATATCAAAGAATTGAGATAACCATAACTTTCCCAGCAGAAGCAACCACTTTTGCTTTTTTGGGGGTTGGTGATGAAGGAAATTTCCACACTGAACTTTTCTGTTTTCTCTTAGGATCAAAATGATGTAGCCAAGTTTCATCAGCAGTGATTACGTTTGATAGAAACTCCGGATCTTCCTCTAACATCAACTTTAACTGCATGTTACCCCCATCACAGCGGTAGGCGATAGTGAACATGTCTGAATTTGCCTGGTTCTCACAGTCGGGAACCAGGAGTACCAACAATGAAACTACTACGGCGTGTTTGTTTCACATTAAGCCAAAAGAATATAACAAGATTGAATTTTAGTGCGCAAAATTATGCCCGTAAAAATTATGATCCTTCTTTATTGAACAGCCCTCGTATTATTATTATGATCATCATCACCACCAACATCATCGTCATCATTTTCATCCATTAAGAATATAGTTGTCATTACACAGACTCAGTGGTTAGACCGCTTGGCTCTCACCAAGGCGGCCCGGGTTCGATCCCAGGCGACCGCAATGTGAGATTTGTGATGGACAACACGGCGTTGGGGCGGGTTTTCTCCGGGACCTCCGGTTTCCCCCGCCATCTCATTCCACCGGTTCTCCATCTTCATCTCATGCATCATCAGTGTCATCGCCTGCGGTGCCGTATGTAGTAAAAGCGGGCGTTAAACACTACACATTTCATTTTTCATTACACAGTTTACTGCAGGCAAAATCTTTTCTACGGTATACCTATGAATTCCAAAAAATTAAAAGCCTAAATTGTGACGTACATTCATTTGTTTTTCCTCTTATAGAGAGGACGGTAGGGAATTTAAGACTTGCATAAGTTATTCTATTTAACTCTTTGGAGTGCATAGTTTCACCAAATAATGCACACGTTATTTGAGGTTCACCGCAGGGATATTGAACCTGAACTGCCGCTTGGCCTCTGCCTCAGGAAGACAAGAAAATCCTTTAAATGCTTAAAACAGAACACGCAGCCACGTGCATATGTTAAAGAGATGGGTCAACTGCGGTGGCTATTGTAAAATATACTGTAGAAAACCAAACCATTTTCTAGAAATAATGAAACACTATAAACGGACATTTTAAGACTCTGCAACCATTATAATTCGGTGCAGCATTACTCACATTAAAGTAAATAAACCCCAAAATTAGTATAAACTAAACGAATATTAAGCATCAACAGAACGATAGAGCCAGGAAAAGGTAGTAATTTATGTCACTTAATGATTTACATAGTACACTATAATTTTGTGCCTCCGCGTGTTTGATAGTAGAGTTCTGAAAGTGCTCCCCGAAACATCCGCAGGCAGCAAACTGTCAAGTGGTTCTCGTCAGAACAAGAGGTGGGGCTGATGTAGAGATATTACGGTAACCACTGCTTCAAGAAACTTCTTCAAGGACTGTGAAGGTAAAATGCCAATGTTACCCTCGAGGGACGTGCATATTTTGCGCATTACAACAGAAAAAAAACATAAATATAAACTTTGATCATATTTCTACAAAACTGGTGGGAAAAAGTTAAAATCTTGAAAATATTTCGGTTTAGTGCGATCATTTCATACGTGAACTTGGAGACCATTGGATAGAAGCTCATAAGGCTGATGTGGGAACTATTGACCGGTGAAATTACTAATTTTATAAAGAAACAATTGCAACAATGTCTCTATATTAAACTAATGCAAAATGGAATAAGCATAAGTTTAAATATTTCATCGAATAATATGAAGTCATTAACAAGGAAATTGTGTGTTGATAATGAGCAAATAATTCTAAGGCAGTTTTAGCTAAGGCAATTAGGCGTTCCAAAAATCAATCGAATCAATACGTATATTAGCTGTTTCATGTACTGAGAACTGAAAACGCTTAGATGTCTCTTAGATGTACCTTAAGGATACCTGTAACAAGAGAGTTTCTACAAAAGTCTACATTGATGATCAAGTACATAGAAAAGTAAATCTGTTTAAGAATTTTTGTACAGGATCGAGTTTCCAGAATGCAGCAACAGAGCACACCCAGATATGGCTGACTGGCTTCTACGATTACAGTCTCCGTTTCGAGCAACCGACTTTAACAGACTTTAAATAATGGCTAAAGACAGAAATACACCGAATGAGACGACACCCTCACTGAGCATTTGGACTTTAATTTATGAGAGATAAAAATACTTTTTTTTCCTTCCAGTTTTCAACTTGAACTTAAACACATCCTGTGTACAATAACATTTAATCAGTAACATTTTATATAGTATTGTTTCTGTTTTAAGATAATTTGAATAATGCAATTTAATTCAAATCTTCTCACAATTAGATTGGGGTAACTGATTCTCAATTGTTTGTATCTATTAAGGGAGAATGAATAAAGTTTAAAAAAATAAAGCTCTGATCACAGGCTAAAGGTTAACCTCTGAGGAAAGTTATCGGCCGTATAAAGGAGAAAAAATACAAATATGAGCTCAGTGATAGCTTCCTTGCAAGTTTGATGGTGTATATTAAGTACATGTGTTCAGTGAGTTTCACTTTGGTGTGGGAATTTCTCTTGGTGTGGCCTTTTGGAGTGGTATGGCAGGATGGTTAAGGATTACGTGTCGGTGAGCAAGAGTACTCTCTCAGGGTCCAGCAGTTATCACCAGCCAATGAAAAGTACTGCTTCAATTTCCTGTGGATTGTTTATTCCCACAGATCTTACTTGTCTGGTTGCTCGGCTTTTCTCACTTGCTCTCACACTCGTTGCGCCGCCTTGTATGTTTGAGAATATTTAATCCCACCACATTTGAACTCTAGATCCACTATTACCTCTCCATCAGATATTAAACTAATGTGTCTTCTCCCTTTCGTTGTCACCAACCGAGTGACACTTCTCACCTCACCCTACTCTCGGCTTCCTCCTAGATTTGTTTGTCTATCTCCACCTTTTTCCTATATGTTCTCTATTTCACGCCTATCACGTGGTTTGCACTACATTTTATTGGGGGAGTTTATTTCTACGGTTTTACCTTATTGATCATTTACATTCACCATCAACTGTGCAGCAGTCACGGGCCCACCCCCTTAAGTTGTATGACCCATGGCGTCATAACGGTACAGCATCCTGCCTCTACATATTTTTCTTAAACCTCGCTATTGTCTCAGGCTCCGTGCTGGCGAAGGAATTTTGGGCTTCTATTGTCCTATTGTTTACGTATCCGACCTCGTCTGCCCGTTCTAGTTTAAGGCAACTTTTTCCTTATATTTATTTCATTTGCACGTTATTCCTATTACAATATTTCTTTTAGACTTTATTTCATATATTATTTATTCCCAATTGCTTGTTAATAATTTATATGGTTTTATCGTCCCTTTCTTACATTCTTCTATCGGAAACCTGTGGTTTCCGCTTCAACTTTCCCGAGATATATCTTATTTTTTGTTTGAATTTTCCAATAGATTTACTCAATTGTGAAGTCTTTCACTTGACTTACAAAGAGAAACTATTTCGTAGCCAACCTGTAGCAAGTAACTCTTAGCCTGATCTTTGTATATAGACATACTGTAGCCTGTAGTCTACTTTATTACTCAAAAACTAAAAGGAAGAAAACATAAAAAATAGATTATCTCAATAGCATGTATTTTTATTTGGTTAAAAAAATTGAAGGAGACTAGACCTATACATAAGCTGCAAAACAGTATTTTTTTAGTTTTCCGAAAGCTGAAAAGGCGCACTTAGGTGGTTTCTGAAATAAACGATTCAATTTTTGTTATTGTTGTTTCAATCTCAGTTCTTTTGGAGAAATTGATATATAAGAAACCGATTCATAACCTTGAAACGTCAATATCAAGCCCTTCAACCTGTAAAGGCGTCCCGGAGCCATTCGCCACACCTGTAATAACATAAAATATTTAAAATAAAAAGCGCACATTCGACTTCCGTGAAGGACAAAAGGGGACATTACATAAAGGACACTCCCACGTTAGATTTTGCACACCTTCTGGTCTTAGAAGGTCGCCCCTTACCAAGTATCGTTCACCACGTTGCGATTTCCATGCCGTCTACAGTTACAGATCGCATGCCATTATTTCCGAGCCTAGACTACTACAGAACATGAGCCGTGCCTGATGAAAGTCGATACGATTCCTTCCGTGTATCACATTTTAGTCATTTAGGCTGCGTTGCACCAAGAGACAACCATTGCATGCTGAGGGGAGACAGTAGGGGGAAAAAATGTCACATAACTTTCTCTATCCCTTACGAATTAGCAGGTGTTCCTTCCATAAAGAGACCGAATTTTTTTATCCATTTAAAGTGTAGCACTAATCCACGATAACGTTCGAGAGTTGCTTTCAGAAACCATGTCGATCGCAGTTGGGGTTTTCGTTGTTTTCCTGGCCTGTAAACGATTTCTGTTGTATAACAGTTTCCTTTCCGTTATTTCCCTTTCATTCAACCTGCTTCTCATCTTTCAGATGTACTTTTAGATTTCGTGACGTAAGGCTGTGCCGGACAAATGGCACGGATACTTCCTCAAAGGCAAGACACTAAGGGTTCTTAGTCGACAGGTCGTATATCGCCCTCTAGGCCCGCACAGGTCTTCTAACACTTCAGTGCGGCTTGTGATTTCCTTTACTCCATCCCTTCCTCTTAGGATTGGTAGCCGCAATAGTGAAGAACTTCCATTAACTTCCGAACCGTAGTTATTAGTTAAATGGAAACTTATCTGGACAGCAACCCATCATGGTTATGTTAATCTTAGTGGGGCATTATACAGTGTCATAGAATATATTTTCATTGGAAATGACACTTGTAGTGAAATCAACCAATTATACTCATACTGTACACCAATGTTTCTATCAGAACTTTCACTAGAGAAACATCTCTGCTGCAGACATGAATGCTGGAACACATTAAGGAAATGCAACACTGAAAACCCCAAATCCAGGAATCTTCAACCAATCTTGCTGAATTTTTTTTTTGTTTTCAATAATTTTAGAGTAATTAATTTCTGAAATTCAAAATTTGGGCAAAATTCTAACTGCTCCACGTGAATAAAATTTTCAAATTTTAATTTTTCTATTTCTTAAAATATTCAGATGGTCGTGAAAAAAGATCTATCATATAAATTTCTTATACGGCCTTTAGTTCCAAAGGGAAAAATATTAGGTATGGAGCAACAAAAAAGGCCAAGAAATGATTAAACCTTTGACCTTATATATCAATAACTTTAACAAATATAATATTAAAAATTCATATGACAGAAACCTTAGTTTGCTTTCTAAGAACATGTATTGAATGCATCGTGTGGAACATTTTGAATGACAATGTTTTGAAAAAACTATAACTGAGTAAATCAAATTTTAAAATCCAAAACATTTTCCTTCTCAGCTACATGCCTTGAAGCAGACTAAAACCCTCCAGATAGGTAAGTTGGATCCTCCTGCCTCTTCCTTCTCTCTTCTGCAACAGTTTTCTTCAATTTTAGTTTCCTTCTGGATGTTTTAGAAGTTACCTACGCAGAAGTTGCTGAATGAAGTAAGCGTAATTGGTCCTTTCCTTGGCTATTTTTTTTAGAGATGCTGGTGAAATCTCAGTGTCCATTATGTCTGACTACAGCTTGAGTGACTAAAATTGAATTCACTGGTGGTTGATGTCACAGCAACCTGAAGTCTCTTCTTTGACAGAAATATTTCTTTTGGACATTTACGCCATATCATGCTATGTAAACTTTCATTTGCATTTTGTGTGTTACCCAAAGTACATAGCCTTAGAATTTCATCTGATGCCAGCCCTTGGTACACATGCATTAGTTTTCTTACCACATCAGGTCTAAAGTATGTTCCCATTGTTGTGTTCATATGTTTAGGTGTTTCTTCCCATGTATCGTTTAGCCTATTCATGATCCTAACTATGTACACAGTCAACAAAAGGTCAGTTGTTTCAAAGAATGTTTTACCTATAACCTATATAACAGTTTTATGCACGTTTAGATGTATAAAACACCTTTATAAATGTTAAATTGCACACTAAAACTCGTTAATTATATACAAAGAATATGTAGTTTATCGAGAAACACAAGAAAATCATGACCAAGCTAGAAACTCATACAAAAGCAAAATAAAAACATTACTATTTGCTTTCAACGTGTGCAGCCAGTGTTTTGTTTCCATGGTTCCACATATTGTGAGAAACAACCATCATACCAGCATTTAAAATTCCACTAGAAACTTTGCCCGCTAATTTCAAATGTATTGATTTAGTACATTCAATTGAACTCAAATGACTGAATTCTGTGAATCCAAGGCCTGGCATGCACGGACGGATGTGCATTTAAATTGTCCTGTGAGGGTATTTAAATGCCTAAAACTCATAAATTTAGTTAGATTATGATTCCATAAGGTTCAAAGTATTTTATTAACTAAAAAAAGGATTTTTTCCCATATTTTAGCCAATTTCGGTGCTGCATTCCCTTAACATCTCAGGACACCCTTTCAAAAGCCACGATTAGCCATAGCATCTGTTAACTACGTCATATGCTCATCTACACCTGAAAATGAAGTAACCTGAGTCGGTAATGAAAGCTGAGCTACAGAACTTACCCCTAAAGCATTAGTGAGGAGTCAACGTGGGGGTAATGACACAGAGGCCCAACGCGGGGGAAGATCAATACCCTTGGGGGAGTCTCCCCAACTGACCACCTTGCCCATTCTATCCAACTGCTACCTTTGCTTTCAATTATCTATCATGTGTGACGAGGTGGATCTGCATCATGGACTCCATGGAAACATTTTCCATCTCTGAATATCTCCTATTCTGATGTGTTGTAGTCACATTACTTTCTCTACTCATTCTTGTAAGTACAGTTTAGTGTACTCTTACTAAAATTATTTATAAAGGCGTAATTCTTAACTGGATAACCATTTGCAGAGGTTGTGTTATTGTATATTTCCCATAAGATAATACAATAACACAACACAGCAGGGTTAAAATATGGCGAAATCTTTTAAATATTGATCATTAGATGTCTTTGGCATTCAGCAATAGAAAATGTAAATCAATAACAAAGTATTTTGGATATGTTAAACCCTCAAAAATTGTGAGCTTTAATATCTACGGTTGAGTAATTAGTGCTAGAAAGTTGAAGAACTATAAATTGTCTAAAAAGGGTCTTTAAAATGACCTAAGAAAAGGATATAAAAACGTTTAACCAAGCTTAGTATTCGGCATGTCTGTGGTCAGGATTTCTTTTTTTCAGAAACTGTGAAATCAATCTACACACTCTTACCCCTTGGTCGAAGTCATTGTCACGATACTGATAAAAAAATGGTGGGATATATAGAGAAGGTTCACTAGGTTCTCTGCTGGTGCTAATGATTTGAATACAATACAAAGAGTCCACTCACCTATTATCCACTGTAGCCAGTCTTAGCAGTGCGTATTATAAATTGGAATTAAAATAAGATTCTATTTGAACAGGAAAAAGATGGTCAAAAGAAGTTCAAGTTGCAAAAATACTGCTTAACAAAACAAAAATGCTAAAAAAGACATTTAAATAAAAATTAGCCATAAAGGCTAAAAAGAACAAATAAAATCCTCAATTTTCTGGCCTATAATAAATGAAGTGTGTAGCTTTTAACGCCCGCTTTTACTACATAAGGCACAGCAGGCGGTGACACTGATGTTACATGAGATGAAGATGGAGCACCGGTGGAATGAGATGGCGGAGGAAACCGGAGATCCCGCAGAAAAGCCGCCCCAGCGCCGTGTTGCCCATCAAAATCTCACTTTGCTGTCGCTTGAAATCGAACCTGGGTTGCTTTGGTGACAGCCAAGCGGTCTAACCATTCAGTCACGGCGCGGCCTTGTCTGGCATCCCTTCAAATCCCATAAATCTTTCGCCTTATCTGGCCTATACAGGCCTATAATTAACATACAGGTATTATGATGGACCTATCTTCAGACACTACGGAAAAATAGGGGTTTCCTCAACTCCTTAGCCCTAGTAATAAAATTCTGTCTATCTCTTAGGATTTACCAGTCAAGCAAAACCATGCCCGCCTCGGTAGCGTAGATGGTAGCATGTCTGCCTCACGTTCAAGAGGTCCCGACTTCGAATCTCGGTCAGGGCAAGGTACCTAGATAAGGTTTTTTCCGGGGTTTTCCCTTATCCTTCAAGACGAATGTTGGGTAACTCTAAGCTCCATGGATCCTGGAGTCATTTGAGCATCATTTCACCCAATTCATTCACCGTCCGATATAACTTAGTGTTGGGGCGGATGTAAATTAAAAAAAAAAAAAAAGAGCAAAACTCATCCGGAATTAAGAGGACGTTAGAGACTATTTCGAGAAAATTCAAGTTTACATCTTATGGTCATCAAAATATCTTATAGCTTATGAAATTGTAATACATTTTCTAGCAAATCTTCGTGTCGGATCCTTGGAAATTGTTTGGTATTCAACCAACTTTTCCTTTGTGACTTATGCTGTTTTCTCTCTCTCACACAAACAATATTTCGGGGGAGGGGTTAGGGTACTTCGAAGTATGCATTTTCAGTAAAAACTCGGTATCAAATTTCGGATGGAACCCAATAATTGCTCCACCTACTATGAACAGGTAGAAAAAGTAAAACGCCACAAAAATATTTACTGCTTGGTTTACTCGGCAATCATAATACTAAAGCCTAATCTCTGAAATGACAATATAAAACTCTTATCGCTTTATCATTAAGGAGCATAACGTCCCACTGAGTCAACTTGTTCATAAATCGGGATTACAACACTTTATTGGCATTAACAATACAATTTCTGCACGTGGCTTCTTTATGACAACATTTCGAGATAAGCTTCAAAGGGCGACATATTTACGTGCTGTCGACATTAGAAAATAAAGAATTTACTGTATAATGAATCTGATATCTTAAACCTACCCGTTGAAGGTCCTCGTTACACAATAACGACTAAAATTCTTGCAGGTATTTTATAATATTAGAGTAACATCCGGTAGAGATATTAGCACACGTCGAGCGCACAACATTCAGAGGGCCATAAGCTTTTTCGTTTTAGATTATACTGACTTAGAAAATACAACGAAGCCCAAACGCCTCGATTAGGTTGAGTTACATGGATAAGGCTTTTTCTGGGGTTTTCAATTATCCTGAAAGACGAATGTCGGGTAGCTCTAAGCTCCATGAATCCCGGACTCATGAGCAGCATTTCACTCATTTCATTCTTCGTCCGATATGACAACGTTGGAGGATAAAAATTGCAGGGGAGGGGGGAAGATTCAAACACTCCAAGTTCAAGTTAAACATAAAACAAGTTTCAGAACAAAGGGTACCCGAATTCAATCCTATACCGGTGAAGGATGTTTATCACAGTGGGGTTTTGGTAAGAAGTGCACTCAAACTGAGGATAAATTGAGTAGCTATTGAACTGCAAAGTAGCAGCTGGAGATATCGACAAGCCCACCATATAGCATTCCCACCATTGCAGGAAAATTAAACTCATAACGAAGCTCATTTTCGAAGTATTTATTTACACAAGTGACACCACATGCCAGTGCGTGCAGCAAGAATTCATACTGGCTCCTATAAAGTAAAGCACCTTAATGAATTGAAACAGAGGTGCAACAATCGTTTAGCTTTGAAGTTTTGGCTTTCCTAGAACAGCTCTGTTATTAATGATGAAACATCATGAAACTATTGCAATTTATGAAAACAAAAAGACTGTCCCAATGTGTGTACCTCAACATCAAACAACCAATTTAAAAGATCTGCTAGATACTTTCGTTAAAGTATTATTCTTATACAAAATGTATAAACAAAAATGAAAATCATTCATAAATGGAGTTCACCAGAAGAGATTAAAAACAAACCACTCAAGCAGAGATTATAGTGAAAAACTGTTGAACAGAATGTTGCAGGTGTTTCCTGAACTGCAGTAAAGCAGTTTTCAAATAGATATAGTTTGATACATTGTTATTTATTGAGAGAAAAGTTATAAATTCAGCGAGATCTATGGTCAAGTTCTGTACTGGTTTTTCCAGCCAGCTTCTAAAGGAAATAGTTGTCTCCTTGGTACGGTTCAAGGGTATTTCCTTACCTCATGCAAGAACTGTTTCATAAGACTGCAACTCTGGGTTCAATTCACAACAGGGTCAGATTACCTGGCGCGAGCGTCCTGTCTCACGTGATAATTTTCTCAATGTGAGCTTCCCTTTATGGTAAAGAGTTTTTAAGCCCATGTCAATACCAGTTTATCCCCTACTTTATGTCAATTAACGGAATTCTCAAACAGGATCTTAGGTTTTATGGTCGAAACGACTTCATTTAAACGATATAATGTTGAATGGGAGCTAGACAAATTATGCATTCAGAAAAGAGAATTGAACATATAGCTACTCTTTTTTTTAAAAAAAAAAAAGTTTGTTAGCTTTTAAGGTTCCTTAAAGGTGAATTCATGACAAGTTTAATCTCGATTCCATATTAGCGTCTCTGGGTTTAGGTCCCTGAAGTGCATACATACTTAACACACGAGTTTTAAGATCATTTTTTTTTTTTTTTTTTTTTTTTGTCGCTTTAACTTACATGTGATATCGCGACATCTAAGTTGAAGTTTCATTATATTAGCATTCATATCAGATGTGTTTACAGAGTTCCGTAATGTTACAAAAGTACTTGTTTTACATTAAATATAGTTTCCAAGTGGTTCTGTGATTTTACTGGGAACATTGGCTTCTATTCGCTGCAGTTGATATTTCTTGCATTCTTCTATGTGTTTGACGGTGATCACGTTAAAAGTGTTGCATACAGGAGGTAGGGTTTTGTTGAGTAAGTAGCTATGAGTAAGTTTTGTACGTCCAATACGAAGAGGGTTAATGCGGATTTGTTGTCGGCGTTTAAGCTTTGTTACTGGATATGGTTCTCTGTAAGATGATGTAAGTTCTTGGAGTTTGCTGGTAGAAGTCTCTAACCAGGTGGATTGCCAGTTGAGGTGTATTGTTCTCTTGAGATATGTTATTACGTCGGTATATGGAGAACTATACTGGTCGCCAATCTAGAAAGTGATTGACATTTCATACGGAGAGAGAGGCGACGCTGCCGTTCATTGCTGCCACATGGAGAGCGCGATAGCATTACGCGTGTGAAGGTGATTCAGTTGCGACTGCAATTGGTATTATTATTATTATTATTATTATTATTATTATTATTATTATTATTATTATTATTATTATTATTATTATTAATGCTGTGCACAAAGACAATATTACAGTCCTGGATCTACATGGAAATGCTAGAACATGCAAGAACACATCAATGTAAAGATCATCGTAACAAAAGAGGCATAGCTGTGACATTTTGATGCTTATTGAAGTGGGAAAATGCTGCTTACATAATTTTTTTTTTTTTTCGGAAGTTTCTAATTTATACCCCAATGTCTTTCTTCTTTAAAATATTTTCTTTCCCAATCTTAACCTTAATGCCCTTACTGATACCTACAGCACGGGAAGTCCTATCAAGCAGTTTAGAGAAAGGAATACTAGACTCCCCTTTCAATTTCTCCTCTTCGAAGTATTCTCTCACAGAGCATATTATTTCCAGTGTATGCCCTTTAATTGCAATACCTTTACCAAATACAGTTTTATTTGGTTCTCGAGCACGTTCAGGTTTTCGCTTGTCACTATATTTAGACATAATTAAACATTCATTAAACACAACTGCAAATGATCACAACACGCGCACAGATACACGAACTCACACACACGTAAACCAAGGCAAATTGCCACAAATAAAATGCAAAGTAACTTGCCACTACAGGATCTCTAACTCTGAGGGCATTCTGTTTATGCAGCGTTATCAGAAGAGAAATAAAAACCTAGGTATTGTATTTACTGCAGCGTTTGCGTAACTCGCTTGCCCACAAGTCATGCTAAGCACGTGTTAGAATATCGGCAACTAAGTTTAGCGTCTAACATTGTCATGGAAACGTCTCGACTCTAATTGGTCCCTCTAATCGTTACCATGACAACCGTTATGACTGCTGATCCCCCTCCCATTTACTTAGAGCCTTCTTCCATGTGGTTACTGTCAATCACATTCTAGTTTGGCGACCAGTATAATGTCTGTTGCTTGTATTGGTAGATGAGTTGCTTCTTTAGCTGCAGCATCAGCTTGTTCGTTTCCGGGAATGCCTTGATGCGATGGGATCCAGATTAAGGTAACATTTTTTAATTCCGATAGAATTTGCGTGTACAGATTTTGGATTTCTCGTATTATTGGGATTTTAATTTTTTGGTTTTGTAGGGCCATTATGTAAGATTGCGAGTCAGTGAAAATTGGATACCGAGAATCACTTTCATTGTTTTTAATATCGCATAGAGTTTAGAGGAGAAGACTGTATAACATTTAGGTAAGGTATATAACATTGTATGTGTGGGATAGACTGCTGCACAAGCACATCCAATTTCAATTTTTGAACCATCAGTGTATATATGTGTGTAGTCTGGGTATTTGGCGCGTATCTTCTTGAAGAGTTGGGTGTTGAGCTTTTAGGATACTTTCATAATTCATTGTTGACTGTCGGAATTCTGATCTTCCATAGTGGTATATCGGTTAGTATTAGTTTAGATGATATTTTCGGGAGGGAGATAGTGTTTTCGTTGAGAGAAATTAAACTCGAAGGACATGCCAAACCTGAACTGTTTAGTTTAGGCGATATTCACCTTTTTCTAACATCATTGGCCAGCAATTTTTAATTATACTTCCTAATTCTTACAATACAAAGAATACATACAAACCATTACTCCCTAGATCGTATCCCTATAGTGTTTACATAGACTACCCATTTAAAATTAATGCGATTACCTTTTTCATATGTTGACACTCTAGTCGTAATCTTTCTTCAAAAGCTCTATAGTTGTTTATATGAAACATACTTCCTATAACCACATTTACGTGAAAGGCACATAGGAAATCTATTTATGACATCATCGTGAGCTGTCATGTGCTACTGTTTCTTCCTTCCTCTCCAGAGAGCAGAATACCCCTCAGACGTTTTCTCGTCAGAGGCCTACAGTACACTACTGAACAAAATCTCAGCAAATATAACCAAGTGAGTTGAGGTTGAAGAAGTCTTTCCAACAGTCTAGTACGCTAATTATTTTAGTCTCTGAGGATTTACTTCTCGCTTGAGTGGTCTTCCAGGTAGCGCATGCAGTAGTTTTAAGTGGAGCTCTCTTAAACCCAGAGCAGCGTCTGTATCTTTAAAGTATAGCTGTTTTAAGTGTATTTTGCTCTCAAAGATTTCTTTTTAGAAACTATTAACAAATGCTCACAATGTT
Organism: Mantis religiosa; assembly: GCA_030765055.1. Lineage (NCBI taxonomy): Eukaryota > Metazoa > Arthropoda > Insecta > Mantodea > Mantidae > Mantis > Mantis religiosa. Next base: position 111,933,273 of record CM060954.1, on the reverse strand, counting down.
CCTCGTTTTTCTGGATCTGAATATTAAATTAATGTGTCATTCATAACGCACACCGTTTCTGCAACAGCTATTTTAATTTTCCTCGATTCCTGTTCTTCTTGTTAGCGTTCTCAGGTGTTCTCTAAATATACATTTGTAAAAAATATGTTTGTAACATGAGTATTTGCCTAGTTTCATGTACTTTTATTGCTTTCTCTCGTTTTATAGAAAATACGACAACCCTCTTCTTTAGAAACATAAAAATAGGTATATTAAAGTTAATATTTTATACTCTATAGTATAGAGTCACTATCTTACAGTTTTAAGTCGCACCTCGCAGCACGGTTTAATAAATTGAATATAAAAAAATTCCTTAAACGAGCGAGAACTTCTTCCCATGGATGGGACAGAATTTGCATTCTGCTAGTTGTATTATAACGACAATATTTTGCTGAAATTACATGTATGGTAATATAGCGTTTTTTCTGTATATAACAAGTACAATCACAAAAATATAGATAAGAAACGAAAATGAGTACTTCCTTGCATCGGTTAATATCTAGATTTAAAAATAAATCACAAATTGGGTTCATATATTGCTTAACTAGTGCACAGCTCTAGGGTATTTAAAATCATGTCCCATTTGATATCAAACAAGTATTCGTCTAGTAAACACGATCAAAGGTATGAATCCTCGCTGACACACGCACGCACGCACGCACGCACACACACACACACACACACACACACACACACACACACACACACACACACACACACACACACACACACACACACACACACACACACACACCTTCCCTTTTCTTATGCAGTTATGTATCATCCACTGCGGTTGACAGTTCCATCTCTGTTTTCAAAGCTGTTGATTGCTATTTAAGTAATATGGGTCGGAAACATTGTGAAACTGCAAAAGAAGAGAGAGAAATTTGCATCAAGTCATTTAAAAAAGGAAAATCTTTTCAAGAAATTGGAGAAACCATTGGAAGACCTATCAGTGCTGTGAAGACTATTAATTACAGGTTTGATCAGAACAAGACTTACGAAAATCAATCAAGAAGAGGTTGTACTGCAGTTCTATCTGAGATGGAGAAACGACAATTACTTGGAGAAGTCAAGAAAAATCCTAAACTAAGTGTTCCAAAACTTGCTATTGCAGTTCAAACACACACAGAAAAGTCCGTTTCGGCACAAACTATAAGAAACATGCTTTATAAAGCTGAGTATGGAGACCAAACAGCCCGTAGAAAATCATACATCAGTAAAATCAACAGAAAGAAGCGAGTTGCTTTCGCAAAAGAACATAAATACGATGGGTATGATTTCTGGAAGAAGGTTGTATTTACAGACGAGAGTCAATTTGAGCTCTCGAAGTCAAAAGGGCGAGTAATAGTGTGGAGCAAAAAGAATTGTGAGCTTGAGGAGAAAAATATAACAGCTTCAGTTAAATATGGATGCGGTTCAGTACTTGTCTGGGGCAGCAGGAGTGCAAATGGTGTGGGAGATCTGTGTTTTATTGATACCATTATGAATCACAAGGTTTATACACACATCTTAAAAGCACATCTGTCCAGAAGCGTAAATAATATGGGCATTTCTGAGGATTATATTTTCACACAAGATAATTATCCAAAACACACAGTTCTAGATGCAAGGCTATGGTTGTTGTATAATACTCCACGACGGATGTCGACACCACCGCAATCCCCAGACATGAATCCAATAGAGAATTTGTGGAGTATACAGGACAAGAATATTAGGAATCATCAGCTATCTAATATAAAGGATCTAAAGAACGCTCTACTAGAGGAATGGGGTACAATTATAGTGAAAACAACACAATCTTTGGTGAAAGCCATGCCAAGGAGAATGCAAGAGAATATAAAGAGAATCAGAGGAACTACTAAGTACTAGCCGTAACATTCTACATCATTTTAGGTATGCAGACGAATACTTATTTTGCATCCTATATTGCACATCTTTACTTTTGAATGTTCAACTATGTTTATTTGAATAGATACCACGTGTTTCTTTATTGTACTCTCTTTTTCACTAACCAATAAATAAGACTGTGCCCCTGCTGTACTATATTCTGATGATTTTTCACTATCCATACATCCTTAAACATAAACTCATGCATTAGACGAATACCTTTTGGAGTAACTGTATATTGCAGTGAAGGAGCAAAAATATAATGTACGATAGAATACGTACACAAAATCTGATTGCAATTCTTGTGTGATATATTGGGTAAGCCTTGCGTTACTACAATTCCCTAGAATTGAAGTTTCCCTCATCAAGCAGAGCGTATTAATTTTGCGATGACATACGTTTTTAGAAAGCCTAAAATGTTTAGAGGTGGTAATGTGCCAAAGATTACCTACTTGTAAAACAAATGGGAAATCCGTTTCATAAGAATCCTTGAAGTTCTGAGGATAGCTACGCTTCTGTTTGTCCCACGCTAAAAGACTTCCTTATATATACTCAAATTATTTTGCTTTGTCATATTCTGTGACCCATATCCTCCGCTACCTTCAAATTTTACGATAAACCATAAACGTTGGCAAATATGCATATCACAAAAAGGATGTGGACAACCATTGATTTTCTTGACTGTTTTACACTATTTTATTGTTCATTCCTTACCCAGTTACTACTCCTTGAAAAAATATCACAATATCAATACAACATAGCAATTTAATAATGAATTTTAAGAAAAATTCTGTTCCAATGGCTACAAAAAGTTCGGTGTTCTTATAATGAGGAATACGAAGGTTACAGTATACCTGGATCGTCATCTGTTCTGGATGCTGCTTAATTTGGGAACTGCTCGCTGTTCAGCTATTTTGTTCTGTGTGAGAAACAAGTTTTGTTTATAAATTTAGGCTTGAAGAAATCAACGCATCAAGTTGAACAGGGCCCGCCTCAGGCCCTGTCTGCCTCACGTTCAAGAGGTCCAGAGATTGAATCTCGGTCTGGGTGAGTTACCTGGATAAGGTTTTTCCGGTTTTTTTCCCTTATCCTAAAATAAGAATACGAATGTCGGGTAGCTCTAAGCTCCATGGACCCTGGGCCCATTTGAGCATCATTTCATCCATTCCATTCATCGTCCGATATGACTTAAAAAGTTAAAGGAAGTAAATTAAAAAAAAGAGTTGAACAGCAAAGAAGTTCTAGCAGATCTATCGTGTTTCATAAAGGTAGTCCAATTGGAACCGAGACCGTACAGAATTTTTCATATGAACGCGGACTGTGACCCAAACTGAGGTCAAAGCCTACGTAAACATGGCAGGTATCATTACAAAAGTCCTTGGAATAGTCAAACCCGCATGCCACCATCTCGCAGCAAGAAAATTGACCATGGGAATCGGAGGGACTGCTGTTTAGAAGGTCGACGGAAAAGGAAAAGCACATGGAGTTTATACGTCATCGGAGAGCACATTTTCTTCAGTCCTATAGTAAATAAAGACATGAGGAACACAGTTCATAAGCAGAAAAATAAGAAATTACGAGTATAGCCATGACTTTTTACTTCAATATTGACCGAACTACCTCACAGCTCCTACTACGGTCGGCTATCACATAAATCTTCTCTAAATAAAATAGTCTTTCTTGATTCGCAATTGTAAACTCCAGAGAAGTAATAAATACTTAATAAGTTTCTTTATCATGTATCTATAGAGCCGGACTGTTCAGGCGGTTTCATCTGAGGCTCGCATTCGGGAGCTCCGGGTTCGATTTCTGTGGCCGACCTACCTGGCCTATGGGTTTTTACTGGGGTTTCCCGGGTCGCCAGGCGAAAGCTGGGTAGGTCAATTTCATCCCCCGAATTTCCTGTACCTTCATTTCAATGCCACGATCATTTCACATCATCTCTCACCTGGTTGTCTCTTTCAGGGTAGAAATGTCAGCGGTGTCTCAGCGCTGTATGGCAGGATGATGTGCTCATAGTTAACAACTTCGTCATCCGGTGGGTCAGTCTTCGGTATCCGAGCCAGTTAGTTGGGTCGTTTTAGGACCGCGGTAGGAGAGTTGCTGGTTGTGCAAACCTGCCTGATTTTTACGAGCTCTGGAAAGGCAGCCTCCGATCTCTAAACTGCCCAGTGTACTGTTTCGGGGCAACTGTAGGATGTATGCCGGTTGTATTGGGCTACCGGGGAGTTTCAAGCTGGTAAATGGTAGGAATAATGCCCTCTGACTGTCGTACTCCGTAGGGCCGGCCGGCCAGTCTCCTCTCGCCTCATCCTTCCGCCCGGGGATGTCCCACTTGGGGCATAGGTACAAAGGATCAGTCGAAGCCCCTAGCATATCCTGTATAATATGGCAACGTAAGTCTATAACTGAGATTCAATAAAATAGTTATGACCATTAAATTTATTTTACATAGAAAATCTACCTATTAAACCATTATGAGTACATTTGAGGACATGTATGCGAAGAGAGTACTTCCAATTCTTCAGTACCAAAATTGTGGACACGACCTCGTCGATTTCTTAAAGTTGCCGAATAATTATGAACAACTCTCGTGAACAGTGTAATGAGAACAGAGGTCAGTAGCGTCTCACGTTTGACATTCACGTATTTTGCTTTTCCGGTGCACCGCAGTACGCGAACGATAGGATGATTAACAAATCATAAGCTTATCGATTGATCAGTGAAGATAAATCGGACTCCCACAGGTTCAGATACTGTTTTCACGGATTTGTAAATGGGTGGTCTGTGGTTCAAATACACGGTACTGTGATGCACTTTCTTTCAGCAAGCACCCACACCATCGAGCCAGCAAGGAAACCAGAAAAACGTCTGAAAATGGAGGACATCATGGTAAATTCGCTTCAAGACCAGGAAAAGCCTTGTCAGAGCAGACAGGAATCGAACCAGGAACGTCCTGAACGCAGGCCTCACATATTACCACGGAACTATCTCATACACATTTATTAATCTGATGTATTACCATGGTTACTGTGTAAGAGCTCGCGCTAAACACTATTTTGTTCTTGTTTGTAAATTGGTCTGAAATCTAATAAAGCAGGAGTCTCCTTATAAGCAAAGGTATCAAATGTTTCAGTCTTCAACGATGTGTTCGATAATCCTCCCACGCAAATGAAAGCTGATCCCTCGGTTTCGGTTTGCTTAATTAACTCCTAGAACTTCTACAGCGTGCAAAAATGCAGAGAACAGCTTTTGCGAAAACACGGCAGATGGGTTTCATTTTGCAAGGGCTTAATTACATCTCTTGGGTCTTCCGCGCTCAGTTGCCCGGCTTTAAGCGGCTTCTTGTAGTGCACGTGCCCTGTCAATTTACCCCCGCCTTGCCCCACTTCATTCGACAACAGCTCTTTAGATACTAGTAATATGATAAGCAACAAAAAGATGCTGGTTAAGAGATCATTTCTCAAAGATTAAATCTTATATGGCATCACACTTTATCCATTATCCATAAAAGTACTTAGATCAAATTAACTATACGACGATATCACATAATTTACAAGAGTTACGCGTATTAGCATGTTTCTGTGTAAATTTAAGGATCAAGCAAGTCACATAAACCCAGCTGCATGCAGCTTGTACTCGCTGATTGCACCAGAATTGGTGCCACTGTAAGAGAGTGTGGTCGCAGCGTCAAGTACAAGTATTTCAACCTTTGAGCCCATTTCTGTTTGCTGCATTTAGTTGCTGCTACAACTGATTACCTGCTGAATATCGTATACGGTACACTTTCCCGTGGGGGAGGGGATCCGTCCCCTTCAGCTGCCGTGGTGCGGGCGCTGTGGACCCCTAGAACTCGTGGTACCTCTGACGTTACTAGAGGAACCTCGGGCCGAACATTCGAGCCCGTCCCTGATATGGAGTTGTTCGGTTTGGGTTGGACTAGAGGGGGCAGTGGTTCCCGATACCCGTGGGAGATCGGGTACGTCTTCAGAAGGGGTTCAGGGAAGTCATTAATATTCCCGCGTACTAGCCAGCATAGCTAGTAGAAGGATCAAGCAAGTCACATAAATCCAGCTGTATGCAGCTTGTAATCGCTTATTGCACCAGAATTGGTGCCACTATAAGAGAGTGTGGTCGCAGCGCCCAGTGCAAGTATTTCAACTTTTGAACCCATTTCTGTTTGCTGCATTTAGTTGCTGCTACAACTGATTACCTGCTGAATAGCGTATACGATACCCTTTCCCGTGGAGGAGGGGATCCGTCCCCTTCAGCTGCCGTGGTGCGGGCGCTGTGGACCCCTAGAACTCGTGGTACCTCTGACGTTACTAGAGGAACCTCGGGCCGAACATTCGAGCCCGTCCCTGATATGGAGTTGTTCGGTTTGGGTTGGACTAGAGGGGGCAGTGGTTCCCGATACCCGTGGGAGATCGGGTACGTCTTCAGAAGGGGTTCAGGGAAGTCATTAATATTCCCGCGTACTAGCCAGCATAGCTAGTAGAAGGATCAAGCAAGTCACATAAATCCAGCTGTATGCAGCTTGTAATCGCTTATTGCACCAGAATTGGTGCCACTATAAGAGAGTGTGGTCGCAGCGCCCAGTGCAAGTATTTCAACTTTTGAACCCATTTCTGTTTGCTGCATTTAGTTGCTGCTACAACTGATTACCTGCTGAATAGCGTATACGATACCCTTTCCCGTGGAGGAGGGGATCCGTCCCCTTCAGCTGCCGTGGTGCGGGCGCTGTGGACCCCTAGAACTCGTGGTACCTCTGACGTTACTAGAGGAACCTCGGGCCGAACATTCGAGCCCGTCCCTGATATGGAGTTGTTCGGTTTGGGTTGGACTAGAGGGGGCAGTGGTTCCCGATACCCGTGGGAGATCGGGTACGTCTTCAGAAGGGGTTCAGGGAAGTCATTAATATTCCCGCGTACTAGCCAGCATAGCTAGTAGAAGGTGTGCTAGGTCACCAGGCGGCTCCACCGAGGTCATATCGGAGGCCTTTCCATTTTGGAGTTGGCGCGCGTAAGTGGCGCATCCACTTCCATCCCGTCTTGAGTCCACAGGACCAGATGGGGGGGGGCCTTGTTAGTCTCTAGGTCTTGCCCTATGGAAAGGGCCTCGGAGGCGCCGGGCGCCCTTTCGGGACAGCTCGGTAACTCCCTGGTAGGAAGCCCGGGTCCTTGGTCCTACGGGTCCAGGACTAATGGGAGTAGAACCTCTAGGATACACTTATCCCCACATAGATAAACTCGGCATACTGAAGATTTTTGTTGCTGGAAACTCGTCATTCCTTGACGTATCCATTCATAATTATCTCCCACTGTCACTGAAATCACATATAGCCTACAAAGTAGTTCATTGTTACAACTCGTAGAGCCGCGTGCGAAAGGTAAAGTGGATAATTTGAGCAAAAGGAGCTAAAACGCAAGTTGCAACCCTACTTTATGCCAGCAACGACGCAGCAAGTTAAGACAGCTCAAGTATTGTTAAAGCTCCTTTAGATATCGGCACTTTCCTTGTGGAGCTTACGGACTTGACAAACGCACTGCTGAGGAAATAAATTGAGAACACACTTAAAAGCACTCATAAGCCCCAGTATTCAACCCATCAGCTATATGCTCTTAATATTCCCTTTGTCAGTTACTGCTTCATTCCACACTCTTGACAAAGGAACTCCAGAGTCTTAAACGTAATCCATCTCTTTCCACTTATCCATACGTCGTTTCTGCCATGCATTCGAGGTCCAATGAAAACTTCCATAAAGTCTGTATTGTAATCTCTCTGCGCTATTAGATAAAAACAAATTCGTTGTTTATTTCTTCACCTCTATTTATATAGTTTTAACCACTGCATTACAATTTAATTACGCCTAAACTGATCCTAAAACAATTCAAAATATAATACAGAACATGAGATTCACAGCGAAGTTTCAAAAACACTCTCCAGAAGAATTAAGGGGAAAAAATCTCATAATGCTGATTCAAAGCACAACAGCTTTCTAACAATGCAATGTTTTGTTTCACGAACTTCATTTCCATCATAGAAACTTCTACATCGCCCACTGGCATATAGTTTTTATAAATCTAAAATAGATAAAACAACAAATGAATTCCAAACTGTTGTTATCCTGTTCTTTTAGCAATGGGACATACGTAAAAAGAAATTTACGAATCAGTTTCAACCAGATTAGATACACTCAATATCCTTATGCATTTGCCATTTAAATATAACCACACAAACACAGAAATGCGCCTCTAGTTTTACTCTTTAAGGTTACAAGAAGCCATGCGGGCGTTGAAAATCTGAACTCAAGAAGCACTGACGTATCTGTCTTCAGCATGGGCAACGAACCATGTGGTCATTACGAATAATTTACTCTAACCTTCAAAAGTGTCAGTCGATTGCAATTTTACGATGTAGTCCCACTTAGAGCAGCGCAAAGAAAGCACATAAATCTATCACCTATGACCCATTCCATATATCTTAGCCCGCAGCAAACAAACAGAAGTCACCTGCTACAGGTAATAATGATTAGCAATTATCACTCCGTTGTTAAATCCTTACTGCTACGAGCTTTATTCTTGGAAATATTGCAAGGTAGAGGCAGTCGGGCTTACAACAGCTCATATAAATCAGACATTTAAACTTCAAGGAATAATTGGAATAAGGTTAATAAGATGTATATTATGGCTAGCAAATTAAAATGCATAGAATGCTTATTAATCGTCTTCAACAAGGGATGGGATTATCATGGTGGCAGCCTCCTCTTCCTATTTCCCGATCAGATTCTAATTTCCAGAGTAATAAAGTTTGGGGAATCTGAAGAATGAGTTGACCTGCATGTCGGGGTCTTTTTGAACCTTGTAGAAATAAACTACTACTGGATAATCGGTGAAGCAAAGTACCCAGCTCGAGTGACTTGATTTTTAAAGAACTGTAACGGTTGTTTTGATTTAGGCCCCGAGAGTTGGAAAATATTTAAATATGTGGTTTAAAGATCGATGTGGACATGTTAAAATGAATATAAAAGGAAATTATTAAAATTCAGTACGTCATGAGATGACACAACATATAAATGAAATGATGTGAATGTTTTATCATTGGTAGTTTTAAAAATGAGATTATATAACGTGTGACGTAGACCAGTAATAATTAAAATAAGACCTGGAGCTTTCCTGGCGACGAATACGCTAACTTTCTTCTCGGGCAGCCAGCCAGGTGAAAAGACGATTAGATATCGACGTTTCGGGAGTGTGCATCTCTCCCATCATCAGGATATTTATAAAAGGTTAAAACCTTAAATGAAATACTGGATATAACACAACTATAAACAAAGACAAAACACTATCAAAATTCGCATTACTGAACAAAAGATTTTTCAGTAAATTAAATGTCAGGTCAGGAGATGCGTGAGTATAGTAAATTGCGTCAAAGAAAGCTAACTACTTAACTTGATTATCAAGCTGTATTGATATTTGTTTCTTAATTCGACGGCTTTCCATTTTAAGGCCGATTTCCAAGAGGAGCTGAACTGAAATCCAGCATCACGATTAAGCGTGCTCCTTTCAGAGGAAATCGCCAAAGCCTCCTTAATTCTCCGCTCCCAGTAACTGTTGCATTTTGCCAAGATGGTCGTCTCCCGAAAATTGGCTCTGTGGTCGTTATGGGAGACGACCATCTTGGCAAAATGCAACAGTTACTGGGAGCGGAGAATTAAGGAGGCTTTGGCGATTTCCTCTGAAAGGAGCACGCTTAATCGTGATGCTGGATTTCAGTTCAGCTCCTCTTGGAAAGGGGCCTTAAAAATGGAAAGCCGTCAAATTAAAAAACAAATATCAATACAGCTTGATAATCAAGTTAAGTAGTTAGCTTTCTTTGACGCAATTTACTATACTCACGCATCTCCTGACCTGACATTTAATTTACTGAAAAATCTTTTGTTCAGTAATGCGAATTTTGATAGTGTTTTGTCTTTGTTTATAGTTGTGTTATATCCAGTATTTCATTTGAGGTTATAACCTTTTACAAATATCCTGATGATGGGAGAAATGCACCCTCCCGAAACGTTGATATCTAATCATCTTTTCACCTGACTGGCTGCCGGAGAAGAAAGTGACAATAAATATTAAGTTTGGTTGGTGGTGATGGCAACGAGATGATGAAAAACCAATAATTTTGGTAAAAAAGCTAGGAAAGAGAGCGTCTTTGGATTGCGTAACGTCGAAGAGAACAGACGTGTTTTGGTTTCGTTTGCCGAAACGAACGGACCAAAATAAAAGTTAAACAGGAACCTTATTTTATGAAAATTGAGTGCCTCGTCGCTCTGGTGTTCATGTAAAGAATGAGCCAGTCTATGTCCCAGAACATTATACTAGTGTACATGACAATTATCATGAAATTGACATCAAAAGCAAGACGAAGGAGAAACACCTTATGAGCAGACATCATCACCATAATCCTGCGACAGAATGCAGTGAATTTCGTGAGAAGCTGTCTTTCGGGAAGAAAGGATGAAGCGCTCTAATAATAGTCCCAAACATATCGTTCCACGCTGCTACTTTATTTATCACGCTTAATAGACATTCTCGCGGATGTGCAACACATATACAAATAGCAGCAAATAGACAGCAGAGTTTATGGGCCTTTGTTGCAATTTACATAACTAAGGCATAGAAACTGTCTCAAGTCTAATAGTCAACAAACTGAGAGAGCTACAAGAGATGAATAAAGAAATAAGTCCTATGACAGTAAAAGCAGACAAGAAAATAAAAATGTAGTTTGTTATAGATTACAACATATAAAGGAGATTACGCATTACAAGTATTAAGCACAAACTGGCAATTTTGAAAACTATTATCCAGGAGACTGCGTGCAAAGAACAAAACACGGAGCAGGGGAGTTTAAAAGTGGTAATCAACTTCATGCTCTTCGAACTCCGTTAATCGTTTTCTGTCAAGCAGCTACGCTCACGTGAAAGTACGTGTTGGAGTGCGCGCATGCGTTATCGGATAAAACGACCACTATTACCGGTACAGAAGTACCCATTGAAACACGCTGCAGCTCTCAAACTGTGAAACAGGGAAGGAGGTGAGCTATCACCATGCTTCAACATTCTCTAGGAAGGTAGAACACCACTACAAGGCTATAGTTATTGTTAACTGGAAAACATTTGAGATGCTCCAGGTTGCCAGGTACTAGGCTAGGTACATATGTTGTCATGTACTACTCTACGTTAATATGTACATATGACAGAACTAACAGAGTGGTCTTATTCCCATCAATAAGCTTTCTCAATAAATTTTCCTGCTACTTAGTGAATCCCTGCAAGGTGTATCAGAAATAATTAATGAAGTTGCTAGTGACATCAATAAAGTGTGAAACAACATTTATTAGTGTTCTATGTCCAATGCAAAACATGTTTCACAACAAAACATTATAGTTGTGGACTGGGAAACGCAGTTATCTACGATATGCGGCTAGTGTCGCTCGAAGAGATGGTGTAGACGTCACCGACGTGCTCCTCGCCACGTGGGCCTTACTCGTTCTTCCGGCTGCTCTTCCTGGTGTCGGTCATCTTCGCCGTCATCGTCGCGGCCAAGTCGCTATTTGTAGCTTCCGTCTTCGTTGTTAATTCGTTCTTGATTTATTCCATCTTCTCGGAGATGTTGTCATCCCACTCCTGAAACCAATTTTGACTTCGTGGGTTCATAGAAATAAAAGTCCAATTTGCCGAAATTCTAAATGTTCTTTATTTGCGTAGAAACACACTTCGTAGCAGCAGAATTACATCACATATCACAATCTACAACACCAAGGTCGATGACATTAACAAACAGCGTTCTGGTTACATCTGTTTACAACTCTCCTGTTACAACATCTGAACACTCTACAGCTGTTTTCTGCTTACGGCTGTTGCGACTGACTCTTGGCGAGTCGTTGCTCTCTTAAATACCTCATTCATAAATTCGAGAGGTTTTTGGGACAAATAAGAAAACAACTTTTCTCTGTCAATCAAGATATTACTAGAACCTTCCAAACGTGAAATCCTGTCGGTGCCGGCAAGTCCTTTATCTCCGTGATATACTATCCGTCTGTTATTTATCGGCACTATCGTTACTTGCCAGCTCTTTGTGTACACCAGCCGCGCTATCGTAGATAACGGCTTCACAACAATATTTCAGGTTTGCACCAATAATTTCATGGATGCAGACAGATCTCTAAATACAAGAATTGTTTGGCTGACCATATAAAAATTGTTTATCATTGTACATTGTAACAATGCCTGCGACACACTGAAACTAAAGTGTTTATTGCTGTATCGATATTTCAATAAGCAACAGTCCAGTACTTTGATTCCGGTGCGTCATGTACCCATTTTCGTATAACCAATTTCTATTTCGGTTGCAAACAATTTGCCATAGTTAACTCTGTCCAAACCTCCACGTTTAATGATCATGAAGGAATTCGAGAGAATGTTTCCCCCAGCTTGTGTCAAAAGGATAGTTTTCACATATTTAATAACGCTATTAGATATATTTCAACATGAACAAATTTCCTGCTGAGCATACAATTTTGCGAATCCAATAAGATACCAGAAAGATGTGATGCAGATTGGTCTTTTGCACTTGTTTTCAAGAACGCTCATAGGATCAAAAGCGATATGGTTAAATTATCGCACAGCTCACTGCTGCTCAGGGGCAACTACTGGAGAACAACTACGGAAGACTTAAGAAACATGTAAAGGAGTCTTCCAGTTGCTGGAACATTTTGAAAGAAGAAATTCTTGAATTCTGAGAACCTACTTGAGAAGAATGACAGCTGGGGAATGGCGTTGTGCACGACAGGCGCTCATAAACGCTGCGGGCATCGTTATGATTTCTTAACTCTGTAGACCGTGGATGAGATACTTAGTCGCCTTTAGTTTCATCCTCGGGGACTCATAACTCACCAGTCTTTGGAAGCTTGAAAGTACCAAATGAAGTACTGAAATCCGCGAAATGCCAACTGCACCTTATAACAGTACTATCAGCATCAAGATGCTTGACAGTTTTAAAAACGATAACATCCAAGGATGAAATTGACTAACGCTAGCAGCTGGAGCTTTTTACAAGAAACTCTGAACACTGAAACAAATATTAAGAACCTTATTAATCCAGCGTTGATGCTGTTGTGCTATTTTAGGTGCTCTAAAAGCCGACAAAATCACGTCTTCACTTCTCGTGAGCCAAATTCAAACTATGCACGCAGCTCTTAGACTCGTGGTCCATTAGCTGCCCAAGTACAAGGTGAGAGTTGCTCCATTATATTTCTATCAACGAAACATATCCATAAAATTAATAAGTGGAAAAGTCAAGAACTTCTGTCAATATTATTTATTTCCCTTGAAGCCTTCTGCCTTTCCCGAACTGTAGTTCTTGTATGTCACATATAAATGTATCGACTAGCTCGACTGTCACTTTTATCTGGAATTCTTTCACAGTTAACACTACTGTGTCCAGCTTATCTTCGACACACGCGCAGGCTAACTATAAATGAGCTCGCAATCTTATTAAGGTACAATAATGCTACCATGATCTATCAGATAATCCTATAATATCCCTCCTTTAATCCCAGGAGGAACGATGCACCCAATGGAATCAAATAAATGCATCTAGTTCAGGCTGTAAACCTCTAGGATTGCGTAGGCAGGCACGATATGTCAAGGGGGAGACTGAGGGTAATTAAGATCCTCCAAGAAGCCCCTCAAAGCGAAGCCAGGCAAGTGTCCCAGGCACCTGATATGTGCCGGTAATGAAGCTTGCTGCACTTGCGACTTAGGGAAATGAGGGGAGTCACTGCGTTAGTTCCAACGTTTTTCTGTGGAAAATATATTTGTATGATTAATGAGTTCAATGTTCAAGGCTTGCAGCTCGTTATATGCGTTGAGTCCTTATGAACATTCCTGAGCAATTTTTGCATGGGAAGAAAAACGTCTCTCTCAGCTAATACAAAAGATGCATTAAGTTTGTAATAACAATCTATCAAAACGGCAGCAGAGATAAGAGCTTAGAAAACTTTTTACGCTTTACCAGTGCAGATTGTATTCGTACGATGACTTTTCTCGTAACGTTTATCCTTTCATGTGCCATAGATAATTCTTCTAAAGAATCTCACATCCCAGTTTACCGAGGTGAAATATGCTGGTTCCTTTTCGGTAGTACAGAAGCATAAGATGCAGTGTTCTAATTTCTCCTGAAGTATTCCTAATACCAAAAATATTTCTACAACGTTTTGCTAATCTCTTTCTGGTCTTTGTGCACAACATTTATTTCACGTAATTGTAATGTTTTAAATGTGTTTAATGGCATTTTAATGACTGACACTAGAACAAACAAACCCTCTTTCAGGAACTTATTTCACTACTTATTTTGAGAATTCCATATTGGTAGTGAGGACTATAACACAACAGAGGAAGGGTTGACAAAAGAAATCGAATATACGTTTAACTCATGTAAAGTGCCTATTAGTTTAGAGCATTTGATCATATTAACTGACAAAATTTTGGGGGACATTACATTTTGGTGTCATTCTGAGCCCATAGAAAACATACATTAGAAATTAATTGATTAAAAATGATTACCGCTAATGCATTTTGAAATATTTCCTCGTTAAACAAAACACTAAAATATTAACTGTGCTTCACCATAAACGCACTAAATATATAGGTATTATAACTAGAAATGCTAAAATTATTCTTAAATATAAATACAAATTCAAGAACCAGTAGCACTTACAAATGTATAAGTCCACCCTAAACAAAAAGCTACTATCTAGCAAGTTCAGTAAAAGGATAGCCAAAATGCTCCTAATCTCTCCAGTAAGTTGAGATTCTCAAACAAAACAAAGACTAGAACAAATTAATTTAAGTCAGAGATGACGGGACAGCCTCTCTGGCGCAGTGCTTCTAACAACAGTTGAAACAGTAGATGACTATTGTGCGTTTCATATGGGAAGAGTTCTGGAGTTCAGCTAATCAGATGCCTATCAGCGTTGCCAGCTTGTTATCCCACTCCTTTTATATTTCCCTCTCTCTCGCACACTCATACAACATGCAGGTCAGACGTAATGGTAAGCAAACTATATTTTACAAAGTTTTATAATGATGCAGTTGCCAAAATCAAAATTGGAAAAAGAATTTTCGCAAACTATGTATATTTTAAAATACTATAACTATAATTATAGTTTATAAATTATCTGTTTTTCTAATCCAATGGAACTGCCAGAGGCTCCTCCATATCACTGTCAATGTCACTTCCGTTAAGAGACATTCGTCATTGTCACGGTCTTCATCGTCTGAGTCTTGCAAATTTATGATTATAGGTTCCAAAGTCTCGTCACGTGCTCTTTCTTTCTTAAAATCTGCATGCCTCTCGCAGTTTCCCCAGTCCTGTTGTGTTACCTCGTGAATTTCTTCGTGAACAAGTCGTTTAACGCCCATCAGTTTAAAAGTATTATTTCTATTTGCAATCCACCTTTTTATTTGAGCCCACACCAGCTCAATTGGATTATATTTACAGTGGTAAGATGGGAGACGTATTACCTCGTGTCCCATTTCAATTTCAAGTTGATCCAGCTGATACACTTTTTCCGTGTTTTTAAATGGAAGTACTCTTTGCAATAACTCAATTTTAGTTTCTGTTTCCGAAAATTTTTTGAAGAACGTGTACACCTTAAAAATAATACTTCGAACCTGACTTTGCAATACCTGCCTTTTTGACTCGCCACGAAATTCACCGCATTCGAACCTGACTTTGCAATACCTGCCTTTTTGACTCGCCACGAAATTCACCGCAAGAAGCCATTGCACTATTTAACTCTTACTCTACTGCTGTGTAAAGAACAACTGAATGATATGGATTTGAACTCTCCAGAGTACATAGACACTTCTTATCCAACATTCATTCATAAACATAAGCATACAGCATTCTACAGGCTAACAGGTAATGAAGTGTTTGCTCTCTCAAATTTAATACCTTGACTTATTCACAGTAATTCTTTTATCACGAATTTTCTTTGAAGTTCTCTCCCTCAGAATACAATTTGTATAATTGTTAAAGGTTAAAAGATACACAAACGTGTGTATATCTTTAAGACACACAATTTAAAATAACTTTTTGTCACATCAGTTATTTCCAAGATATTCGCTGTTATTGGTTTGCATTGTTCAATGATTTGTCATTTTAAATGCTGTCTCTATTCTGTTTTTGCTCGGGACACCATGAAATAAATTCAACATAATGCAATATCTGCCTATCGATTCTGCATTGCAATCTGCAATGGAATGTTTAATGTAAATTTCTACAATGGTTTATCTCGATTAACAAGAAGCAGACAAAAAAATACGTTTGTGGTTAGTGCGTAAAGAAAGTAATGTTAGTACAATATATAACACATTTTAGTCTTTAATGTTCCTTGGATCTCGGCAGAAGTGACAATGGTGACTGACCAACAGAGCACTTTCATCATCAAGCGTTACGTTTCTTGGAAAGACGTCAGAAACCATTTGCCGGAACGGGAGGTTTTTTTATGCCAATACCCCTCGGTGTGAATTACCAAGACAGGTGCAAAGTTGCCTTTCTTGTAGAACTTACTGTTTCTCAGCAGGTCTTAAGTTCTGGTAGTTCTTTTCTTGTTTTTATCCTTTTACGTGAACTGCAAGCTGATTTCTGAAAGCCTTTTCTCATAGCTAACAGTAAAGTGACATGCTTTGGAATTTGCGATCTACTTTAGTGTTCATCCTCATGAGTTAGGTTATACGAGAGTGACATTGCCATGCTTCTATAAAACAAATGAAATTTGTTTATGTTTCACACCTACTTTAAAATGTTTCATGAGTCAAGTGTAGTTTGTTCCATTTGTTCTACTAGTTTGTGAATTACCATCATATAAAGATTTTGTATTCACTCAAAAATATATTTAACAGTATGTTTTCGGATTGCTCCTTTCTTTTTAAGATTTTAAATTGTCATTAACACCTAACTAATGTGAAGATAAGCTTAGAAATGCATTTGACAAAGAAGCTCCAGCTTAGGTATAATTGATACAGTGAATTAAAAAGAGATCAGTTGTTTCTTAATGATGAATTTCATGAAGAAAGTGAAAAACTTATGAAAATATTGCCGCTGTTCCAGTAATGCTTAAGGAAGACCAATAGTTATCTTATGAATTTATTCAAGCGACATTAGGCATTGATATGAATCAAATCCATTTTAAAAACATGAGGAAACTTTCTCGATGAATGGCCTCTCCATCAAAAACAACACACGACTGGTGCAGAAAAACTCCGGACAAATTTCATGCCGACACTTATATCATAACTGATTATCTGGATGTCCTAACAAGGGAACTGTCACTGTACTCACACGGCTACGCACCTGAAATGTTGATGGTATGCGTGTTGTATATAAACAATGTGCACCACAAGTCTGCTGCGGAGTGGAGCCGCAACGCCCAAAACTGAAACCTGAAAACTGCCGCATGCGACCACTTGCAAGTACCTCCTGGACATCCGCGTCAGCTTTGCGGGACGGCGCTCCTTACGTATGTCATGTGTACACAGCTGCCGTCTGGGGTAAACAATTCCTCCCGTACAATGCTGTGTTATTTGGCCTATATGTTCCTAAGTATTCTGGATTCATTTCTGGATACTTCCAGCCATACTCCGCACCTGAGTTTTGGCATACAGGCCCCCACATAGCGCAGAGATGATGTCATCAAATTCTCAAGCGAAAACAGGTATGAACATAGTGATGGTTACCTTGTAAGGTCAGCACCAGCAACCCTAGTGCAATGATATCGATATCAAAAAATTAAGACCAGCATAGAGGACAACAATTCTATTACCAATGAAAATCAAGTATAATAAAAACAGCTATCATTAGCAAAAATAGCTTAAGTACCGAAACAGTCAAAGCGCTTACAAATTTCAAAGCTCTTACTCCAGCATTCATTGCAACAGTGGGTGCAAAAGTTCGAAATAATGCATAAGCAAAACCGAATGAGCATTTCTCTAATCAGCACTACCTGCAGAAAGCATCCCGAAATTTACTGGTGCTGCATTATGGCAAATCCTTAATTAAAAGTCTTTGAATACATATGCACTATATAGAGTATAAGTAACAAACAAAACTGACTAATGAAATACGTTTGGATCTATTTTGGTCATGACCTCTATATACCCACATTACTTCCTAAATTAAGAGTTTCCAATATGTTAATGTTTATATATATGATATATTTATATATTTTGATGAGTTTAATTTCCAAAAACTTAAACAAGGGAGAGCAGAATAAGCAGAAACCTTCTGTCAAAGTCTATTCTTAGATCTCATGTATTGTAGCTAATGTTGGTGTCCAACGATTTTTTTTCTCTCTCTTTTACAAATGTCTAAATGGTACAGGCCCCCCCCCAAAAAAAACCGTGTTCAACCAATTTCAAGTTATTCAGCGAATAACCTACAAATGTGACTTTATGGAAAATTATGAAATATAATATTTAAATTAAAATGCAGGGCAAAATTAGACAAAGACCAAGCATTTCAACTAGTAAGAGTTCCGCTTGAAAATTTTGTTCCACCATTTCTCGCTACGATATATAAAACTAAAGGATTGAAGAAAATCAAGAGCCACTATGTAGAAGCCTCAAACTGGTTTATAGATACATGTCGCTTTAGTCTTGACACATCAGTTAACATGGCGTGACAACGTCACACACGCCTCCATTTTACAGCAATTTGCTCAGTTTATAGAACGTTCAATGCTCGCCTTTGAATCGCCGCACCCTGTCGTAAGAGATGATGGCGTTACAAATTGCGGTGGCAAACGTCACAACCACGTGCACCCTTTCCAAACAAGGTATCAACTTAACAAGCTTCATTTCAAATTATATTGGGCTACATCATTATAAAGGATGCTGGAAATTGTATCCTCATTCCATCACTTCGAATTGCATAGCAAAACCCTTGGGGCTTTTGGGGGGCTTCATAAGCTCTGAACGCGTATTGGAATTCCTGCATATCAGGCTGCCCATCTGCTGACCCACATAGTGCTTATTAGGTACCAATTTCTACGCAAAAGGTATGACATGCCCTAAGAATTGCACTCCCTCACAAACAAGATTTGAATAGAAATCAGTTACTTCCAATTAGGTTTCCTTAGAGGACAAAAATCATTCACTGTTAACTTCTTTGGTCAGTTCTAACGACCGAAACTGTAGGTGAAAAGATGATAAACGTAAAAACGAGGGAGAATATTGGAAATAGAAAATTACGAGGTACATCCAAAAAGTAACTTCTATTTGGTAATTAAAGTAAATTCTGTACGAATACAGAAAAATTATTTATTGCACAAAATTCTACTACTCTTAAACTACTTTTCCACATGAACTGCCGAAATTTTGCAGGCATTTGTCATAGCGAGGCACAACTTTCGTATACCTTCTTCATTTGGAAACATTTTCTTTCAGCTCTTCGTCATTGTTGAAGTGTTGACCATCAAGGAAAGATTTGAGATGCAAAAACAGATGAAAGTCGCTAGGAGCGAGGTCAGGGCTGTACGGGGGTGGTCAAACACGTCCCAGCCAAATCCCTGTAAGATGTTTTTCGTCGCATTTGCAGTGTGTGGTCGTGCGTTGTCGTGAAGAAACACAACACCTTTTGACGTCGCAAATTTGCCGATAAATTTCAATTGGTTTCACTTTCCTAGCACTCAGAAAACGAATCACAGATCTGATTTCAGAAGCGCCGGGATTTTCAATCAACACCGACATTGTAAACAAGCACAACAAAGCATACGTGGCTGACAGCGATCTCACAATGGCGCATGTTTCTTCTCCTTGATACAGAGCGTCTACCGCGCATGTGCGGAACTGCGATCGCAGCGCTGCAGCGAAGATAAATTGAAACAGAACTTACTTTCTGGACGCCCCTTGTACTTAGCTCAATGAGGGAAAATAGCTGTGGAAATTCAGGAAGAAATGTATTTGGCGATGGAAATAAGTATAGAATAGGGCACAATAACTCGCAACCCCAGGTTTAACCTAGGTACCTACACTTTGTGTAGTGTTTATAAATTAGGTTAATAAAATGACTTGCAAAACTTCAAATGTAAGCTATTTGATTTATAGTGCACCTATTTATTGACCTACATTTTGTATTCTTTTTGAAGTGGAAATAAATATTCTTGTAAACTTGATTGTTAAATGACCAGCAAAACAAGTAAAGAGGAATAGACTGTATTCTATACGAACATTATAAAGAGAGAAAAGGAATATCTCAGTGTGAGAGAGAATGTGTGTGTTTGTGAGATTGAGTGAGAGAGAGAGAGAATCAGAAACCACTAGTCGATTGTGACAACCACTGAAGAATGCTGTTATAAAACATTCCGAACTTTTATTTTTTAAATGAACAGATCTAAGCGATCGTTTCACATTCAAGTCTCAGAATTTCTATCTTGTTTCTTTCAATCAATAATCAAAGAACTTATTGGACCACCTCTTAATTTGCTGTGGAACATTACAGCATTCAGCGACGCGTAGAAATTTTGAAAATTTATTATCTAAATGGATCATCTGTTCAATGGTTTCATCATTTCCCGTGCTGGTGATGTTAACTGGCCCCCGAGATCATGTGATTTGACGCCGTTGTTTACTTCTTGTGGGGTTATGTTAAATATCGAGTTTATGCCAAAAGGCCAGAAACAGTAAGTGACGTTCTTCTGTCATTGAAAATTGAGTCAACAGTATACGTGCAACCCAACGAAGTCACGGCAGTCACGTAACTGATATTCTCTTCCACAGTAATGGCATTGATTATGTTCCAAAATTATATATATATATATATATATATATATATCATTTATAGAACGTGTTTTATTTAAGTTCAAAAATAGGACACTCTTTGTTCAGCAAATGCACTCAGTACCTGGTTCAGTGACTTCTTGGGACAAGGATCTGATGCGGTTCCTCGGATCAACAATTCTCTTTCACAGGACTTACTGCTTTCTTCCGGAAGTGATTACAAGTTTAAAGATTATCAGTAAATATAAAATAGTTTGGTGCCTAAGAAAACTCAAATGGCTGAATTCAGATTAAGTAGATTGCTCATTTTTTTGTCATTACAATGTCTGTTTTATATATAGATAATGAATTGGAATTGCAAAATGTGTCACCCATTTTCCTATAATTTCGTTTACATAAACCGATAGAATCACAAGCGTGTTTAACATTATTTCGTTAGGTTTTTAGAATCGGACAATGATAAGCTACTCTGTAACTTTCAAAAACTTCAGCTACCCTCATTTTCAATTCCTTGCTTATAAATTACCTGTCTAGACAGATTTCTACTCGTTAATACCTAGGATTCAATCTGCTACAATTTACCCGTAAACATGTAAATTGCCAACCACATGATAATGATGACTCACTTCAAAGTATCCGCCATTACTGATCCCCATAATGGAGTGTTATGGATGACCGTAGACTTTACTTTTGTGATGTACGAGGCTGTTCAATAAAGAATGATCATAATTTTTTACGGTCATCGTTTCTAGCACTAAAATTCAACCTGATTATATTCTGTTAGCTCGATGTGAAACAAACAACCCAGCGTAGTTTCATTGTTGGTACTCCTGGTTCCCGCCTGTGAGAAACAGGCAAGTTCAGACATGTTCAGTATCGCCTACCACTGAAATGGAGGTAACATGAAGTTAAAGTTGATGTTAGAGGGAGATCCGGAGTTTCTCTCACACGTAATCACTGCTGATGAAACTTGGCCACATCATTTTGATCCTGATGGCAAACAGCAAAGCCCAGTGTTTAAATCTCCGTGATCACCAACCCCCCCCCCCCCCCAAAAAGCAAAAGTGGTTGCTTCTGCTGGGAAAGTTATGGTCATCTCATTCTTTGATATTAATGGAATGGCTTATCAGCATGTTGTACCTGCACACACATCAGTAACTGGACAATACTCAGGGATGTCCTTAAAACATTGCAAGTCCATATCAGGCGCAAAAGAGCACATTTCCGTGAAGCAAGCTGGATGCTGCACCACGATAATGCGCAGCTGCATATTGCCAATGTTGTTGCTGAATATCTTGCAAGCGCATCCCTCACCCTCCCTATAGTCCGGATTTAGACCCATGTGACTTATTTCTATTCCCTTACTTGAAGAAACGCCTTCGTGGGAGGCATTATCCATCATCAGAAGCAGTGGTGAAAGCTGCGGAGGCGATTTTGATGGATCCTTAAAAAAATAGTTTCCAGCATGTCTTTGAAGACTGGCAGAAACGCTGGGACAAGTGCATCGCATTCAGGGGAGACTATTTTGAGAAGGACCATCACAATTATGCAGATGAGTAAAGGTGCGTTGTCGAAACAAAATTGTGATCATTCTTTATTGAACAGCCCTCGTATATACACTTTGGTAATGTTCACTTGGTGATATTTGCCCATCACTAATGGGCCAGCATGAAATTTATCAAGCAGCGCTCATAATCAAACTCTTACGCTTGGAGAACGATGTTTCTAAGCTTTCACAGGAAACGGGAAGAGTTTAGACGAACTAAAATGAAGAATGCATCATCAGAGAAAGTTTTAATGCTCTAACAGATACATCACAAGATAACATGCAGTGTTGTGTATTGCTGAATCTCGTCATGTTTCCTTACTGTCCCGCTTCAGTACCAGAGAATCTGCCTGAGCACTGTTCTGGAACGCCTCTGTTGAGGTGGTAGTTCAAGTGCAGTTGAAGTTGGGACATCATTAAGTTAAGAGGTAATGTTTGAGGGACACCATTCCCTAAGGGTACCCATCGCTCATATATGGTCCAACTATTCAATAAACTAAAAGAGTAGTTTATATTCTTAATAGCTTTAGAAGGGAGTTAGTTTAAATGTTTAGGATCCAAAATTCATGAATCAGAAAGTTGTTATGAAGTAACAGAGTTAATATAGGCAAGAGAAGAAATGAAAATCTGAAGAAAATTGTACAAAGCAGGAATAAACAAAGAGGAGAATGCCGCTAACAGTTGTGGAGGGTACAGTTACTTACAAAAAGGATACAACCAGTGGAGATAGATGGTATTCGTAAAGGAGCAAAAGTATCAAAGCTTGAGAAAAAGAGGAATGTGGAGACAGATGATGGAAACGGAGGAGCCAGGATGTAGACATGTCAACCGAATGGACAAGGAGGGATAGCCCAGGACATTTCTGGAATGGTCATCTCAGGAGACAGAGGGGACGGCCTAGGGCTTCATGGAAATTCAATGTTAACCAGATGATAAAGAGAGGGCGAGAGAGAGAGACAGACCTATAACACGGAGGTTCAGTTGACCGAGAAAGGACACGCGGAATATAAAATACTGCTGACGAGTTCTCAAAAGTGAAGTAAAACGCAATTTAATGTTCAAAAATACTTTGAATCTTTTGCATAAATTACTTACCATGGGTTTCTGCTCTCGACACTCTAATCTTCAACACGTGACCACTTAAATGCAAAATGCACATGTCCTACGGCCTAATTCATATATTTACTTGAAAATGCATTTTACTGGATTTCGATTTTTCTCACACGTTTGCGTATAAAAATTATTCCACTTGATGTAGTGTGGATTTCAACCAAATTTGTTCAAATTTTCAGCACAAACTTAAGGATAATGAATTTAAGAAATTCGCATGTGGGTTTTGCTAACATTTTAAACTAATAAATATTGCAGGGTTAAACCTTGAAGGTTTAAGATTTATTTCTGGGGCAACCAGAATAGTCAACATGGTTTTGTATACTGGTATTTAAATAAGATGGCAGTAGATTAGTTTTTTGTAAAGTGCTATTTATGCATCATGCACACTTGATTAATTAGCTAATCATTAAAATAAACCCTTTTTTTTTCTTTCTAAAAAGTATTTAAGACGCCTCCTTGAAATTCCAGACGCACTTATAATTGAGTAAGGCAGTATGTGAGAACATTTCGAAAACATTCAGATAAAACCTGCAAGATTTAGAAATGTTAACTTACAATTGGAGCATCTCTGTCAATTGCATAAGTTAATACCTGGTTGCAGTTCTACTAATGATTAGATATTTGGAAACATATTTCATGTCGACCTCTTCTTAGCTGCATTTCTATACCTCAAAAGCCTTTCGTTATGTTGACCGGTTCTATACATAGCTATTGAATAATCGTGTTGAAACTGTTCTAGCTTGCATGTCTCACACAAGTGAAGATGAAGCTTATTACATCTTTAAATAGCTGACATTTAATTTCAGTTTGGTCTTGGTCAGAAATCCCAATGCATTAATGTCAATCACTGGAGGGTTGGGATAAAAGGCAATCCAGCACGCGCTATTTTAAGCGGCTATCCACTTTAATGTCGTATGCTGATAAATCTGAGCCTAGCAAATTGTAATTTTGGTAAAGGGTTATAGAATCTAAAATATATAATAACATAATACTTGCTTTTACGAGACTAATATACTTGCATCGATAAAGGCAAATTATTTCCTGTGCACTGTAGGAATCGTTCTAATATATAAGCAATTCTACTCGGATTATTATTTTTCCTTTACTCTATCAGCCTGCTCCCATTCTTTTTTCCCCCTTTCTCTGATTCGTTATCCGCTTTTACTATTTTTCCTATTACAGGCACACACGAACCCGCAGCCCCCATGCAAAATTCTTAACGCAACGCCTTTGCCGTGCAGCCATGCTTACAGTTGTGTAGTCCTGGATAAAGAACAAACCTACGCTTTGTTGAAACATGAGACAAGACACAGACAAGTACGCCAACTTAAAATGCTTTAAACCAATCGTTTTTGTGAAACACTTTCATTTCTCTCTGTTAAATGGAAGAGGAGTGCCTATTTAGTCCAGTTGTATGTTGAGAATCCACCGCTTTAGTACCATTCTGTTAAATATTTTACATTTATGATCTAGCTTTTGGCCTGCGCTCTACCGTCTTATTTACCCAATTCTCTGAAATGCTGGCACAGACTATGTAAATCTCCGCCACAATAGTGTCGCGGCAACGGGCATAAAAGTTTCGGCGCAAATAGATAACAGACCGATAGTGTTTCACGGTAATAAAGAGCTTGCATAAGCAGTTAAAGATAGCGCGCGATAAAAGTCTGCCGAAACAAACAAACTGAGATAAATGGAAATTTCTGGTGACGTCTTGGTTGATAGAGATTATTCGGTTTCTTTATTGTTCCGGAAATATCTAGAATTTATCAATGGGGTATTTAAGAAGGCGACGACTCGCCAAGAGTTTGTCACGAACAGTCGTAAGCAGTAAACAGCTGTAGAGTTGTTGTAACGAGAGCTGATGTAATCAGAACGATATTACTGCCATCGACTTTGGTACATTGTGTGTATGTAACGTAATGTATTTCTACTGAAATAAAGAACATTTG
The DNA here is from genome assembly GCA_030765055.1 of Mantis religiosa. Lineage (NCBI taxonomy): Eukaryota > Metazoa > Arthropoda > Insecta > Mantodea > Mantidae > Mantis > Mantis religiosa. The sequence goes on along the minus strand of CM060954.1, from coordinate 111,907,901 downwards.
GAATATCTGCAACTCGGACTTTAAATTCCACGAACCCACAAAGTCACGATGTACTTAAAAAGCGCTTGAGAGGGCTCAACACATGGCAATAAAACTTGTTTAAAATTCACTTCACCAGACTGAAAAACTGGAATCGTATACTCCTAATAACGTCTTTGGCCCCATTTGCACAAAAGTAACTGAATATAACTGTGCTGCTGAATTCTTATCAGTTCACATTCTGCATGTTATGGATGCTAGACAAAGTTTCCATTTCTATATATTTCAATAAATTGAAAGCATGTACATAAATCGTGTGTTGAGGTATTTGGAAGGGACAGAAACCTTGGCCTTTCTGAAATAAAATTAACTTTTTTAATTTCTTTTTAAATTGTCTACTATATCCACCAAACCTTACTTATAATCATCTTGTAACTAGGTATTTTTGCTGTCCATAGTATTGTAACACTTGTTATTGCTAAGGATTCAGCATTTCGCTTTAACAGTGTTCTCCAGATCACAAATTATTGCAGCGAAAATATTTTGAAGAAAAGTGACTGTCAATTTACTGTGACATGAAACCAGAACATTTTTAACTAGGCACATAACTTCAGTCAATCAAAAGTAGAATTAACAGTTATGACAGTGAGTTTGCTGAACAAACTGATGCCTTTATCATGGAAGGTTCGCAAGAAGACAAATACACAAATGCTAACAATTAATTACTGATGCTAGCATTAACGTAATTAACCTACCCAGCATTCGCCTAGCGACCCGGGAAAAAACCGAAAAAACCTATGGGTCAAGCAGGTCGACCACGGGAATCAAACCCATGCCTCCCGAATGTGGGCCACAGACGAAACCGCCTGAGCCAACCCGCTCGGTACGTGGACAGACGAGAGAAAAACAACCGACAGCCAAAGAATGAGACAACTTTGGATTAATAGAAGAGCTATGAAACGTCTCTAAATATTTGGCGTAGTCCTACATAGGCTCATTCACAAATAATAATAATAATAATAATAATAATAATAATAATAATAATAATAATAATAATAATAATAATAATAATAATAATAATAATAATAATAATAATAATAATGATAATGATAATGATAATGATAATGATAATGATAATGATAATGATAATGATAATGATAATGATGATGATGATGATGATGATGATGATGATGATGATGATGATGATGATGATAATAATAATAATAATAATAATAATAATAATAATAATAATAATAATAATAATAATAATGGAACATTTTACGTACATTGGTCACATAAATAGCTTAAATAAGCGAACGCTAAACTATTATTCAGTGTAAGAATTGGGTGAAAATTATAACTAAAAGCCTCAGCTAGCAATGTACTCAATTAGTCAAAGTAGAGGACATAAAAATAGCACTAATGTATCGTCGCACTATTGTAACAATACCAGAAATCAAGGTTTCTTGCTAAGTTCTTGGTTTGCTCTGTAACTTACTGTAAATTGTATTTTAGCAGATTGCTCGACTCGAATGTGCATCTTGTGAATGATAACCTTCAATTTCATTTTACGACAATATCAGTTGGTCCATTAATTTCCGTTTCTCACCGTGCACGTTCTTCAAACACAAATCTTCCACGCTTGACCCGGGCTACGGAGCTGAATAACAATAGTCTCATAATAAAACACTACGTGGTTCTGAGACAGTCTGTTTGCCTCATTCTCAAATCATGTGGAACCTAGACCTTCCCAACCCAAGGGCCCCCGTCCCAACAGCAATCAAGAGAAACGCCGTCTCCTTCGGATCGAATTGTAATGCATCTTGTTTCCGACCCAATGATTTAGAACTACCAGACCCACTTCTGGGCAGTAATGGAAAACCTTAAGGAAGAGAGGTCAACGCACGAAGATTCAAGATGCTGAGAATGTATGTCAAGTTAACCCCGCACGTGTGCCATCATCACCCTTGCCGCCAGCTCCTTGACCGAACTGATCCTATCTCGCTATCGAGATGACTATCATTTTCACGGTTCTAATTCCGTTGGGTACTGCTTTAGTTATGACCCTAAGATGAAGGGGAGTGCTTTCCGAAAGAAACAAGTGAGCGTAGCACCGAGGGAATCCTGAAATTGATGACGTATTCTTTTGAACATCTTATGAACACTTTTATCCGTGTAACTTTCTTAATTATATTTTTCCAATAATTTCAACTTAATTTTCCCGCAATGGCATAATTATTCATTTCTGATCCTTTATCTTCTGGCCAAATTCTATTTCGTGCTAAGTCCTGTATCTGGAATATGCTAACTTGCCATCACATTCTCGGGTATAAACTGGTTGAAATAAAGTACGAGAGATAGCATTCCTGATCCCAGGTTTTTTATACTTAAGGGTGACACTATTTCACTGGCTTGTAATTTCATAATGGTATTGCTAATATTACCTGTATCGTTCTGTTTTCTGTAATTACTTCAAAACTAACTTTTGTTGAATATCTTTTAAGAAACACAATACATTGTGGACATAAGGCGAAAATAAAACTCATTTTAAAAGAATATGAAAAGAATACTTTTATTGGTTGTATCAATGATTGGAAAAGAAAACTGAAAAAATGGCTAAACACTGCTCAGCGGCTCTATTCACTTTTTCAAAGAGGTATTTCTCAAAACTCGTATTATATGTAAGTTGACTTTTGCTAGTATTTCAGAAATACTAAGAACATTTAATTAAAATAAAGTCATCAGATATCTCCATAGTGAAATCGAGAAGTGGTTAGGTTTAGTTATCAGAAAATACCATATTAAAATGTGGAGAAAATTAACTTTCTCATATCTTTCCCTAACTGAAAGAAATTTCTACGCTTCTGACCTTTCACTTCCTAATGAATACTTTTAAGACGCATGACCAAGGGCACGCCAGCTTAGAGTTCAAGTGTGAGTTCAGAAAATTGCTGATTCAACGCTCTCCAGCCCCCAATCTGCACAATATTGATTCCTTTCTTTATTAATTCATTGAGATTTTATAAAAATGCAATAAAATTATTAGAAGAATATAAAGGAAAGAAACAAACAAGAAAAAAGGATATAAGCAAGGGACGTACATTTCGAAGACCCAAATATACAAATATAACCTTGCGGCACATGAGAGCAAATAGACACTAAATACTCGTAATTAAACCACTCCAGGCTTCAGCTACGATACAATGATGGGTGATAGATGACGTCAGATTTAGATTTTTCTATTGCCTGAAAATTTATCTCTTTCACTGTGTCTACAAAAATTATGGCAGTGTGGTGTATCAAAGAATTCAAGGGATTCCAGCTTGTTTTCCAACATCCGCCCAGCAATTCTTTGTAACCGAAATTTATTTTAAAGGTCATGAAATCAGTGTAACTTAAATGATTTTATAAGATTGTAGAAGTTAAATATATCGCAATAAAACACATGCCCGATGCTTGTTCGTCTTTAAAATGAAGGCATCTGAAATAAGGTGTGAAAAATTCTCATCGCAACAGCTATCATTAGGATATACGACGAAATAATGTTCTAAAATGGATAACTGAGCATTTTGTGTGTAATTTAAAGAGACAATGTACATATTAAATGCAGAGAAACAGCATGGAACAAGCTAGATGGCACATTACTCGTAGAGAAAATTACGCGTTCACATAACAATGACCTTAAAGTTATTGCAACATATCACAAAGAAAGAGGAAACCTGTGCATAACAAATTACGGGACAGGTGATTCAAACGGCGACCCTAGATAAGACAGTTTGGCAAAAGGGGATTATACTCATACCTAAAACTGAACCACTGTTCCATAATAAATATGTAGAAAATACAACAAAAAATATCCTTGGATTTTAAAAAAGAAACTTAAAGACAAAGATGCAATCGGTGCATAAAAATCAACTTCACGAACGATATGCTAATTGGTTGGTTCCTAGTTTGGGACTGACCTAGCGCGAACTCTGATATATTAACAACTGAACAATCCCGTTGAAAATTTATTTATTTAATTTATTTACTATCTGAAAATGTTTCCAAAGCCAAAGTCATGTTAGGGAACAGTACAAAAATATATAAAATAATGGCAGGCAAACAATCCTAAAAATTGAAGTACGTAGGCTTTCACCGCCGGAGTAATTAGGTAGGTAGATAGTGATTATGGTCGTGGCCTAGTGGAAAATCTTCTTCCAGACGTTTCGTTCGAAGCTGCGTCGAACATTCTCAGTGGCGTGATCGTAACACTGTCATATTCTCGGCTGCGACTGATACGTCTGGAAGATTTTCTTCTAGACCACGGCCCACAAGCCGGATAATCATTATCTACCTAGTCCTAAAAATATTTGTAATATTTTTATAGTAGGAATTAAGTACCTTACACAAATAACATATAAAACACAGATAAAGAGAACGCTGCAAAAAAGGGGGGGGGGACTAATATTCCACGAGACATTAATACATATTAATTTCTAAAACCAGGTCAGCTAATCATTCCTGAATTATGAATGAGTAACAGTTTGTCAGCTATCAGAATATATCTTCAGTAAATTTTCAATTTTCAATTTTCAATTTTCAATAAGCTACTTTTAAAACTTTTTTGTTCCTGCAGGTTTACAATTACAATAAGCAGATAACGTGTGAGGTTAAGCTGTTCGGGCCATAAGCAGAAGTGTTCACAGTTGGTTTTGTTAAGTTTCCTTTAATGCTTCCATTATGTGATAATAAGACTTGATATTTACTTAATTTACGTGACGCAACCTTTTTTTATAAATGGACTTTACACTCTTGAAACAAGAGGTTATTTTCATAGCAATTTCCAATGTCTTGCTTTGACCTAGCTTTTTGGTGAATTGTTTTAGGTTTTAATCCAATTACTATCAGAATAGAAATAACTTGATAGCTTTTGTATTTGTTGAAACAGGTTTAAGAAGAAAAGAAATTATTCTGTTGTGGTACGTTCACATCATCCTTCCTCCTGGGTACTGGTAGCCATAACAGATGTCTAATCCTTGTTTCACATAAGCTTGCCCCGTATCTCTTAACGGTGACGTGGCCTTATCACCTCTCATTGGCTGCTATTGCAGTACAGACTGTTGTGAGGTAAAAATCAGTTCATTATTTAACATGATGATATATCTTTATATGTTGGAAGAGAATTGTCAAATTTATATGTTGTAACTGTTTTAATTAAATATATTACGCAACAGAGTTGATTTATCTGAAATGCATGTTAATTCTAAAACGAAGTAAAGAGGAGGTTCCTTTGCTCTCAATCACACGGCGCGATAGCACGTGATTTAGCGATAGTGATGGCATATTTGTTTATATGACTTTTATCACTGACCTTGTTTTGAACTGGATTAGTCATATATCGCCATTCGAAGGTGTGCTGTGTCAACTGCGAGAGCTAAATTATTTTATTGATCGTTTATTGCGCGTGTACTTATCACATGTATAATGGCAGAGTCCACCGCCAATTTTTCGCTGAAGTATCGCAAGGGAAAACCTTTACAAAGCGGCGAAAAAATTGTGCTGCATGTGTTTAATGCACTCACACAAAATAATCCGTCTTTGTCAGTGAGAGAAGTTCAACAGCTGTGCTCTGAACTTACATGTGTGAGTGTTAGATGCGTAGGAACATCGTGACATTGAGACAGTAGGAAAACTTATCACTCCAGGGGCGATACTGCTGTGTGGCGAAGACGTTATGTAAGGACAATCAGATTGTACCGAGATACAAATCGCAAAATATACTACCTTGACGAGTCTTGGGTGAATGAAAGACGTGAAAGACGCACAAGTATGGCGTGACACGACTTTTAAAACTGAAAGACAAGCATTTTTGCAAGGTATGTGTGCTGGTTTTAAAATTTCCCAGTGGAAAAAGGCCCAAGGCCTTTCATTATAAACTTGTTTCAGTTTCACTGCTCATTCATTCGGTTTCAACTTGCTCAGTTTCATTATAAACTTCATTAATTTTGCAAGCCTTCATATTCTTATTTGTATGATTTTATCTATCTTCCTGACAATTTCTATGACGTTTACTGCAGTTTTAAGTGGAAGGGAAGACAACGCCTATGGCCTATGGCGCGAAAGCATTAGCCAATTAGGATGAGGGGGAAGGTTTGCACGCGGGACACGGTTATATGAAACAGAGATTAGGTAGCTTGCAGTGTACGAGTATGGATAGCATAATAAACGGATATATGTTAATTAACGCATATCCTTCTGTATAAACCACTTTTACGGCAGAAAGATAGTTTGTTTCCTTCATTTCTTAATAGAAGAAATGTAGTGTTGCCACACATCAGGTTTTTCAAATGTTTGTTTTTCTTGTGGGCATGCAAAGAGCATGGAATTTCAATGCCATCAATAATATATGAGTATTCCTGGACACGAGCCTACAGTTAGATATTATACAACGCCGATCTTTGAATGACATAAGTCACGGGCTGGTCTGTTATCTGAAGCATTATGTTATCTGAATTAGGTTTGAAATAGGGGCTTCAGCATTCATCTTCGATTCCATCTTGTTTTGTAAGCAATCTCCGAATGCACTTCACACACTTTCAAGAGCAATCAACCAGAAACTGTTTTCTGGCGAATACTTTCTAATTATGTGGGTTGTAAAAGGGAAAACTTTGGAAAATTAAGAATATGAATGTAGTTTTAAAATACGGAGGTATTAAGGCAGACTCTAATAACAACCGGAGGCCGGAATGTGTAGAATTTAGAAGAAAAGTTGCAAAAGGATTAAAGTGTAACTTGGAGAGAGCTTATGCTGATATTGTAGGAGGAAACTGGAGGGTGAATTCACAAATCCTGCTCGACTTTGCTATCTGGGCCATGTCTCTATTAGAGACTTCCGCTCGCCGACCTTTCATTTTGCCAGTTTTATTCCCTTCACTTCATCAACGAAAACCTGATGCTCACAGCAATCAAGCAAAACCCTGACTAACACGACCAAAACAACGGTTATTTTTAGATTACGTATGTTCGTGCGTAAAATACCAAGATTGCGGTGTGTACTTTAACAATATATCAAGATGCTCTCACGCCGCCTCATTTTTTTGTTTGTTTTGGGAATGCTTCTCCAACAACTCAATTTTATCATCCTAGTTTTAGGTTTCTATTTTTTAAAACTGTAACCTGAGTATATATATAACATGTGAAGCAAGAAAAAATGGAGTTGTAGTCAAATTATTTCCAACTACAAACTGTTCATACAAAAGTCCATTTTTCTACCTACTTTCGTATTAATCAACACAAACATAGTTAAGAATGATTAAACATACATATATAAATATAAATTGCATATATCTTTGTAGGTATATAAGAAATAGAGGCAGAAAAGGCTTTATGAGCAAGTTAAAATATTTTAAAAGTGGGACGTTAATGTAATGTCTGAAATTTCGTTCTCTTTGAATGGCCGAGAGAGAAATGAAATGTGTAGTGTTTAACGCCCACTTTTACTACATACGACACCGCAGGCGATGACACCGATGATACATGAGATGAAGATGGAGCACCGGTGGAATGAGATGGCGGGGGAAACCGGAGATCCCGGAGAAAACCCGCCCCAGCTCCGTGTTGTCCACCACAAATCTCACTTTGCGGTCGCCTGGGATCGAACCCGGGCCGCCTTGGTGAGAGCCAACCGGTGGCCAAGAGAGAGGACATTTTATTTGAGAAAAGTATATTTTCAAATTTAAACAAATAATAAGAAAAATCCAGTAAATGTTTACCTTCAAAAAAGGCATTAACAACATCAAAATTTGTTGTACAGTGAGCTTTTGTACATCTCTTACAGTTTACCGGTTGCACAAAAATCATTCAGAATGAAGAGAATCTTCAGAGGCTGCTCTCGATAATTCAAGATCTACATTTTTTATGACAGCATCTTAAACATTGACATTATCATTATCGTCATAGGCATTTTTGAAAAAACAAAATATGTTAAAGGGATTTTTTTAATCTTCCTACCACACCCCTAAAGGACTATACTACACTACGGAGACGATTCGACACAGACGTCCAAACTCAGTCTATGCCCCCAAAGTGAGGCACTTCCACGAGGAAGGATGAGGTTTCCTGAGGTGCCATGACAGTGCAGATGGGACCCACCTCGGTAGCGTGGTGGTAGCATGTCTGCCTCACGTTTAAGAGGTCCCGAGTTCAAATTTTGGTTAGAATGAGTTACCTGGATAAGGTTTTTTCCAGGGTTTTCCCTTATCCTGAAAGACGAATGTCGGGTAACTAAGTTCTATGGACCCAGGGCTCATTTGAGCATCATTTCACCTGTTCCATTCATCGTCCGATATAACTTTAAGTTGGAGGACGTAAATTACAAACAAAAAAGTGTAGATGGCAGGATCCATATGCTTTACCAGTTGGAAACTCCCCGGCAGGACAGTATAACCGGCATCCCAGCCAACTGGGGTTCAGAAACGGGCCCACCAGACCAGGTTTAGAGTATGGAGACCGTCCCACCGAGGAGGAAGTTTTACCAAGAGCATATCATCCTGCCAGACGACACCAACGCTTTTACCCTAAAGAGTACACCAGATGAGAGATGATGCGTAATGATAATGGAGATGAAATTGAGGGAAAGGAAACTCGCGGGATGTTATTAATCTACCTACCATTCGCCTGGTGACACGAGAAAACCCCGAAGAAAACTCATGGGTCAGTTAGGTCAGCCACGGGAATCAAACATGGACCTCCCGAATGCGGGCCACAGAAGAAACCGCCAGAGCCGTCCCGCTCCTATCCTTACCAACTTTGAAACTCAACCAAATGTTCCATTTTGAGAGCTCTTTTCACATACATATACAATTTTGTTTCTCAAGGAATCTCAAAACACATATTTCCCAGTTTTGCAGCTACAATAATTAATTGTTATTGGCACTAAAGGAATAAACTCATACCAAAGGATAAGATCGTGACGGTGGATCGTGCTTCCCTGAGGACATAACGTGTACACCCCTATCTGGCATCCCATCTCGTTTCTTCTGCTGCAGATAAGGCACGCGAAGCAGTAGGCTGTGATTGAGGTCTTCCCACTTGTTATAGCACCTTTAGAAACAACCCCGACCATTATCACCACACTACTTAAACATTTGCTACAGTCTCCCCTTTAGAATATCTTTTGTAGACTTTCTGTGGGTGGCTTAGCATAAGTGCTTTGATATGATCAAGCTGTTTTATGAGTTGTTGGCCTCTCTGTGTTGTATTCAAAATGACATCAACACATTTGATGAAATATACGAGGATAAGTAAAAAGTTATCCGCAATGTAACTTTAAGGTTTCTTACTTTGGACATGCTGAATTTTGCCTTAGGATATTTCGTTTTATGATGTTCCGGTCCTGCTATGAAAATTTGATCGTTATTCCGCCATTTGTCTTCCTTTTGCTGCAGATAGATCATGGCCGCTTCATGAGAAGTTCGCATCAAAGAGGAACAACGATCAGTGATCTGAAATTTGTGTTCGGGAGGTGTATCAGGGGATAAAATCCATCAAACTTCATCAATAGTCATTCGTCTAACTGAACCTTGTCACGTGCTGTCATCAGTTGTGGCGGTATCTGATCGTGCGGCTCCTTCCTCGTGCGTTAACACTTGTGCGACCATTTTTGAATTTGTCAATCCTTTCGTAGACACTTTGCTGTGGCAAGACATATTCCCGTATTGTGCCGAAAGTCTATGATGGATTTTGGCCCCTGATATCTCTTCCGACCACAAAATTCGGATCACTGATCATTGTTCCTCTTTGGTACAAACTTCAAATGGAGCGGCCATGATCTATTTGCAACAAAAAGAACACAAATTGCGGAATGACGATCAAACTTTCATAGCAGAACCGCATCATAACAAATACCCTAAGACAGAATTCAGCATGTCCAAAGTAAGGAACTTTATAGTTACGTTGCGGTTAATTTTTAACTTACCCTCCTATTTCAGAAAGTTGACACAATACTGTATTATACTTTGTCGACTGTACAACTTTTAATCTATACTTTGGATTTTGTTTACTGAGTTCTGCCGCACTTTGAAAACAAGATACTAGATTTTATCATGTTACATGAATACTAATAGCATAAACCAACTTTTTTTTTCAACAAATATCCGGAAGACGTTTCAAATGAGAGATCTATTTGCTGCACCTTAATTTTTTTTTTCTAAGAAGGTATTTTAAGATTATGACGCTATGAAGGCTTTCTTGTTAAGAATAGCCTATTAACAAAAGAACTGAAATAATATTTGCTCCAAGGTTCTGCAGAAAAGGATTGTTTATTAAGAATGTCGATTTTTAATTTTTATTTTAGTGGTATCAGATGCAGAACCAGAAGACACTAGATGCAACGTTCTTCCAGTATTAAAAGGAATTTTATGTACATAAATCTGAGTGAAATTAATCGGACAATACTTTCATCCATTCGATGTATTCGCTAACGGCATACGATTTTGCATGTGTGGCCATTCAAGGAGAGATGTTTAAGTGCTATTTATATAGTACATAAATTGAGGCCATGGATGACTGCGGAAGAGGATCTGAATGCCATTTTATTTTTGGAGCATTAAAAATCCTGTCAAGTTCGAGTAAATAAGCACAGAAGAGATGGCGCAGGTACGTGAAACTGGCTGGGCAATAACGTACATCGTTGAAAGTGGCCGAATAAATAGATATACCGTCCCAATCCCAATATTTTAATCCCTACTTACGTAAGAGCTGTTAGGTTTATTTAAGCTAGAGTAGTGAAACGTTCTCTTTGAAAACTGCTCATATATTTATCTATATGCATGTGTGTTATGAATTGCAAATATTGCATACATGTAACACTGATAACAATAAAGCTGCGTTTTGTATTTATGTAAATTCTCTTGGACTTGAAAGTTCAAAGAAGATCACCTTTGAATTATAACTGAATCAAAACCGAATGTAATTATATATTTTGTATAGCACTTGGACGCCTTTTCACGATAATTTTTATAGGTCAATTTCAGCAGACTCGGATGGGAACTCAAATGTTTGCAGAACCCACACGAAGTACACATGACATTTTCAGGGCCAACGACAGAAATTTGAACCAAAGTATTTCAGTGAAGTAGACACTGTTCATTTTGGTACAAGTTTTCTTAAATCCATTATTCAGCATACAAATCATAGGATGATATAGTTACTATTATTAAAAAGCAGCATTACTCTAGGCCCAATCCCCAAGATCAGGGAAGCTTATACGAAAAACGAGTGCATAATCTAGATTCCGTCTGGGTTAAGTTGTCAGAAAGAGAGAGCAATTGTGGGGGGATGACCTAAGCTACCTCCGTTCACTACAGTGGAAAAGGGATGTTTCTTCCGGTCAAAACCTTTCCTTGTTGTCAGTTTTCCTGTGCCACTGCTTCCTCAAGTGTGCAGATTCCTAGAGTAAGCCCCCTTTCCCTTTGCCCTGAAAGGTTCGTCATAACACTGCGTGCAAGCGAGAGGGTGAGTACTGCTTTCTCTTTCTAGAAATCCGTGACTTCATATTCCACACAACTGAACTATGGAAGGTTTTACTGAGTACAGCTATACGAGCTCCCCCCCCCCCCCTTTCAACGCTAAGTCACATCAGACGATGAATGAAATGGGTGAAATGATCTCAAATGAGCCCAGGGTTCATAGAGCTTAAATATAACTGACATTTGTCTTTCAGGATAAGGGAAAACCCCGGAAAAAACCTTATCCTGGTATTTGACCCTGACCAACATTCCAGCGAAGCCTATTGAACGTGAGGCAGACACGCTATCGAGGCGGCCAAACACGAGATTATACTGCTAGTTAATGTCCAAAATGATTTACTTTTTAGACCAAAAGGTACAAACAATTGCAATTAATTTGCTCTGTTACATCTTGAGTGGCGATAGTTTATAGACTGAAATGTTCATAATACCAACCGGTTTTTCCATTTCTGCTGTGTAGTTCGTTACTTTTCTCAAACTAATTCTTATATCTCAAATTGGAAACACCCTGTAAAGCTGCAATCCAAGGAAAGTGTATTCTGCGCGACCGTAAAAGAAGACCGAAAATAGGGATCTGTTTGACACAAAGCAAGACGATGAGAAGGGCGATGAAGGGTCACAAGAGCGATAGAACGACGTGGAAAAAGGTCTTGGCGAGAGGTGAGGAAGAGGAGAAGAGTTTCCGGACAACAAAAGCCGGATGACGCCCCCACCCTGGGCGACCGCTTATTGGGAAGATGAGAGATTGAGGAGTCTGTGAACCACACCCATTGTAGGGGGTCCTGGTTCGACCTTAAGCCAACCCAGATTATGATGACACATTATGTAACTCGTGAACTAGAACTTAATGGGGCAAGTCAACCATGCTACTGCGTCAGGTTTGATTATGGCTTCAGAAACTAATTCGATGTAAAGCGTTTCAAATGGTCTTTAAACAAATTCTCTTCGGCATATGATTTCTTACACAACAAAGGAAAACTGAAGCATTGAATGTACTTTGTCGAATATTGGAATCCAGGATAGACTTTAAAACTGTGTGTTCTTTATAAACACACACACACGCGCGCGCGTGCACCTCGGTAACTTACACGGTATTTAAACGAATGTGTAGACTGAAATGCAACTAAGGTTGTTTTTTTTTTTTTCATTGTCTCTTTAATGTGAGTGTAATGATGAAATTTAACTGCGTTAACGCATATGAAATGGCATGTTTATAAAAATCTATTACAAAACAATCTAGCACGATGGCATCAAAATAGATAAAACAAATTTTGACCAAATTACAATTAGTATGCCAAAATTCAACACCATGGAAAAAGAAATTTTCACCTAAATGACTAAGACATATGATGTCATTCATAGTTAAAGTTGAGGGAAAACTGGCAATCTATAACTCGTTCCATAATAAACAAACAATTAGGTTTACATCCATTTTTAGTTTTAAAAGTAGGTACATAATTTTTCGGAGAGATGCTACAAATATTATTTATTTGTGAATATCAAAACTTCTATTGCAAAAATCCTAATGATATAAAAATAACAATAAATACTTATCTTATGAAGTCAAGATTTAGAATTAGATGAATATTACATTCACGATGAATGTAGCTACCTATTAAGGCTGATGCGAACATTGCAACATTTCCACTAACTAAATCTCCGTCAGTTGAAAGCTTATTAATTGTGATATTAATTCTATATGACTGCAATACATCGCTAGACAAATATTAGATCACTTGACTCTCACCAAGGGTTCGAACCCAGGCGACCGCAAAGTGAGATTTGTGATGGACAACACGGCGTCATCTCATTCCATCGGTGCTCTATCTTCATTTCATGTATCACCTGTGTCACCGCCTGCGGTGCCGTATGTAGTAAAAGCGGGCGTTAAACACTACACATTTCATTTTGCCACACAAATAACGATGTATTCCTATACTTTCTGTTGAAGGTATTGTTGTGTTTGTCAGAATTTTTATGCAACAGCAAAGTGCAGTTTCTGATATAATATATAAGTCGCAAGAAGTGCAAACCCACGTCTATTCTATGCTTCCAAGAAACCACCATTTTTTAAAAGTGTTTAACGTCCACTTTTACTACATACGGCACCACCGCAGGCTGTGACACTAACATACATGAAATGAAGATGCAGCACAGGTGGAATGAGATATCGGGGGAAACCGGATATCTCGGAGAAAACCCGCCCATACGCTGTGTTGTCCACGAAAAATCTCACATGCCGTTTGCTTTGATCAAATCCGGATCGCTTTGGTGAGAGTCGAATGGTCTAACCACTGGGCCACGACGCTGCTCAACCACCATGTTGCTCTGCTGGTTATGGTTGCAAAACTAGACTGACGTCCAAAATTAGCAGAATTTCTTTATTAATAATACTGACTTTTTTTTCTACTTTTCGCCTGTTTCCCTGCACACGCCCTGTGTCAAAGACCAATAATAATTGACCTAATATAAATTGTCTACAAAACTCGAACTTAAAAAGCCTTTAACTATATTGTGAGTCAGAAAGGAGTATAAGAACGATTTGAGATATCCTTGTGGCTTAAGGGAACAATGCGAAACAACGAATCTTTTAACAGCAAACTGTCATGCCAGGTCCGTTGGCAGAGAAACGGAAAGCTGGATTTCGTGGTTCAGATTCCAACTGTGACATTGATTTTTTCCTGTATGATTCGATCTTTCAACCTATGTCCTACACACGACCTTAATATTGCTCAGAAGTTAGGCCTTATACTACAAATTATTACTAGTGACGAATTAAAATTCGTAATTTTCTTCTGGTAATATTAGCAACAGCAGCAAATTCAAATTCACATTAGCATGGGTAAAGTCAAGAACAACTGATCTCACCTACAGGATGGAGCTATTGGCGTGCATTACTCCTTAACATTGATAAGACAGTAAGTCCACCTTCCCTCTTTTGAAACACTTTCTATTAACAAACAGACCATTTAGGTGTGCTGTCATTACAAAGAGAGCAATTTCAGTTGTCAGATCTAAAAAAAGACCGTGATGGACTGCGTCTCGAGGCGGCTATTACCCTGTCTTAAGTAATTATAAGGAAGGTTACAAAGGCAGCCAGGGCCTGCCCAAACATGTGCGTTGGTGAGCGTTTAAATCTCCCTTTCAATTCACGCCATTTAATTTTTAAAAGTCCTGTGACCGCTTACACTACTTTAAGCTTTGTCTGCTGCAACTTCCGTTTGGATAACAGCAGCTTCCGGTGAAGCATATCGGTTCAAAGCCTCCGACCGGACCTCCTGCAGTTCAGAGATAAGCCTGCAGTTTGTTTGTTTGTTTATGCGGGAAATAATATAATACAAATAATACACTAATAGTGCCTATTTAGAATAAACTTACCTACATAAAAATAATATATATATATATATATATATATATATATATATATATATATATATATATATATATATATTCTATTTTGGGAGATTATCAGAAATATTCATGATGAACGCTTCTAAGACCTTGATCTTAAATACTAAATTATTTATCTAAATGTTCATTTTTAAATTCTCTCCTCCTCCCTTAACACGTACAGACACACAACTACAGGTACGCGCAAAGTAAAACTGCTGTTTTCATTGACAAATACGTTGTTTTTCTAGCATTTTCATGACATTAAGGTTTCCGAAATATTTGTTATTGTTTATTTTTGTATGTTTCTTGCATATTCTTCGCATTTTAAGCAGTGCACCTTGTTAAGCGTCTGCTTTGTTTTAAACCAAATTATTAAAAATCGCCGAATATGACTACATATATTATCACCTGTTTTTTAACAACTGGATCCTGCCTTGGTCTATACTGCCACTGTAATAACAAAATGAGACATTTCCAAAGAATAATTACCATAGTTACCAGCAAGTATATGCTAGGAAAATAAGTTTAATGAATAGATATGAAAATAAAGTAACAGGGTAACATCCTAGTTATATACCAGTTTTCTTGTATTACCCCTCTCACGGTTTCTTTTGAACCCAGCATGACCTCAAGGGAATTGCTGCATATACACACTACCTCTAATTAATTACCATACGTTAAAGGTGTCCTTCGAACGACAAGTTATTATTAATCCTAATCGGAATACACACGACACCTACTTAAGACTACCTTACTGTTCTAACGCTTTCTAAGGCTTACAAAACAGGACTAATTTCGAGGATTCAGCACTATGCTGCAGCTTAATGGTTACTCAAAGAATAAGCAACAATACCTAGGCTTTATCCTGTTGTAGTTTGGAGAGAAATTAACTTCTCTGTAACACAAAAGAGTTGAACCTCAGAAGCTTGCATTTTTCCCCCCAGAAGATTTCGAATTAGTAATGCTTTTTGAGAGGAAAGACAAAATATGTAACTTTAGGGCAGATGTTTTATACTTTTAACAGTAAGAGAATACTGTTACATAAATCAAAAGAGCACCCCTAACAGTCTACACCTCAAGGGGAAGTAAAACAGCTCCTTCCACTCGCGACTGCTATCGATTACACTCCGAGATTTATACCTCCCGGGTCTTACCACAACGGTCTGAAACTCAAAGCAAGAATTCTTGCTCTAAAGTTGAAGCAACTATTTGAAAAAGGACTTGCTTATAGAGAACACAGTTGTAGCTGTTTGTAGAGCTGAGCGCCACCATACTAAACATATCCCTGTCATACTTACTAAATGTTGATACCGAAATTATGGTTTGCCAGAAGCAAAGAATCATGATAGACGTCAAAGGAATGTTGGTTCTTTGTGACGACCAAGGGCAAGGCCAGTTCAGTTGGGGAAAGTATATAACAAAGCCATTTATGAAGCAGTGTCCTTAGAAGATTTCTAAAGGAATTGTCACTCGACGTGTATGAATAGGGAATTCTTTGGATCATTTACAATGGCGACCAAAACAGCCACAAAGGGACTTTGTTTAAAAAAAAGAGTTTTGAGAGGGAAAGTTCGAGATATATACACGCGCAGCTGTGATCAGGGAGCACTCTTCGGCGTAAGGCCGATGGAGACAGTTCGCGGCTAGGAAGCCATTATAAACTCTCCGGCGTGCAGCCGATAAGAGAGGAGTCTGAGACGTGAAGCCTATTAGAGCGGTCAACTTGTTCTGTCTTGAATATTTGTCGGGTCATAAAAATTTATCGAGTAATAAACGATTAGCATTATAATTCTAAACCGAGATTGGTAACCCTCGGTCGACAACTTCCACTTCGATGTTTGAAAAGAAGCAGTGAATAAATAATTTGGAGAAGGGTATTCCAGTGTTGTGAAAATCTCCTTCTCACACCTATCCACGCATACCCTGAGAGAAACCTCATTGCTCGCCGACTTCTGTGTTCGCCATTATATTATATTTGCATCAAATTGGCGTTCCAACGTGGAACTTGTGTACACCCATACAATTTGCTTCAAACTGGTGCACAACGTGGAGCTGTGGTAACACTTGATCGCCACCATCTTCATATTGCTTCAATGTACTGCAGCGTTCAAGCAGTACACACTCTAGATCAGTGTTTCTCAAACTCTTCTGCCTCAAGGACCCCATTATCATCTAACAACTTGTTCGCGGATCCCATAGTTGGGCAACTCAATTTATATAAACGAGTCGACTTATAATTGTAATTTAATTTACGTAAAAAAAAATAAAGCTAGTTACAGTGAAGCAACAAATACTGCGCAAATATAACTATTTAAAACAAATATTTTTCAACATAACTTGACTTAAGGGACCCCATCGCGGACCTCCGGGGGTCCGCGGACCACACTATAAGAAACACTGCCTGTAAAATCTTCTTCGATTCTTGGTTAAACTATAAGAAGGTTGATTAATTAACATTCTTAAATTAAAATTGTTATTGCTGGAATATATCAGCTTAAACAGACATAAACTCTGTCTAAATACACAAGAATATATAAATAACTCCAATTCATACTTTAAATCTTAAACAATAGAAATCATGCAATCATGACCACGCGATGTTCTCAAAATTAAGCTTTTGGGCAAAGAAAATGGAGGACGGCATAGCTTGCTGGCCAGAGCAGCACAGGAACGGATGTTAAGCTCCAGTCACAATGAAGAAAATGCAAAAATGTTGGCGTGAGTTAAGACCATTCACAATGAAGCCGTAGGTTCCGCTTTTATAGATGCATCAATTGCATGAGGAAACCTCTTGGGCACATTGCAACTTTAAGACTAAATAACAACAAATAATATTCAATATGAAGATGCACTATATATAGGCAAAAGAACAAAGTATGTTCCATCAAAGAAAAATAAATCAGGCCTGGCGTTTTGCATTTAATGGCATGACACAGCAAATGGAAGGGCATTACGTAGATGGCGCAAGAACATCTCACTGCGATCGTATATTGTTGGCAGTGGATGAAGAAGCAAATGCAGAATTATTCTTCTAAGCAACCAACAAAGTAATAAACTTGGAGTCTACAAACAGCTGCGTTACGTATCTTACGTGAATGCTTCCTTTAAAAAGCACAGATGTAAGGTCTTACGTTTATGTTGCGTGTACGCTTGCTTTACATTGTGAACGGGACCTTCCAGCAGCCGCAAGAACTCTATTTTTAATCAAAGTGAAGAGAAAGGATATTTCAGCACTCAATTAGCCCATGTTCATGATAGGGAAATTAACTATATAATGCACATATGGGATAACATTTTTAAAAATATTTTTCAACCCAAGTAATCACAAAATAGAAGACCTACGCCATTTTTAAGTATTGATGCGGATGATGCGGAATACCACTACTGGCACTTCGCCACTGCGCCAATTCTGTAAGCATAAAAACACTCACGAACTGTGCACGTACTTTTATAAATATCCCAAGAAATGTTGTTACTTTTAAACGCCATGATGGTCACGACATTTTGTCGATACATTCAGAAAAGGTTGAAGTGACTAGGTTAAAAGATACTTTTACACAGACTCCTTCCTAATACTAGACGATTTTTGGGAGAACCACTGCATAAAGTTTACTTTATACGCAGGAATTTGAAGAAAATGTGTTGATTCATTCCAAATTTAGTTGAACTAGGAATAAAAATTAAGGGAAATGTATATGGAGAGCTCACTGAAAATTATAGTTTTTAGACCCTGCAGACATGAAGCTACAATTTTACGGAAGTTTGAAGAACAGTAGCGACAAATTTCACGTCTGTACGTGATTGATACAAAATTAAGGACAGTTTTAAGGAGAGTATTATTTGCACATTTTAAGGAATTTATCACAGAATGTCCCTAGCAAATTTTGTCACTGCTGCCGTACTGTACTTAAACAACAATAAAACAGAGATGAACTAAAACGCTATGCGCAATTTTAAGTTCATTTAAAATATTGTAGTAAACATTTTATTTTCTTGCCTATTAACTGAAGTGCTTGTTCGTTAACCCGTTATTTTCTTTCTTTTATTTTATTTTGAAACTAGAGTAATATACTGCATTTACAGTGTAAACACAGCCTTAGCTACGTATCAAACTAGCAACCTGCAGTTGGAAAAACAATTTTCAATGGATTCCTCTGGCATTTTCTTTCTCCCCTAGATAAGTATACGATTTCCTTCTTAGTGATCGCTAGTAGTCAACTTTACAAATCAATATTCCTCATCCATCCCAAACAAGATTCTTCACCATTGTGAAGAATAGAATAAGACTTGCTGTAAATGTAAACACCGTTCACAAAGTCTCTGACAGACTTGAGATTGCCGTATTTGGCGTCTGTACACCAACTTGTTACCTGCCTTGTCTGTAAATTATGCAGCTTCCTATTGGTTTCGCTTCCTTGCAAACAATGACCTGTCTTAAGCACGAACACTAACACAATACGGATGTTATTCAAAAAGATCTGCCGAGGTAGGCCCAAATCTTACTTATGAGGATGTCATAAGTAGGAACAAAAGAATCGTATGGTGATGCATTCGCTATTTCACATCACGAGACAATGCCACTTATTCATCATTAATGTCCCATGCAGACTGTCTTAAGTATACAATATGAATATCAATGTATTTTTGCTTAAGACCACCGACAAATGTTTTCCTAAGGGTATTTAAAACAGGCGGCAATATATAAAGTGCCCTTTCATACATTTGCTTAACAGGAAACATATACACTTTGTGAGGAGTTGTGTCAGGTGCACAACGGATACTTATAACCTTCATATAGGTATGTAAGACCAGACGAAATACAGTGCTTTTGTTTTACAGCAAGGCCACAGACCAGAGGTCCCATACATATGGCCCGTGGCCTTGCGGTAAAGTGAAAGTACTGTATACAAATATTATATGGCAGTATTTTCCTACTTAAATTAATCAACATCAAATGCCCAAGTATAACAATAAAGTCACATATGCAATACATTCAAAGTTCAGTAACTTTTAGCGCATTACAACTTTTAACTGTGTACAAATAGCTATATCAAGTAGGGGCGAGCCGCGTGTTACATCCACAAGAAAGATCTGTGGAGGGCCTCTGTGAAATAACGCAGCTAACCCTTTATTGCATCAGAGGTGTGTTTTGAAAAGCTGGAAATTCCCGTTTAAGATGCGGATTCAATGATAAAACAAAGTTAAGTGCTTTAGCCATGATTATTCACACAATCAAGGTTTGAATATCCCACACCAGTAATCAAATTTAGGAAATAAATATAATACTGCTATAAACTTACAGGGAAAATGAAATACTCAATAACTGCTGGTTTAAAAATATGTAAATAACTGCTTGCTTCCTTTGACAGTGACTTAATAAGGAGCCAGGGGATAGTTACATTGTGTGTATACATAGGATTTTTATAACGTCTTTAATTTACATAGAAATATCAGTAACTTTTCCTGAAGCAACTTGTAAGGTTACAAATATCAACAGGAAATTTCTGCTTATAAATCAATGTAATGTACTATATTGTTGTGGAACATAATTAGCAACGATAACCTGTAGTCAAAATATTTTTCTCGTGGCTCTTGAAGGGTTTAAAACAATTTCAGTTTGCCTTTCTGATTGAAAATGCAGGATTTACAAGTCTCACATACACACTTCACTCTTTTTTGCGATAAGAGAAGATCAATCAATCGGCTTGCAGTACAGAATTTAGGGTTATTAACAAAAATATTTTCTGTGGAAAATAACTTCAAGAAAGCTGGGTGTCATACGGAACTTGGAATGCCTTAACAACCTCTGAAATAGACATAATGTGTCCAAACAAAAAGAGCTGTTTAAAACATAGTACGAACGACCACAGGGAATAACATCTACAACCATACCTAGCATCCAACACACTGTTCATACGAAGAAATAACACACTTTAAGACACTTCAGGAGCATTCAGGTTCATAACATTTAAATTTAAAACAATTAATCCAATTTTACGTAATCATTTGCTAAAACTATCGGAAGGAGTATTGAAGGATAATAATGAAAACTGCGCAGCAACTGTGACCTATATAAGAAAATTACAGAGAAATCTCCATGTAAGTGGACTTTTAAAACCTGTCACATCGCATGCCAGTCTGTCAACTACATAGCCAGTAGCATGACAGCGAAAACCATAATATAGCTACTATGTAACTACCACTCAAGCCCATCAGATCCAGCAAGAGGTAACAATTACAGTGAAAGGCTCTGCTTCGAAAACAGCAAATCTCTAAGGACCTTCGTCAAGACAGCGCTTGATAACTGTTAATTACTCACGTCATTTTAAACTGGACACAAGAACACAAACACCAACTGGAGCGATCCTCGAGCGCTGTTGTGACTGACAAGAAAAGACGTTGGTGACTAGAGGCTGAGAGAAACATGTGGGTTGTGCACTGCGGAGGATGTCCGGACGCCCTCGCTGGACCTTGCCTAATATAGCGATCAGCTCCATTACTTACAAGGGTATCGGGTCTTTGTTACTTCGCAACAGGTCGATAAAACGTTCTGCTGCATTCATCACACACGTTTATGTAAACTAACACTGCTAGAATGGCTAAGCCTTCGTTGCCATAGCAGACCAAGACATTTCTCGAAGGAAAATGCTCCTCACACTTTACGCGGTCTTCTCTGCAATGTGTTTTCATATCAGTTTGAAACTACAGCACTGACAGAAAAGCCTGCAAGTATGTGATGCCCATTTCGTGTGGCATACTAACAGTTGCAAAATTAGTATTTTGAAGCACGGTGAATTACTAAAAAACTGTTGCGTTTCTGAATAGATAATGCATTTCCAAAAAGGATATATGCATTTCCACCAAATATTTGGACTGTAGCAAAATTAACAACATAATCAAAAACTAACCTGCCTTTGTATTCGATACGACAGGGTACTGACTTCTCACTCGCATGTCCCAAGTTCGATTTCTGGCCGGGGATGGGAATGTTTATCTAATTAAGATTATTCTCTATACTTCATGGAGTCTAGAAGTGTGGATCTGAATGTACGCATGAAAATAACCTAACAACCTTTTGTAACTCAAGCTATACAGCAAAAAAACCAGTCAAAGGCCACGATAGGACAATAGCAATCACGTAACAGAGGCTATAGAAATGAAATAACTGATAATTACTTAGAAGGATCATATTTCGAGCTTAAGGGTTTGTAGAAAGTTAATGCTACGGACTCCATTTGCTAGTGTTTGCCCCTTAGGTGACAATAACTACCGTGTCTTGCCATTTAATTCAATTCCTTTTTTTATGAAGAAAAAAAACAACAGCTGTATCCTAGCTCTGTTAATTCAGCGGCAGTGTGTATGTTGGACGGTAGATATTAAAGTATTCGGAAACAGCTAACTGCTTCCTTTAAATCTATTTAGTAATTAAACTGCTTATTCAAAAATATAGTTATTTCATTAAAATTTTGTACCAAAATAATATCATTTTAAAAACTCCAAAATTAGTAGAGAGCTTTCCTCGTTATTAACATTTCAATTTATTTACTGCTTGTATAAATAGGACATTTCCTATTGTGTTTAAATCTGTCTGAAAATCCAGCTCTACAAATCCCGAAGAGGGTTCTCATAGCAGACATATTCTAAACTTACCCCCAAAATAGATCTATTCATTCAATAACAAGACGTTCTATACTGAGGTATCACCCGGTGTACCATTTTGAGGCATCCGAATGCCCACCCCAAGAGGAAAATACGACCGAGCAGCGCAATTTAAAAATAAAAACAAAAATAAAAAAAAAAAACCTCCGGCGACTGCACTCACATGACTTGCTCTAATCATTCTTGTGCATAGTATTCTTGTTTGTTTTTCTATGTGCTTCGTGTTAATCGAGATAAATATTTGTAAAATTGGTTTTATTACAAATATTCATACAGGTGCACTAAGAATAGAGGAATAAATAGGTTTAAATCAGAGTCAAATTTTCTAAGAACTTGTGGCTGTGTGATGACTTTGACATTCCTTCTCGTGTGCGAAAAAAATGACTTCCTATTTTTCTATAAAAAAAGTATTTGAAAATGTAAACCAATAACAAAGAATATCTGTGAATGATTAGCTTCACCACACAATTATATGCGTCCGCATTTTTATAGCCAGAATTTAACTTATCTCTTACATTTATCTGTTATGCTGGTGTTATTCAGAATGAAGAGGGCCTCAGAAGTTATTGTTAGAACATTTAGGGTAATATATTTCATTTGTTATAAAAATATCTTAAACATGTGGCATTTTAATCCAAGTCATTAGTAATTTTTGAGAAAATAAAAATTTCGCAAGCTTTTTTCATGTAAAGGGTAGTTTGGAGTGAGAGATTTTCGTGAAAAGCTTGGTGTCGTAAACTTCAATACCAAGTATGGTAGTTAATTGACTTTTCGTATTTGAGTTATGCTCCTCTACAGACGCTTTAATTTACGGTATTTCAAAATACGTATTTACAGTTAAATACGCTAACGAATTTTAGGGTGGAATGCAATACCTTCTCTACCTATTATGTAAGTAGAAAAAAAGAGTAAAGAAATAAATAAAAAAAAAGAACAAAACATCTTCCCGTCTTAAATTAAGTACTGCCTAAGGATGCAAACCGAAGAATTACTGGAAAGTCAACCCACTGAATACCATCACGTATAAAGTTGGTTAATATTTTCTGAAAGAAAATTAGTAAAGATCTTTATAAAATGACCAGAACTTTGAATTTTGGCACAAAGAGGAACAAAAATGCTATAATCTGAAATCTTTCTTATTCTAAATTACTTTAATGTATTTCGTAAATTATAAGAAAGATGACTTACATGATGTGGAGTCCATTAAAATATACCCTTTACATCGCACAATTTTTTTTAGTTTGCATTAATCAATTTCTAAAAGTTTTACAACTTATAAACTACTAGCTGAACGCACCGCTGAGAATGATACCTGCAGAAAGCAATGGAATCCTACACCTGGGGATTTAAAGCCTTATGAAGATCGAAAAAACAAAGATAATGAGGATAATGAGATGTGAAAGGTTAAAGGGTAAACACGAAGGGGGACACCTCCGCACAGATCTATTTCGGAAAACCCCCAAAGAGGAAAGGACGAACAAAGTTTATCCTGACCACACAACGCCTGCCAGCGGCGAGAACAGTATTTACAGTGCGTAAGAGTCTGCGCCATCTGCCGACATCGCCATACAGCTCGAGCCTAATCTCTGTTCCATATAACCTTGCCCCGCTGACATGTATTACTCCGCGTACAACTACCTTCCCCCTCACCCTAATTGGCTAACGCTTTCGCGCCATAGGCCATAGGGAAGGCGGTGCCTTCCCGTGACATTTAAACCTGCAGTAAACGTCATAATAATTGCCAGGAAGATAGATAAAATCATACAAATAAGGAAATTAAGGCATGCAAAAATACAAGTTTGTAATGAAACTCAACTCATCTCAGCCTTCGGCTTTTTCCACTGGAATTTTTTAAACCAGCACACATACATTTGTAAAATGCTTGTCTTTTAATCTTAAAAGTTGTCCCGCCATACTTGACTTTTCGTGTGTCCTTCATTCATCCAAGTCTCGTCAATGTATATTTTGTGATTTGTATCCCGGTACAGTCTGATTGTCCTTAAATAACGTCTTCGCCACACAGCAATATCGCCTCTGTCTCTTAGCACATTTTTCTTGCCCCCTTTTTTTTTTCCATTTACAAACCCAACTGTATAAGCAATCTATACAGACTAGATCTGCTGAAATTTGGTAAATCTGCATCCTCATTTACAGCGGACAAAATTTTATTTATGTTAGGGAGTTCGTTTCAAAAGAAAAAACTATGCACATGAGGACGTACAGCACTTTTCACAAATCGCATTCCCCGAGCACTCGCTTTTGTTTATTCCCGCTTTTGCCAGAAGTGGTAAGTTCTCCTGTTGTCTTAATTTCACGTCGTGGTGTTCCTGCGGACCTAACACTCACACCTGTAAGTTCAGAGCGCAGCTCACTCTCTCACAATGACGGATTCTTCTTTGTGAGTGCATTTAACACATGCAACACAATTCTTTTTTCGCCGCTTTGTAAAGGTTTTCCCTTGCAATGCTTCAGCGAAAAACTGGCAGTAGACTCTGCCATTATACATATAATAAGTACACGTGCGATAAACGACCAATAAAATAATTTAGTTATCGCACTCGGCACAACACATCTTCGAATGGCAATATATGACTAATCCAGTTCAAAACAAGGTCAGTGATAAAAGTCACATAAACAAATATGTCATCACTACCGCTAAAGCAGATGCTATCGTGCCATGTGAAATACGGGCTTGTGAGCAAAGAAACCTCCTCTTTACTTCGTTTAAGAATTAACATGCATTTCAGATAAATCAACCCTGTTGCATAATATATTTAATTAAAACAGTTAGGAAAATATAAATTTGACAATTCTCCTCCAACATATTAAGATATATCACTATGTTAAATAACGAACTAATTTTTACCGCACAACAGTCTATACTACAACAGTAGCCAATGAGAGGTGATGAGGTCACGTGACCGTTAAGACATACGGGGCAAGCTTATGTGAAACAAGGTATAGAAGCACACCTGAAAGATAAATGAAGGGAAATGCTGGAACGAAAAATCTCGGTAAGAGTGCGCGGTCGATGGGGATTGAACCCGCGAGCTCTCGAACGCGAGTCGCACTCGTTATTGCGGCGCCACCTCATGTGATACTGATATCTACAATTATACCGCATTCAAAGACTATTGCGTCACAAGTATTATGTGCAACTGCACTGACAAATCACCTCAGGAGTGCATGCGAAGTAACTGTCATCTTTTCGCCCTCGTGTGATGTAATTAAGACTCTGAATGCTGATTTCTCTTCATATTTCAGGACGCTGCTGAAACACAGACACCCTTCTTCTACCAAAGACCACATATGGGAAGATGATACTACGCGTGCCAGTGATACTAACAAGGAAAAGGCTTCTGCGTGTCCGAGACTGAGACCTTGGGACCAGACCCACGTGTCAGAGAGGCAACTTGATACACATGCCCTAAAACAGAAGTCCCATGCGTGCTTCGATACGGTACAGACGGTTACTGACCAATACAGTATGTGCCCACTTTCACACAGCTGTTAGCTTTCGCATCTCTCAGGTCAAATACACTCTTGCTCAATCATCGTAGCAATAACAGCTATGATACGCCGAAGTACACAGTAATGTCACGTATTATTTCTGTCATCAGAATTGTTTATGTATAATATACTGAAACAGTTGTACATTTTGGCAAAACATAACAAATTTCAAAGGCAACCGCTCTTTGTCGCTGGGTTGTAATCATTAGCCAACAAAGGCAACGCTCATAAACAGGGCGAGAGGCAGTGTAGCCAGCCTTCTGTTTCCTTTATTTCCTACAGATCTCTAAAGTAACGCCGCCCTTAACAGAGAATTATGTTAGAGATGTCATGTTTTGGGCATAACTATACCACTATGCGTAATTATTTTATTTTATTTAAGGTGCTTATCTCTGTCACTCTTTTTCTCCTGGGAATAATGGTCTTTTTTTTTTTTTTTTTTTTTTAAAAAATTTACGTCCTCCAACGTCAATTCATATCGGACGATGAATGAAATGGGCGATATGATACTCAAATGAGCCCGGGGTCCATAGAGCTCAGAGTTACCCGACATTCGTTTTTAAGGATAAGGAAAACCCCGAAAACCCTTATCCAGGTAACTCACCCTGGCCGAGATTCGAACTCGGGACCTCTTGAACGTGAGGCAGAGACGCTAATAAGGCGGACTGGGAATAATGTTGTGCACTTAGGAAGGACATCTTATATTCCATTCAATGACCCTCTATTCAACAAATTATTTTATCTAAATCTACATCTTGTGTATACTTAGGCCATTCAATAATTAGTGGCAACATTTGAATTAACGACAAATACATATTTTTGGAGCAGTGACAAAACAGTGCTTAGAAGCAATCTCCTCCAACATGAAGAACTCACCTCCACACGTCAGGGAGCCGACGGATGCCATCCACAGCGTCTTGTCCTAATATTCGAAGACTATTCTACTGCTGCTGCAATTGCCTTTTTGGTTCTAAAGCGAACTCCTCTAACTGGTGATTTCATTTTCGCAAAAAGGTCGAAATCACATGAGCACATATCTGTGCAACTATGTTATTCTAGCAATGCTCTAATAGCATTCATATACATATCATCACTTGCTGATTTCAGTCTGCCAGCTCCACGTTTTTGATGAACGTCTTCCATTCCTCTACGAAATGCATTCGCCCACTTAGCCACGGTACGATATGGTAAAGTCTGTCTACCACAATGTGTAGTGTTTAAGGCCCGCTTTTACTACATACGGCACCGCAGGCGGTGACACTGATGATACATGACATGAAGATGGAGCACCGGTGGAATGAGATGGCGGGGGAAACCGGAGGTCCCGGAGAAAACCCACCCCAGCGCCGTGTTGTCCACCACGAATCTCACTTTGCGGTCGCCTGGGATCGAACCCGGGCTGCCTTGGTGAGAGTCAAGCGGTCTAACCACTGAGCCACGGCGCAGCCTTTGTCTACCACAAGCTTCCAATAATTCTGTATGGCATTGTTGAGCATCGATACCTCTTGCAACCTTAATTTTAATGAAGCATCGTTGTTCGTATTTACTAAACATATTTAGAGCACTAAAGATAATAGTCTACACTTAAACTTACTAAAAATGTATTATAAATAAAATTACTGTCTTCAAACGCACAGCAAACAAACATTAGATGTTCTTATTTTTTCATTGTTATCAGCTTGCATGATTTACCATTGAAAGCGCCAAATGCAGGCAGTGTTGTCACTAATTTTTGAATGACCCATGTACATACAAATAGCTTTATTACCATATTTCTTTGCAGGTACAATGAGAATAGGAGAATACAGTGGGCCTAAGCGATACTCAAATGTTTTAAGAGCTGGCCCTATGCAATGCCTTTGAAATCCTATTCTCTTTGTAATGCCAGGACATTAAACGTGTTTCAAGATTCAAACCAATAACAAAGAATATCTCGGAAATTATATAAATTGCGTGCTCTAAGGAAATCCTGACCTAAGGAATTCTCGTTTTGATGTAAAGTTTTGCCGGCCTCTTATTGTTCAAGAGTTATACAAGTCATTCAGCCCGCCTCTGTAGCATAGATGATAGGTGTCTGCCTTACGTTCAAGTGGTACCTAGTTCGAATCTCGTATAGGATGAGTTACCTGGATAAGCTTTTTTCGGTTTTCCCTTATCCTGAAAAATCTATGTCGGGAAACTGTAAGCTCTATGTATTCTGGACTCATTTGAGCATCTTTTTATCCATTTCATTCATTATCGGATATCAAAACCGGAGAAAGGAGTTGATTTTGTGTAAAGCATTCAGTATGAAAAGCAATTCACTTAGAAAATTCAAAATACACACCTCGTTTTCATGCAAATACCTTAAAAATGTGGTATTTTTAACGAAATCCTTTAAGCCATCATTGAGAAAATGAACATTTTCAAATATTTTTCTACGTGAAAGATAATTTGAGGTAGAGGGATTTTCTTGAAATCTTCGTGTCACCTCCTTAGAAGATTCTAAACTTAAATAGATACCATTGCAAGAGTGTGAACCAGCTGAGCTAATTTGGAAGTTGTTAAGGAAGCACTGACAGTACATACCCAAAAGAGATTACGTATGGACATGTATCACAATGAACAAGAGCTAGCCACCCAGCTAGCTCATAAACTCATAAAAGAACACCACCTAACATAAACATTTCTTTCGCTTCAATGTCTGTCATCTTGCATAGAAATACAGTTAACAAGTCAAGAAATGACGACGGAAAATTTGATGTGAAATGGCAGAAAGATCGCAAGAGGAAGTATATGGAGAATCGCTCTCTAATTGGCTAGTTTGTGCGTCTCTGGCCAAATTATGTTAACATTCAGCCAGTGTGAATGCTTCATTAAGGTACATGAAACAAACCTTTTGTGGGTTCAGATCAATAACTGCGAGCAATGGCAAGACGAAAGAGGACAGAAATGAAATGTATTTGGACAATCAATTAGACACAAAAATTACATCAATTGGACAAGAAGACACTGAGAATAATAAAGGTCGAAGAACCCCACCGATGCATCATGAGGTGCGGTATAGTGATGGACAGCAACAAAGTCATCAAAGACAATCTTGCACATGAGATATGTAGCCGTAAGTTAGCATCGCTCTGCATG
The DNA here is from genome assembly GCA_030765055.1 of Mantis religiosa. Taxonomy (NCBI): domain Eukaryota; kingdom Metazoa; phylum Arthropoda; class Insecta; order Mantodea; family Mantidae; genus Mantis; species Mantis religiosa. The sequence continues at coordinate 111,878,727 of CM060954.1, read as the reverse complement.
ACAGTGTGACAACACTCTTTCGAAAGCCGAACTATGCAGCTAAACTAGTCACCCTTGAAAGTGATATGAAATAAAGAATTAACATTCCATTATATCCTAAATTCGAATTATATTTCTATAAGTTCGCCTTCTCTTTAGCATTGTATTTTTTCTTTCTTTCCTTCTTTCATTCATTCAGATATGTTTTTGTTTTATTTCTGCAGCCTAACAAGAGTCATTCATTTATTCCGCTTTTTAAAATGTACTTCTTGTAAAACAAATCGATGTCAATTTTAATACTTCGTTACTAAAGTAATACAAATCAAAATCAAATTAAGAAGGGGAAATCGATTGAAGACTGATAAATGAAAAACTTAATTATACCAAGTAAAATATTTGCTGCATAAGGGTTGCTTATAAACAGCTTTCCTTGGCACATTCGGCCTCTGGATGTCTGGCAGTCTGAATGATAAACGAGCAGCGTGTTGCACTGTGGTGGTGAAACAGAAAAGTTATTCAGAGCGTGCAAAACTCAAAGTTGTAGGGAGCAAACGTTACAAACAGTAACTTTATGGAGCAAAGTTGCAAAGTTCAGACTTCAGAAGACGACTTCGATCCTTTCCTGTTTCCGTATGCAAACATGTGAGCCTGAAAATGCGTAGCAGCATTTTTTTAAGGAGTTTAGAAAAGCTAATGTAGAGCATTATGTTCCAAGAAATAATTGTCTTTCTTCCTTCAACTTGACTTAGAAGAAACCTACATTAGCAGTAAACGAGCAAGAAGATTAATTGTACATTTAATTCATGTTATCCCTAATTTTATATAGTATAAATATGCATAGCTTTCCCCTTTAACACATTTTAATTGTCATAAAAAATATAATACAGGAAATATATATTTATGGTGTGAGAAAAGGCATTAAGTAAAGAAGCTAGGGGTAATGGAAACCAATCGAAGGATTTCTTGCCAAGAATCGAACCGAGGACTTAGTTCCCTGTTTCTCTCATTGTAGGCAATTTTCCATCCAAATAAATGCTGAGACGAGCGAGAGCTTATTTAGACTATCATACAGTAAACAATTAAGTATATTCTGTTTCGATTTCCTTCTTTTTAATTGTTGTAATACTCAATCTTTATGTTCCATCTGTAGACAATCCAACCAAGAAACAAGGTGACGCCCTGATCTAAATAAAGCGATATTCGGTAAGATACTGTTGATGGAAAATAGCGGAAGTAAGCTTCCTGCAGCTATTTTACGGTTCAAGAGCGTTTGAGGTAGCACCTACATAGTCCATAGAAATTACTTTGATTCCAACAAAATCTGCCACCTTGGTGATACGCTGTGCTCAATAAAACTTTTCCTTTTCATTTGGAAGTCGTAACGGGTGGCTGCGTGCCTGTTAATGTAAAAAGGGGCGTGACCCTTTGAACGAAGAAGAAAAACAATGCTAGAAAGTAGAGTGTGGGTGTAGGAAACACGCACAAATACATTCGCTTTCGTCTCCCTACGCGGTTAACGAAGCATTGAGGACGGTGAATCATGACAGTCATGGACATTTGGACGAATTTTACCATAAACATGAATCGGGAGGTTATTACTCTACTGACACTTTGTAGTGCACACCTAAATGAAAGTCAGTCAACACGCCCAGTTTTTATAAACATATGGTACACAATAAACGGTTTAGGGCATATGATGAAAGAAAATTACAGAGATGCTGCTTTATCAGCCAAATCTCAAAATGACACTGGAAGACTACAAAAGATACATAAGAATTTACTTGGAGACTTCCTTTACAGCGAAGACATAAACAGCTTGATTTATAACTCAACATTTGTGACATTTAAGAATATGACGGCAAAGCACTTCAAACACTTTGGTAAAATCCCACACGGGATCTTGCTTATATCGATATCACCAGCATTCTCTTCATTTGTACTAAAAGAATCAATTTCATTACAAATTTAACGCTTTAACTTATTCTTTCACCAACCACAATGGCTAGTGTCCAATTGTGATCAGTATATTAGGAAACATGACCCTCAAACAACAAACTACTCATTTTTGAACAAATTCTCCGTCCTGCACTTACATATGTTTGCACAATCTGTGGAGGTGCAGCAAAATCCCACATTCACACACTTGAAGTCCTACAGAACCGCTACGATCGGATAACTGCTGCCGAATTGTACATCCCAAATGATATCCATTCTGACCTTTCCTTCTCAAAAATCACTGACTACATCCTTCGTTTTCCCCACAGTTTCTGTAGCAAACTCCCTTCCAGCTTCAACAACGTTATCCGTGCTCTCGATGAATATATCTTGACCCTTGGGACACATATCAGCTACAGTCTATACACGCTCCACATAACTTATTCTGAGCCACTAAGCTTACTCCTTCCAATCAATATTCTTAATTTATTTAAAAAAATAATTACTCATTTCACCACCAAAACTTTTCAACATCCACATTACCATGCCAGTAAGGGAAAATGTCCTGAAAAGGCAAAAAGTCGAAGTCCTCTTCGGAGGACGGTTACCCTTCAACGACACCTCTGCTGCTTAGTATTGCTATCACATCATCAGAGTTTGAGTTTTGCAAAGTGTGTATCATTTTTACGCCTTATTGCTGACAACTGTGACTGGTATCTATGCTCTGATTTATGTTGGCTATGCTTTTCCTAATTGGCTTCTCGCAGACCATAATAACCTCTAGAGCCCCGTGTTATATGATACATCGGTTTGTTTTTCACTCAATATAAACACGTCAATAATGTCTGCCAGGTCGATTATGTTTCACACACTCAGCACTGTGTGCTATTTGCTTTCTATTCCTATCTGCTCTATATCCATGGTAGAATTGAAAAAAAAAAATGCACTAAAATCTCGATTTAGACCCAAAGTATCATATATGATATATCCGAACCCTCGTGAATCCAAAATAAAAACAAAATAGGACTATATCATCTCTTCAAAATGTTATTTTGGTACATTATCACATATTAATACAGAAATTAAATTTATATGTCTAGATTTTATTTTAGACTAACAGAAAAGCCCCCATATATATTGTCGCGAACCCGTTATCTACGATCGTGCGGCTTGTTAAATTTTTTTTGTGTAATTTACGTCCTCCAACGTTAAGTCATATCGGGCGATGAATGAATTGGCTGAAATGATGCTCAAGTGAGTTTAGGGTTCATGAAGCTTACAGTTACCCGACATTCGTCTTGAAGGATAAGGGAAAACCCCGGAAAAACTTATCACCCTGACCGAGATTCGAACTCGGGACCTCTTGAATGTGAGGCAGACACGCTACCATCTACGCTACCGAGGCTGGCTTGTTTACACAAAGGAACTGATAGGTGGGCAGTGTGGAAACAAAGAGCCGGCAGATAAAGATAGCACGCAGATAAAGGTCTGCCGAAACAAACTGAGATAAATGGAAATTTCTGGTGACTTCTTGAATGATACAGATTATTCGGTTTCTGGTTTATTTTAGAATAGTCTAGAAATTATCAGTGCGGTATTTAAGGAGGCTACAGCTCGCCAAGAGGAGGAGCAGTAAACAGCTGTGAAGTGTTGTAACGAGAGTTGATGTAAACAAATGTAATCAGAACACTGTGGGGTCACTGACCTTGGTAGATTCTGTTGTGCATGTGACGTAATGTTGTTACGTGAGAACTGAAGTGTACTTCTACGGAAATAAAGAACATTTGGAATTTCGGCAAATTGGACTTTTAATTCTACGAACCCACAAAGTCACAATATATGTGTGTGTCTGTGTGTCAACGTTTGTTATATTTCTACCCAGAGAAACCAATTTAACAGACAATGATCTACGCAATAGCTATCAAACTTTGATCTTGGGTCTCCATTGGATGAAGTATGCCAATAGAAAGCTATAAAACCAAAATGAGGCCGAAAAGCAAGCTTTGAAACTCTGATCTCTTGTTCCTGTTACAAACATTTTTACCCCTTAAGTTACATTTGTATTTTATAAAACATCGTATTATTTCTCCCTCTGTGTGACTGCTTCTAACGGTTTCTTCCCTTGCGATTACAATTACTGCTTAAACCTTTTTGGATCCCAAGGGTATTGATCACCTGCTCTTAGTTATCAACTCTTATAGACGATGATCCCTATTTTAAAAAGTTGTAGGAAACAAACAAATTCCGTTTTGTATTTGTGCACAATAACTCGAGTAGAATTAATAAAATTCAACCTGCACGCAGCACCAGAATTACAGTTCTGAGCCTCCATAAATATCCGCATAATAGCCACCGCTATCGTATCAGCGATTAAACGAGATGAATGGTGGCAGAGGTACTATCGATTCAGGTTTAGCACACGAGTGTGAAAGATAAAATGCATGCACATGCAATCTGAACTGTGTAGATATGTGACAGCGATTTTTGCTCGAAGTTAACTCGGAAACTAATCATCTGATTTGAAACCTTCTTAATCATAAATAGTTTAAACGCTTTTGTCTAATACAGACTCTTTTCGTGTTCTATTATTTAAAAAGATACAGGCACGACTGTGATATTCTTGATACCTATTCCGAGTGCCACTAAGACTGACTTACTGACTGACTGAACGATTAATTCACGCTGTTCACAAACCTAAGTCACCCTAAATGAGTTGTGACTTAAATGTCACTTGAAAGGAGAATGCTTATGATTATGGTTTTAAGTGGAGTTGTGAATATTTTAAAGAACACCAAGGCAGGCTCTGCCAATGATAAGACACCTTCTTCTGAAGTAAAACCATCGCGATGTCAAATTATTCCACTAATATTGCGCATGCACGGAGGAAATTGCCAATACAACCGAATTTTCCTGCAGGGACGCTTGGAGGTTCATGAAATTCACAACTGCATAGCTGTCGAGATGACTATAAAAATACGCGATTTAGGGCTTCCTAAGCCGAAAAGCGAACCCGAGGGATTGAAGAACCTGAGACCCAAAGCGTATCCAAAGGTTTGAGGGCCTTAAGCCGCAGAGCATAGCTGACGAAAGATGCTGATGAGAGGTGACACTGAGGCATCAAATGTCAACATAGATTGAACCCCGAAGGCATAGTCATATTGCACTAAGTGAAATGCAGATTTAAGATTTCCACCTTTTCAGGAGGAGGAAAAAAAAAAGCAGAGAGAAACCCAAGATTATTTTGAAATAATACAGAGAACCAGGAAGGCGCTTTTATCTTCCTTCCTTTCTTCCCTAGAAACTTGAACAATCTTGCAAAGAAACCGAATTCTTTTATGAACGTTTTGTGTTATTAGAAGTAAAAAAAATAATAATAATAAATAAATTGCTCCAAAGGATGAGTGAGTCACTTTACCTCAAATCAATTAGTAATAAAGGACGTTTTACACTATAATAGTTTAAAGCAAATATTGATTTCAGGATTATTAATAACTTATTTAATTAGCAATGCCCAAATAATGCGTGTTGAATGACTAATAATCAAACATTCGGGAAGCATGGTTTAACATATATTTTATATCACAGTAAATAAACTTAAGCCTGCCTCCCGCTCAAGAGGTCCCGAGTTTGAATCTTGGTCAGGGTGAGTTACCTGGATAAGGTTTTTATCCGGGGTTTTCCCTAATCCTAAATGACGAATGTCGGGAAAGTAAGCTCCATGGACCCTGGGTCCATTTGAGCATCATTTCACCCATTCCATTCATCGTCCGATGTCTTAAAAAGTTAAAGGGCGTAAATTGCAAACAATAAATAAACTAATTGATTAAAAAATAAACTTAAATTGATTGTGAAAATCGAATAATGCTGGTCCTTATGTATCTTTCGGGTGGGAAACTTTACTTTATTACATACTTTACACAAAACTAGCGATTAGCTGTCCCTGAGGAGGGGGAGGGCAAACAGTGCTGCATCTATACAGGGATAGTCAATGAATCAACTCTAGAGCAGTGCTCTGACAAAAGGTTGCAAAAAGAACAACCTACTGGTACTGTTTCGTTTTATTCAAGCGGTTTTACCAGTTTACCTCTATAAAGGAACAAATGTTACTTCTCAGAAGATTGGAATACATCAGTCATAAAGAGAAATAATGAGCCTATATCATCCCAAAACTCTTATCCGAGAACTTCAGAAGAGCGAACAAAGCATGGATTGTGTCGTGAATGATAAATGGACAATCTTGAGCAGTGCCTCCATGCCCCCACCGCGATCATCCATTGTCAGGACTGATGGATCCTGCGTTAAGATGGAATCCAGGTCAGGGATCAGCAGTAATCATTTGCTAGTCTAATGTGGACAGTCTGCCCACGGGAAGGTTTCACTCTCGTTAACGTGGTACGGTGATGAATGATGGGACGAAAAGGTTCAGGGGTCAGAAACATGTTAAACGAACAGTTTATCAACAGCTGGCACTCGAACTACACGCTTTTGCTTCCGCAAATATAACCTCGAAATTGGTGAAATCGCTTACTCGACATATTTTAAAATGGGTTTCAATTTCAGCATGGTCTCCTTCGTTATCCGAAGAAATTAGCCTGTAATATTTAATTCGAGATTGCTTAAGGGCACCTTCTTGTTTTTATCTAATTGTTCTAAGTCTTTTTCGAATTCTTATATTCAGCAACTATAAGCATAATTTAAACTTAATGCAAATATATTCCAAGAAAATTGTTTTATTTCTCTTGTATTGTACAAATCCTAAAAATCATAGTTTTAAAAGCACAGAAATATTATCATACTTAAACGCTAATTCCCAAAGCGTAAATGTTACGTTTGTTTCAGAACTAAACCTGCAAACTTGAAAACACATTTGTTAAAATTTATCCTCAGTGGTAGTATTAATGTTACATCTTGTGTGACTTTTGCCAGCTTTATAAGTTTGAGTTTCTGCTGACAATTTGAATAAGAATACTTACAAACTATATAGTATGGGACAAAAATGTGTGAGCCCGCCTCGATAGCATGATGGTAGCATGTCTGCCTCACGTTCAAGAGGTCCCGAGTTCGAATCTCGGTCAGGGTGGGTTACCTGGATAAGGTGTTTTCCAAGGTTTTCCCTTAACCTAAAAGAAGAATGTCTGGTAGCTCTAAGCTCCATGGACCCCGGGTTCATTTCAGCATCATTTCACCCATTCCATTCATCGTCCGATATGACTTAAAGTTGGAGGATGTAAATTAAAAAAAAATGTGAACAAAAATGGGTGAACAGTAAAAAAAAAGTCAATGTTGAGTAAAAGGTAGTGGAATAAATACAAGTCATTAGACCACGTTTTCTTGAGCATTTAAATAATCACGTGTTGAAGCCTTAAAGCTCCCAGCGCAAACGTCATAATGTGTAATTAAAACTACAGGTTCAAATTATATCTAGAACATTAAAACTAATTTTTAATTTTACGAAAATGTTCAGAAAATTAGTCAAATGAGCACTTAAGTTGGAGTACAAACACAAGCGATTTCACTTCGAAGGAAAAATATCTGATACCTAGTATTTTGTTGTTTTATTTATAAATTTCGTTTTATCTTCTGTGGCATAAGGTCATTACCAAGAAATTAATAGAATCTTAATATTATTTATTTACTGTCGCTTAGCAAGATACATTGCGATATATGTACAAATAAGAGGGAAAAAAACATTTCAGACCAATGCATCATTGTACTACTTGTGACACTGCATTTTTTCCTAAAATTGTGAATCATTAGTACTTTTTGGAGAGATATTAAACACCTCGCATTCATTATTCATTGCACAGTCTGCGGAGGATAGGCATTGATTCCGATTAAAGAAGAATTTCCCAGCTGGTAATCGAGCCCGAGGGTCGCAAGTTACAAGCCGGAACACTAAACACTCGACTACAGAAGCAGTCTCCAGTAGCAATCATTTCGAGAATGTAAATTGTACTACTTAGTATGGGTGGCAACGTACTACAACCTTGTGTTGTCGACTCTAAATTCCACATATCTGTAGTAATGGAAACCAACTCGGCACGGTCTCTTGAGCATATTGGCGGATATATACCTCAGGTGCACCTTGACACTAAACGATAAGAGAAAACTGGCACTTGTATATACGATCACCGGCTTGTATTCTCTCCAAAAATTCCCAAACTTATACTTCTGAACAGTTATTTAATTTTTTTTTTTCTTGGAAAGTCTTTACCTGTTAAACAATCAACCCTTTTGCTAAAAGGGTATAGCCCACGTCATGCATCTTCCTTGAGAGAACTCAGAGTTTTGAGTAGCTAAGCTGGAACAGATGACCGAATGTACTTCCACTGTCGCCAGATCTTGATTTCTTTACCTTAGAATGGCGAATGTGCATTCTTCATCGCGGAAGTAGATGAGTGATGCGGACAGGCTCCTTAATAGCAAACGAATGCATTCTATTTCTGCATGCCTGGTATGTCATTTGTAACCTTGCAAACGTCTCGATAAAACGCATGTCTTCACACTCTATAGAGATTGCACGTTCTTCTTCGCTGATTTCTGACGAGTATAGTGTCACAGATTTTTTCAGGTAGCACTAAATGACGCACGGTTGCTTAAGAAATACAGTCATTTGAAGACGCTGAAGCCTCGATCACCAAAGCTAGGAAAGGGAAACCTGCAATACAGCAAGCGTCAGATAAGCCTACCGCTACAGCCTGCATCCCGTTTACCGGCAATCTATCCGGCAGAATCAGCAGAATTCTCGCCAAATACAACATCAGGACCATCCACAAGCCACCTCCGAAGATTAAACATCTGTTGAGGCCAGTAAAAGATAACTGGACTTCCAAGTTCCGGGAGTGTACCGCATTCCCTGTGAATGTGGGACACCGTATATAGGACAAACCGGAAGGAACATCACTACTAGAATAATCGAACATGAATGAAGCATTCGTTTAATGCAACTTGAAGTGTGGGCTGGCAGAGCATTGTTTTGATAGCGACCATAGAACCAATTTTCGGGAGACGACCATCTTGGCAAAATGCAACAGTTACTGGGAGCGGAGAGTTAAGGAAGCCTTGGTGATTTCCTCTGAAAGGAGCATGCTTAATCGTGATGCTGGATTTCAGTTCAGCTCCTCTTGGAAACCGGCCTTAAAAATGGAAATCCGTCGAATTAAGAAGCAAAGATCAATACAGCTTGATAATCAAGTTAAGTAATTACGTTTCTTTGACACAATTTTCTATACACACGCCATCTCCTGACCTGTCATTTAATTTACTGAAAACAGTCTTTTGTTCAGTAATGCGAATTTTGATAGTGTTTTGTCTTTGTTTATAGTTGTGTTATATCCAGTATTTCATTTGTGGTTATAACATTTTATAAATATCCTGATGATGGGAGAGATGTACACTCCCGAAACGTTGATATCTGACCATCTTTTCACCTGGCTGGCTGCCCGAGAAGAAAGTGAGCGTACAGTCATTTTGTCTGGTTTCATGGTCAGGGAATAAAAATTGGCAGAATCACACTTATGTTTCTAGTTCATATATGATTGTTATATGATTGTCATATGATTTGCCATCGTCAGATGTCTTCTACACCACAATAAGACTGTCAATATGGACACAAACGATCATTATAATATATGGTAATCCAATTGTGGGCTCCTTCCAAACAGGAAGCTCTCCAGTAAAAATGTTCTTGCGTGCTCACCTAACCTCATACCTAAATTCCTTTAGTGTACGGGGTTTTAAAGATACATTTTGTCTTTCAAAGAACCTTCTAACTAAACACCAGCAGCTATTCGGGAATTAGATATCACAAATCATTACTTAAAATTGTGTCATAAAATAGCTCTTTTATCTCAACTGATGATTTGGCGCCGGTATGTACTCTTAAGAATCTTAAGAATTCTGTCGAGCGATCGAAAAATCATCCTAAAACTAATCTCCGATATCGTTATGCAGCTGTTAAATTTTAACAAATGGACACGCTATTCTTCTTCTAGTACTTAACGCACCCCAAACTCTCATGATTTAGATCACAGCCGGGCATTTCAAGCAACAGCACAGGCGTCTGAAGCCCAATACTATTGTTCTGTGTTCAAGGTAATTTATTTAGCAATTTTCGAACCGATCGCTCTAAATTGGCTCCATTTTCACCTAGTTTATTTTCTATTAAAAGCTCTTAAAATATTTATCTAACGCCAAAATCTGAAGCTTTGAACTAATTCAAGATTGCATGCAGTTTTTTTTTTTTCCTTTTCTTTTAGGTGGTAATGCAGTTTTTTTCTAACTAGTTATATTTGCTAGCAAAAGAAATATAAACAAGTATTTTGAAAATACTACTCATACTGTGCTTTTAAACTTTTATTTCACCTACGTATAAAATTCAATTAAATCCTTACTTACTGAGCTTTAACACCGCCAAAGAGATAGTCATTAATTAAAGTAACACTAGAAAGGACTGTTGGACAGTTTTCTTGTATGAATTATTGTAGAGTCAAATCAAAACCAGTTCATAAAACAGCACTGTAAAATGCATTTGCTGCGGCAGTTAAATGCAAAGTCAGCGCATTGTCATAAGAATACTTTAAACAGCAGAAGGCGGGTCTTTAAAATCCTTCAAGTTTCTCCATTTTAGAACCTGAAACGAATGTATGGAATGTAGGCTGTGTCTGCTTCCATATCAGATCCTGAGGATTGAATATGCCCGCCTGCCTGCCCACTGTGGCCTCCTAACTGGGCAGGTCCAGCCTTGTTGACTGCAGCTTCTCAACTGCTCTGCTTAAGGCGCTTATTAAATATGCTACCGCCTCATAATATGCATCGCTAATTTTGTCCTCTACTGTTTTTCCAAGGCTAAGTTGAAGATTGTTCCGCTCTGGAAGAAAACTCTTTGTTTTTTATTTGTGTAATCTTAAGCTCAGGATCACCTTTTTTCTCTTTATTTTAATTGCTGCAATTTATTCAAGCGTTTCTCAACAAGGATATATCTGTGCATCATGTGAATTTCACTAAGGCAGATATTCCACAACTGATGCTCGAAAATGCACGCTTGATTAAATGGAAGAGGTACACAGGAGATGACGGGATCATAGACCTATTATCCACACTAGTGAGGAGTCTACTGCGTGTCAAGAAACTTACCTACATAAAAAACAACAAAAAACGTAACTCTTTTACGCTATTCTTTAAAGCTACGCCAAGTACATACACATTTACCATCGATGTCATCTTACATTATCTTATTAATGCAAGTCTAAGGTTTTTTTATTTAAACATAAAAAAATTTAACAAATGTTTAAGGGAAGTAATGTCGAAGTCTTCTAAGATTGCAACTCTAATGTTGCAAGGTCATTTCGAAATCTGGAGCAGTTAACTCGAAACATTTGATATTACTACTGGATATATATAAACTCGAGGGTACCTACCAGGACAGATCCTCACAGAGTGAAGACTGTCCCCCCCCCACCTCTGACAACCAGGGAATTATCGAGCTATCCCGAAACGGCGCCCGGCGCATCCGTGGGCCTTTCCATAGGGCAAGACCTAGAGACTAACAAGCCCCCCCCCCCCAACTGGTCCTGTGGACTTAAAACGGGATGGAAGTGGATACGCCACTTACGCGCGCCCACTCCAAAATGGGAAGGCTACCGATATGACCTCGGTGGGGCCGCCTGGTGATCTAGCACAGCTTCTGCTAGGCATGTTCGCTAGTACGCGGGAATATTATGGCTTCCCTTAACCCCGTCCGGAGACGTACCCGATCTCCCACGGGTATCGGGAACCACTGCCCCCTCGAGTCCAACCCAATCCGAACAACTCCCAATCATGGAGGGGCTCGAATGTACGGCCCGAGGCTCCTCTAGTAACGTAAGAGGTACCACGAGTGCTACGGTTTCGCAGCGCCCGCACCACGGCAGCTACGGGAAATTCCTATGGTATGTTAAATGTGGATGCATCATTTTCAGGTTATGAACACCAGCACGTATATTAAATTATACTCTGTTATTTTAAGTATAAAGGCCGCACCATGGCTGAATGGTTAGACCTTTTGGCTCTCACCAAGGTGGCCTAGGTTCAAACCCAAGCGACCGCAAAGTGAGATTTATGGTGGACAACATGGCGTTGGGGTGGGTTTTCTGCGCCCCCCCCCCCCAACAAGCATTACACCGATTGCTCCATCATCTTTCCTATCTCTCTCGTACTTCCACTTTCGGCGTTAGGCTGATCACCCATCCAGGAATCTCTTTGATCATGAAACGTCTAATCCTCAACCCGCTGCCTACGCACCTCGAGGTAGCGCGGTTCAAAAGGCCCTATGTTCCACTTAAAGAATTACAGGTATACTTTTATAGTTATTTACGGTACTTGCGAGGTAAGTTGATGTTTATCAGTGAGTGAAAACATTTAATACCCGACGTGTTGGCGCTAAACATAATAAACATCAAACACTACTGGTTCCATGTGAAATTTTATCCGTTACCTAAGAAAATATCGACTTGAATTATAAAAGTAGGACTGTTTGTTTCTTGTTTCACAGATAACTAAAAAAAAATATAACATCGCACTAAGCCATCTACGAGGTAATTGATAGTCAAAGAGATTATAATATATCTCAGAGACTATATTAGAGTAGGCGTTCCTGAAGAAGAGTGTGTTTTTGTCTCGCAAATTTTAACTTCATTCTTCTACTTGACTTGCTATATTTACTCTGGTAGATATACTTCAACTCTTTCCAGAGGTTTGTCATGTTTAACAGTAAAAGGCCTACTTTTCAGTAACAAAAGTATCGCGTAATGATGTGATTTTTCTTCTAATGGCAAATAAACCCTATAAAAGACATTCTGTATGAAATAAAAGCTTGAAAACCGTAGTTATAAGCTATGAGGATATTCATGCTCTGTCTCCTTGTTTTCGTAAAATTACGAAGTCTTTGACATTATAAAATGCAGAACTATTATGTATTTCAAATGGGAAGGTGTTTGTCCTTGAGCGCTACTAGGTGAGCAACCAATCGGAGTTCTGCGGTGTTGTATTGCATTCCCCCTAAGTGGTGTGTGAGGAATGCTAGCCTAATCAATCTGTATGAAATACTATTCGCGCTAGGACAAAAATTCACATTTTGCCAAAACTGATCCATGTGGAAGGCAGACAGTAATGTATCTAACATAACCATGAAAACCCCATATTTCTAGCTCTAATAGTTTTTCTAATACTAAATAAATAAACCAATATTACCTGTATTATAACAATAAATCACGACGTAAGCACTGTATGAACATCATTATTGGCTGGCATGTATGCCTGTAAGTATATTTGTAATTACTCAGAACTCAAACGTAAATGTTTGACATGACGTGATAATTCGAGCGAGAGGAAACAATAAATTTCCTGCTGCCCTGGCAGAACGTGTCTGGTCACATTATATCTTTGTTATGAATGGTTCGTAATTTCTATTTACTCTAGAGAGTTCCAAGTGGTTGGTGTGTATGTATGTACATATACTTTTAATTACTCAGAACTAAAATTTAAACCAGACATGATGGTTAAAAGAATTACTGTGAATATGTCAAGGTGTTAAATTCGAGAAAGAGCAAATACTTCATTTCCTGTTAACCTGTGGAATGCTGTATGATTATGCTTATGGATGAATGCTGGATGAGAAATGTTTATTTACTCTGGAAAGTTCAGATCAGTATCATTCAGTTGTTCTTACACAACAATAGAGTAAGAGTTAAATAGTGCAAGGGCTCCCTGCGGTGAAATTAATAGCGAGTCTAAAAGGCAGGTATTGCGACGTCAGGCTAGAAGTATTATTTTTAAGGTGTAGTTCTTCAAAAACTTTTTGGAAACAGAAACTAAAAATGAGTTATTGCAAAGAGTACTTCCGTTTAAAAACAACGAAAAAGTGTATCAGCTGGTTCATTTTGCAATTGAAATGGGACACTAGGTAATACGCCTCCCACCTTACCACTGCCAATATAATGCAATTAAGCTGGTGTGGGCTCAAATAAAAAGGGGGGTTGCAAACAGTTAGAGTATTTAAAAATATACATAATTTGCGAAAATGCTTTTTCCAATTTTGATTTTGGCAAATGCATCATTGTAAAAGTTTGAAAAATATAATTTGCTTACCATTACGTCTGCGCCAAGGAGACCTGCATGTTGTATGAGTGTGCGAGAGAGAGGGAAATATAAAAGGAGTGGGGTAACAAGCTGGCAACGCTGAGTGTGATACGGCATCTGATTAACTGGACTCCAGAACTCTTCCCATTTGAAACACATAATAGGCTTGCAGTTTCTTTCAGATTGCCAATCCCAACTGGTAAATCTCATGAGGTAAGAATTTGCAACGCTGTGAGGCTGATTTTTCGAAACTACAGGCCTTTCACAATTTCAACAGAATTCTGGTTTAATTTCTTCTTAATATCCATGTTTTTGCTTATGTGTTTATACATATTCTTTTTCATAAACTTACTGAGTTGTTATTAATTCTTTCAAATAATTTTCCACTCAAATTTATTCAAGCTTGAGATATATGATCAATAACGGTGCCCATTAGAGCAAAGTTGTTTTTAAACCTGTACTGAGACTCTAGCAGGTACATAAAGGAAGAATAAATAAGCGCAGCAAAACAACTGCTATTTAACTATTCCACACAGCTTGGAGGGCAGTAAAAGAACCGACAAATGCTTCGTGCTTCTGCTAATTGCCAGAGTTTACGCTCTAAGTGATTTCGAAACAAAGAGTTGCTCCGCTGCCCACTTGAGTAAATGGATTGCTTTTGGCGAGGTAAGCCGTTATTATTCATACACAACTATGTCTCTGCGGCTTGTTAAGGAACACAAGGCCTACATGTGGGCCATCAAGCGTGCTGCAGCGTTACCGTTGTTAACGTCACATGCGCCACCTACAGCTCTGCCCTCAGCGACTTCGTCGAGCAGCTTGCAACATCCTGACTGACGCGTAATCGGCGACTTTTGATTTCTGTTCAACAAAAATAAAGAGATAGTAAATAATATTAACATTTCTCAGCTCTTAATGCTCAAACAACGGATTAAACGTTTTTATGTGCGGCCGGAAATGGAGTAAGTAACCTCAAACACAACGGTGAATTTCAAATTAGGAATCCCATCGACAGAAGTGCTTGTCGATTTACTGTAAGACGACGCTGTGAATATTTAATACTACCTGGCGCCCCCATCAACGGAAGTGGGTTTATGTGTAAGATAAACGTGCGTTTGGGAGGTAATGATAACTGTGAGAATGAAACAAATTTCATTGAAGACGATGCTCTAACTGTCCAACTAACACATGTATTGTTTACGAGGTGCTCCTGTTTCGAGTAATAGAAGCCTAAATCGAACGCTGGTCTTGATCAGCTTTGAACAAAGCAACGTTTTATTAAGTGTAGAAAGAATGAAAGAAGCAGAACGATCCATCTCCTGTTTCTCTAAAAACAGTAGCATAATCTTTCGAATTTGGTACAATCTTTTAAATTAGTACTCCTTTACATCACACTGACGCCATCGAAACAGTATTGATATAGTGACATCGGAAATCTCATCCGAAAAATTTCATAAACGTTAACGACAAACCAGCAAGTACAATTATTATAATTTACATCAAATGCACGCTGCTTGCTTGTCACTGCACATGAAAGTGCCTTGGACAAACAAGAAATAAAGTTAAACAAGATGTGACAAGATATGGTTCGCATCTCACCGACAGCTTCACAAGCGTTTGCGCGATGAAAAATGCTTAAGATATGAACTCGCGTGTGGTATTTCATCCCAGTATTTCTTAAATTCAAAAGACAATATTAACTCTGGCTTTCATTTTAAAGTATTTTAATTTCACACAAGAACAGCCAATCTTTAACAAACCTTATTTACTAGTTACGAGCAATTGAAGTTCAGAATTCAACTTACAGAAATTAAATATGACGAGACCTTATCATTTCCAGAGAACTAGATACCGTTATTGAACTGCATCTTTCCATTGAAGAGAGAATAACATTGCAAAGTACTTCTAGTGTGGAACAATACTACAATCACAAACATTTTAACGAGATATTAAGAAAATGCATATTGCACGAATTAGAGATGCAATAAGCACATATAACTCCTTACTAATCAATTAGACAATCTGCATCACAATCTTGATCAATGTGTATTTAAGAGTTTATTTTAATGTTATGAATAAATTGTACAATGCGCTATATCTAAACGCAATTATAAGTGTAACAATAAATTTTCTTAAAACTGTTCTTTTTTTCCCATATAATTTTTGCTATTAAGTTATTGCATCCAATTAGTCCTCCTTTAATAACTCAATCATTTTTTCCCTTTACCTAACATGGTACATCAGGATATCCCAGTCGAGTTCACTCGTATGGACGATAGAAATGACACCCGTATATTCTTGCATACCCATTACTATACTCACAGGGGAAAAGGTTTAAGAAAAGGAAGCTGAAGATATGAACTGAAATGCCTAACAACCCCCCCCCCCCCCCGCTCTTTCAGTCACAGTTCCCCTAAATTAGCGGCATTATGTGATGTGATATCTTTATTGTGCATATTCCGAAATTTTACAATTTACAACTTTTGGCTACATTTATTTGTCGTTACCTTGTTGCTGCCTTGTCTTGCATGACATCCTGATCTTTTGCTCTGCCAGGTAGCTCTTAACCTCCATACCTCCTTTATCACTTAATTAGTCCCCTTCTTCTCCCTCCTCTTCCTTTCTTACATTTTTTTTACATTTCTGGCCTATTTTTCTTTTACTTTCTGCAAGAACTCACCAATACTTCTTACCTTCTTTTCCTCTCTGCCCATTAACATTTTATAGCTACTATCCTCCTCTCTACTATCTCCCATTTTTCTTCCCAAACCTTTTTCTCTCCATATTGCAACCTCCTCGCATTCTGTTACATAGTATTCTATGCTTTCTTTTCTACCACACAATTCACAAATTCTCTTTTCCCTACCTCTTATCCCTCTTAGAAATATTATTCCTGTTCTCATCCATGCTAACCCTTCTCTCTCTTGCCTATTACAGTAATCTACATATGCTTCTCGTCCCCAATTTCTTTTTATTTGCTTCTAAAATTGTAATGATTTCATATTTTCTAGACTTCCCCATATTTCCTGTCTATCTATATCTTCTATTCTGCATTTTACTAATTTACCCACATAGCATGTATTCCTTCCCTCTACTCTCCATATATCTCCCATTCCTATTTTTTCCATAATTCCTCCACCAACTATTTGAGTTCTCTAATCTTTTTTACTGTCTCATGCATAATTTCATAATTTCCCCTTCTTCTTTAACCAAATAGCTATACCAAAATTGTATTATTCTTTCCCCAAGTTACATTCTGTCGACTTCGATATCCTCTCTACTAAGCCGGCGAAGGGAGATTGCTTAGCATGGCTTCGGAATGGAAGTAAAGTCGTCAGTCCAGTATCGTAGATTTAAATAAATTCCGCAAATAAAATAATAAAATAACCTCAACCCCGTCAAAGAGGTTTCTCAACAAAATTCTACGCCCAATACAAAATATAATATACCGAAAACCGTAGCAGTTAAATAACGCCCAAAATAATACAACAAACAAGAAAACTCAAAATTTCACTAAGACTTTCCAGGTAATTCATAGTTTGGTAGTCCGGCGATTCAGTAACACCTCAGGCATAACTACATGTTTTTGTACGTACAGCTCCAGTTGAGGATGATCTAAGAAACCCCCCAAAATGCCACTAGCAAACCAAAAAAGGCTCTTGACCCAATACAAATGTATAAGTATGGTTCCAGCAAATCCGCGACGGAAATATAATCCTGGAAATAGCGTCAATAAATATTAAGATCTCATACGCAACGTAACATTGGCGTAAGGCGCAAAATGGCAGGCGTGAGGTACAGACATCAGAATGCAGCCGTAGATGTTACGTACGAGGGTGGTTCAAAAAGTAAACCACCTATTTTTTACTCTTAAATACGAGGTGAAAACTTTGAATTTGGCGCAATTCCTCAAACCATCTTCTCCAATCCCCTGCAGCAGTAAACTTCCTAAGTCAACAGGTGGCAGCACTGCATCCTCTTGCAAAATGGCTGACATCGACATTCGTATTAGACAGCGTTCTGTGATTGAATTTTTTACTGCGGAAGGTGAAACGCCAATTCGCATTCACGGAAGGCTAAAAAATGTGTATAGTGATGCAACGGTGGATGTCAGCACTGTTAGATGATGGGTTCGTCGCTGTAACGAAGCTGAAGGGCAAACACCATTGGCAGATGAAAAGCGAAGCGGCAGGACGGTGACTGCAGTGACTCCATGCAACATTCAGCGAGTCGATCACATCATTCGTGGTGATCGCCGGGTAACAACAGGTGAATTGTGTCGTATTACCTCCCTCAGTAAAGGCAGTATGATGACAACTGGGTTACTCAAAAGTTTGTTCACGTTGGGTATCAAGAATGTTAACCGCCCAAAACAAAGAAACAAGTGTGCCTCCGCACACTTGCAGCGCTTCAATTTGGAGGGAGAGGAGTTTCTGGAAAAAATTGTTACTGGAGACGAGACGTGGGTTCAATTTTTGAACCGGAATCAAAGAGGAAGTCAATGGAATAGCATCACACAACGTCACCGAAGAAAAAAAAAATTCAAACTCAGCGGTCGGCAGGGAAAGTTATGGCAACAGTATTTTGGGATGCAGAGGGTGTGCTTATAATTGATTATTTGGGGCAGGGATGCACAATAAATTCTGACCAAAACGTCAGAAGTCTCAAAAAGCTGAAAGCACGTCTTCGCCAAGTTCGCCCAACAAAAACTATGGCGGATGTTGTTCTTTTGCATGACAATGCAAGACCACACACCAGCCGTTACACCACTGCAGAAATTGAGAAATTGGGATGGCAAGTCTTATCTCACCCCCCATACAGCCCTGACCTGGCACCATCAGACTTCTATCTGTTCGGGCCACTAAAGGAAGCTCATCGTGGGATTCATTTTGAAGATGAGGAGTCTATGAAAACGTCCGTGCGTCAATGGCTTAGGAAGCAAGACCGTGTGTTTTACCACACTGGAATACATGACCTAGTTAAAAGGTGGACCAAAACTGTGGAAAAGGACGGGGATTATATTGAATAGTGACAAATTAATCGTCAATGTTTTAGTTTTCAAGCCATGTAAATTGGATTCAATTTTCTTGGCAATTAAAAGAGAGAGAGAGAGAGAGAGAGAGAGAGAGAGAGAGAGAGAGAGAGAGAGAGAGAGAGAGAGAGAGAGAGAGAGAGAGAAAGGAGGCATTACTTTTTGACCCACAATCGTAGTAATCTTTGTACGGGTTTCTAAATCGTAAATAGCATGTGAAAGCATTCCGAACTTGCCGCAAATTTCAAACTGAAAAATACAGTATATGCAATAAGAAATTTCATCCAACATTACCTATACAGGGTGAGTAAAAAGTATGCAACGATGCCTGTAGCCCTGCTGTTGCAACTCTAAGAAGTGGTATTTTTAGAAAAGCTGTGAGATATCAACATGCCCTCACATTACTATGATTACAAATAGTTGTGTGTGTGTGTGTGTATGTGTGTGTGTGTGTGTGTGTGTGTGTGTGTGTGTGTGTGTGTGTGTGTGTGTGTGTGTGTGTGTCTATGTAAATGACATTTCTTTGTGCACTTTTTCAGTCCTCAAGTCTCAGAACGTACAAATACCCTTTCAAACCCCAATTTAAATTTATTAGGAGCTTGAGCAAAGGAAAACACATCAGTAGGTTTTGAATTAAACAATACAGTAGGTTACTTCAATATGTGGCTTTGGATTCAACAAATACATACAAAAGCTAAACTATTAAGGACAACAATGCTTACTTCATTGCAACATCTTCCTGAAAGCTGCTCATGGCACAACTTACAGAAAGACAAGTTAATATAATAATAATGATCGGATATGGTGGTAGAAGGAGGACCCAAGAAGAGGTTTGTGTCTTGTTTAATGAAATGAATCCAGAACTAAGGATTACTCATTCTACAGTAAGCAAAATTATGGAAACGTTCAATGAAACTGAAAGTCTTAAAAATAACAAACAAAAAAAAAAAAAGGCATCTACTTGTACGTTCCCATTAAAAAGTCACGCTCTATTCACAATCATAGTAATGTGAAAACATGTTTATATCTTGCAGCTTAAAAAATACACTCAAAAAAGTATATCAGCAAAGTTAAAAGCATTTACCACACTTTTTACTTACCACACATCGAAGTTTGGTGTAAACATTTTATAAACTAAATAAATAAAGCCTGGCGCGACAGCCCCAAGAGGGCCAGGGCCTACCAAACCGACTGCCGGCCTCACGCCCACTTACACCATCATCCAACCGATACGGGAAGATGTGGTCAGCATCTCGGCATCCCCCAGCCGGAATGTTGGTTTTCGTGATCAGGGCCGCTTACCTAGCGTAAGCGCCTCACTTTCCTCACGATGCTGAGTGGATACCGGTCCTATACCCGGGACTTAAAATCCGTACCCCACGAGTGGTATGGAAACCGGGCCGCTTTCCGTGGACAAGGACCAAGGTATGCTCTCTTAGCCCGCTATGCCACGGCGCAGCACGTTAACATTTTACCGATGCTCAATTCTTCATCTAGGCCTACTGGTCTTAAAGTCGGGGGTTCAAATCTGATAACAAATCGATTGTTTTTAAGCATGTACTAGTAGTATCCGACAAGATGAAATTCCAGTACACCTGTGGGGCTGGTATAATTCTGGTAACTGATAGCATGGTTAACTAATACATATTTATAACTAAGGAAGAAAACGGAAATCTGAGGGCACCTGGCCAGCCTCTCTGCTTAAAGCAATAAAATGGGTGGCGCACAGTTCCACGTTGGCGCGACAGTTTGAAGCAAATTGTGGTTAGCGCAGGGTAAAGCAATGAGGTTTCTCTCAGGGTATGCGTGGATATGTATGAGTAAGGATGGTTCTAATAACACTGGAATGCTCGTTTCAAACTGATTTAATGACTGTTTCTTTTTATAACATCAAACTCGAAGTTGCCGACCAAGGGTTACCAATATCACTGTTCAGAGTTACTGTATGTGGAATACTTATTACTAGATAAAACTTAATTCGTTCTTCACGTACATAAGAACCGACAAATCTTCTCTCATCACTTCTGGTCTGCCTTGCCCAAGATAGAACCAGATAACTGCCTTAATCGGCCTCAAGCCGCGGACTGTCTGTCTTCACACTATGCACAGCTGTGCGTGGGTGT
This sequence comes from Mantis religiosa, assembly GCA_030765055.1. Taxonomy (NCBI): domain Eukaryota; kingdom Metazoa; phylum Arthropoda; class Insecta; order Mantodea; family Mantidae; genus Mantis; species Mantis religiosa. The sequence continues at coordinate 111,857,541 of CM060954.1, read as the reverse complement.
GCAACTTTCACTTCTGAAGCCTTGTCTTTTCACATAACGATTCCCTTTGTGACTATTTTGTCCATTGTGATTATTAGTCTCGGTCATTCCATTATTAAGGGTCCAAAGAATACCTTTTCAGTCAAGTGCTTATCCTTTAGAACCCTGCTGAGAACATTGTTTCTTACGTTTCTTTTGTTGAAACACTACTCAGTCCAATTGCTATTCGACTCAACTGCACGTGAACGCGTTTCACACAAATATACATTCCTTTGAAATCCATTACATTGCATCCTTTAATTTCGATATCATGCTTGCAATTACATTGATATACTTTATAGAAAAGTAGTTGGCATTTGTCATTTACAATCATGACATAAGTACCCGAGGCTGTGAAAGTTTTATACAATTCTAAACATTTTCAATACTTCCCAGCTTCATCAGAAAGGGCGGAAAGAGAAAAGCCAGCAAACAGAAGTGTGGCTCTCCCGCGATGACAGCCCTTAATCATCTGCTCAATTAGCGACACCAAATTTAAAACTGGCGGTGTCACGTATGGTCGTTAAACATGTCGCTTTTGATTACCCGTAACGAGTAGATTGCCTCCGCGCACGATATACGGAAAAGTGTTAAAACAAAGTGCGTTATCACGCCTTCAACCGCCCTGCCGGAAATGACAGTTTACTACTTGTCTGGTACATCATTAACCGAAATGCAGAGAGGACCCCACCAGTTATTACCGCATTATGTCTCCAAGCATGCGATGTGAATACGTGTTAAATGTCTTTCCTTATTCGAGGTACCGACAATGCAGTTTTTGGAATTTCTCCAAAACGCTATCTTTTTTTAGCCATACACGTTATATGTATTTATTACTATCTAAACCTGCAGCTATGCAAGATTTTTCCTAGACTACAATCCTTTAGAAGGACGATTTTCGGGGTCATGATAACACATTACAGCACCTATAAATTATTCATCCAAACTACAAATTAAGTACCAAAAGTGTTGTTTGTATTATTATGCAGCGTAAATTTCTGTTGCACGGGTGCTGCGATGTTCCACGATTATTTTATCGAAGCTGAATTCTGGAACTTATCTCGGCTGCTGTTGTGTTAACATGATATCCAATTACAGGGTTTCGGTCACAGATGAGAAGTGTGGTGGATTTGTGTGAAGATGTTAATACTTTCTTTCCAAAATGTATTTTTGATTTAGTTAAACCGTTTGAAATGACTTTTTAAACACTTAACAAATAACTTTTGGTGAACGTCGATATTATATATTTAAAAAAATAATTATGTAGCTTTCGCTATGTTTTATGCACCGCGTCAGTTTCTGCAGACTTATAGACACACACGGGCACGCCCGCCTTGGTAGCGTAGATGGTAGCATATCTGCCTCACGTTCAAGAGGTCCCGAGTTCGAATCTCGGTCAGGGTGAGTTACCTGGATAAGATTCTTTCCGGGGTTTCCCTTATCCTGTAAGACGAATGTCGGTATCTCCAAGCTCCATGGAGCCCGGACTCATTTGAGAATCATTTCATCCATTCCATTTATCGTCCGATATGTCAACATTGGAGGACGTAAATTAAAAAAAAAAAAAACACGCACGCACACGTCCGTTATTTACCCCGGTTAAGCGCAGAAGAAAGAAGCTAGCTTCAGCCAATTTCGTGCTAATGAACTGTCGTTGCTATGGCAAGTCAACATATTTCTATTGGTCCACGTTGCATCCAATTATAATTATGTTGAAATATTTAATAATATTTTTAAACTGTTTCTTTCAAATAATTTCTCACGCTGCTTAACACTCAAAATAATACCTCTTCTAAATACACGTTAATTTTATTGTTATTAAAATCATAACTAATATTCAACTTCCATTTCTTCTATTTATCAGACACTTTCACTCTTTCCCTTTTCATCTTAAACCTCGTTTTATATCCAATACAATCACAAATTAATTTGAAATAAAATTGAACCTAAAACAACTGTTTCAATTCCCTTTAAACATTTACATGCTCTGCAGCAGCAAAAACGAGTGTATCAAAATTTGGCAAGCAATGAAAACTTACTGTAGTAAATTATTCTAAACAAATTGCAATATGTAATGCATAATAAAACTTGGAAGTATATCATTTTAAATATTTTCTGTTCATTACTCCAAATACAGAAAAAGGTGGATAACAAATTTCACTATAGCAAGGCAGATGGAGCTGGAAATTATTATTATTGTTATTAATATGGTTATAAAGGAAATATAGGCAAAATTCTAGCACTTGAAAGTGTTCTCTCTAAAGTATGTCATCCTCTGTGATCTAGGGATAACAGACTAGCCTCTGGCTCCGACATTGCGGATTCAAACCCAGAGCTGAGCAATGGATATTGTCACTTTGTGGGTTCTTAGAATTAAAAGGCCGAGTTGCAGAAATAAAAAATCTCCTTTATTTTCGTAGAAATACTCTTATAGATTACAGCAGCATTACGTTATGTGCACCATCAGTCTACCAAGGTCGATCACAATAACAAACAGTGACAGCAGATTACATCATTAGCTCTCGTTACAATAACACTTCCAGCTGTCTCTCGTTCACAACAATGTTTCACAACTGTCTTTGCAATAATACTCTCAGCTGTTCTCTCTGCTTACTCACTCTATTTACAACTACTCACTTTGCGAGCCGTCACGTCCTTAAATACCTAATTCGTAATTCTAGATTCTTCTAAAATAAACCAGAACCCGAACAATCTCTATCAGTCCAGAAATTTACGGAAGAATAAAGAAACCAAATATTCTATTACATTCCAGAAGCGTACCATAACCTATGCCGGCAAGTCCTTTACCTCAGTTATCTTGCTTGCCGGCGCTTGTTTACAATAGCCGCGCTATCATTAACTGCTTAGCAAGGCTCATTATTACCATGAAACTATCCGCCGACTGTTTTCTTATTTGTGCCGAAACTTTTGTGCCTGTTGCCGTGACAATATTTTCGGAAGTAAAAATTTTTAGCATGCCAGAGTCACACATTTACAGCACGTCAAAGAACCTCAAGCCTAATAAAGATGCCTCTCAGGCTTTTATAACCAATACAGAATGGGACGCTGTGATCCACAACAATTAAAGGGGGTCCATAGTTTAAAACGGAATCTCTGAAGCATGGCTCAATGTTCAAAGACAAAGAAGCTTTCGTGTTATTCTGTACACACAACCAAGGTAGAGGTTTAGCTAATTCAATAAACATTTAAATACAATTCGGCAGAGTCATTTCTACACATTCAACAAAAATGAAAAAAAAAAAAAAAAAGAAAAAAAAATTGGTTAGAGGAAATTACTGCTTGGAGATGAACATGAACATCAGTGATAAGTGAAGCCTCTATCCCGTAATGAAGAGCTATATCTTGCAAATCCTTTTAAGAGAATCTGTATGGATTAATTGGATCAGATTTAAACAGTCTGACTGCCAGTTTCAACTGAAAGTTTTCAAAATTAAAGCTACTATCCTGAAGAGGTAAGGAATAAATAATGAAGATGGACATTCTTGCACCTATAGTGTTCCATAATGCATTTTCTTCTCTCGCTCCGAGCTCACAAATGACACATTAATCTTATCCCTTCTCTCTGGCTAAATTTGTAGATTAAACCCTTTATTTGGAAACTGCTAAGTTAGATTTTTGTATGGAACCTTTCTGTCATATACCATTTCTGCTTTAGAAATTTCAAGGGAAGCTTTGCCATGAAGAATTAAACACACTTCTTTGTGAATATCCCTTATCTATTTACAGAGTCAAGCTGCTCATCGGCCATGTTATTTTGCACCGGTAAAACGCAGGGACTGGCCCACCGAGTTGCGCAATGGTTTCAGAAAATAAAAAAACTCCAGAGGAATGATTTCTTATCTAATTCTAGCATTCTATTTACTGTTTGCTTCACTATGCCATTTACCTCCACTTCTAAATTAATGCTAGTGCCAGACTTTTGAGGTCAAAATCAATGGTGTGTCGTTGTGGTAAATGCCTTCCAGTCACTCAAATCAGGAGGTTCCAAAGCCCTTCCCTTTCGCCATTCACCTAGCCTGCCCTTGCTTCATAATTATGTGGATTCAAACATATAAGAAATTGACTCATCCGGGGATGTGAGATACACATATATGGCATTTCTGCTAATATTAGAAAAAGAAAAGGGCACGTTTGGCCCAATAGTACTTATCGCATGGTTTGTTGCACAGATAGTGCATTACTGCTTTTTAATCCATAATTTCCGTTTTTTATGCAATTTCACTTCATGGACATATGCGAATTATTGCAGTACCAACTAAGGGTTTTCATGTGCAAACGTTTGTGGAACCGACTTAGTGGAAATACCTGTAAAGTCTGGTGTGACGCTCCACAAACAGATGAACGCGTGCTTATTCTTAGTTTTAAAGAAACGAGGTCCTTACGCTAGATTTTGTAGTCAAAAGGGATGTCTTTTAACGGCAGAAACTTTAGATGGATTTGAAACAAATTCAGAAGGCTATCTCAATTTTTCTAGTTTCTCTCAAGAAGAAAAAGGCATTTCAAAACAATAAGCCCAAGTGACTATTAAAGAGTTTAACTTGAAATATAGTTTATACAAAGGTGAGACTGTATCATGTTAAGCTTTGGTTTTCATCTCCATCAACATATAATTTGCGGACGGGTTAACAAAAGTTTTACGTACCATGGGGCACAGGGAAATCCCCTCCACCAAAAGCTAACCACGTAATTCAAACCCACCAATGTTTGAATTGGTATCTCTTGAACGTGATGAAGAGATGTTCAAATGAAGAGTAGATACATACTTGTACAACTAATTTTGCATTAGGTAATACGTTCAACTGAGGGCAATAATTCGATGACGTGTAAGCTCCATTTATAATGACATGGGTATGATGAGAAAAACACGTCCAATTGGGTACTAGTATATCAGTTTTTAACATAAACAATACACAACTAATTAACTTTACTGTCAGAAACACGTCTACAAAATAATCTTAGAATTACTTTACCAGAGGTTGTTTCACTTCCGCCACCGCAAGCCAGTACAACGGGCTGCTGCTACTTACCTGGAACAGAAAACATAATTGTTATTATTATGGCAGGAAGAAAACAAACCGTATATGCCACTACATGATTACGGGGCACAAGCCATAAAAGTGTGCCTGAAATACACGATTCGACATCCCGCTCTCATGCAAAACATTTTGCCTTCAGGCTGATAACTTGATTCAATCAGTGCACGCTCTGAGGACTAATGAAGGATCATTCTCCCTTCAATGCACTCGGGGTAATAAAACCACTAGTTTCGGCCTCGTTGTCTAGTTTTAACATGTTCTTTCATTTTCAGATACAAAATCTAAGGCAACAGCAGCATACGAACACCACGTAAATACTGGACAAAAATACAGAGTTCCCTGTATACTTCTGTGAGTTCTACATGTAAGTAGAAAAATTCATTCCAGTGTTCATATACTACATTTTCTCCACCAATATTCAGAGATGTTATGTTAAATTTGAATAAAGTGTCAGAAAGAAGGGTTATGCTTAACCCTTAATATATTTCTTAGATTAGATTGATTTGCGTTCAGTAGGTTCACTTGTAGCCAGAAAAGGCTGTGAACAATGAACATGTCCAGAGGTATAAAGTTTAATAGCATATATTGTGACTTTGTGGGTTCGTGAAATAAAAAGTCGAGGTTACAAACACAAAAAATTGCACTTTATTTTCGTAGCAATACACTGTTCACAATTACAATTTAATGTACACAATTAGTTGATTTTCCAATATCAATCTACACGTACGCTCGACGCTACTTACACAACGCACGCCATAACAACACTACTCTCAACTGACTGTCGCTTCCGGTATTGATCGGCCCCGAAGTTTCTCGATTCTCCTTTTATGGAGGGGGAAACATTCTCGAAGCTTCGTGCAACTTCGAGCAGTAGGAGGAGGGGTAAACGAAGACCCAGCCATCCCTCCTGTCTCCCCTCCCTTCGCCGGCCTTCATTTATTGCTCGGCATCGCGGGCTTGTCGTTTGGGTAACAATATGGAAAACAAAGCAGGGATAATTATATATGATACAAAATGAAACACTTTAAACCAGCTTTCACTTGGCTTATGCCAGTACGTCTCAACCTTTTTGCAATGGATACCCTTCATTGTTATTTATTAAATACATATACATTAAAAATAAACTTTCAACTTGCATCAAATATTTATTAGCAATGATTTGTCATTGGAACAGTTAGATACTACTTACAGAGCTACAGAAGCATTATCAGGATAATTTGTCATTCAGATTATCTTGTAGAGAATAAAAAGATTTTGAGCAAAGGTACTCTCTAACAGCTTTTTTAAAAGCACCGAAATTATCAACTTTTTCTTTAAGAACATTAGGAAGTGCGCCAAATATTTTGATATTTAAAAAATCGTGTTACACTTGGGAACAAAGCTTCCGATTGAAAGGATGGTACTGCATTAATCAAATGTTAATGGACTTGATATTTCAAGCAGCATTTTGGTTACCACCTTTAGATGATTGTAGTTGGTGTTGCATTGCTCTAGATTCCGATCATATGGAAATGGCAACCGAGAAGCACAATAAGAGTTGGCGTTGCAGCTTTCAGATTAAGTTCGCGTTGTTTATTTACTACTACAACTGCTACCACCACAACCAACACCATCACAGATTATACAGAAGGCACCAACTTCGTGAATAATAGTTATTGCTGTAAGATGATAGTTGACTACACAGGCAGCCAAGTTCAAGTTTTATTATGCGAGCAGTCAAAGGTTTATCATCTAGCTCAGTATCCGTCAAATGAATGCCCTGTAACGTTAGCGAACAAGTCTCTTCTTGTTCTCGGCTCTCAAGAAATTGGTTAAAAGAGAAGGGCTGGAGAGGCAAGGGGAATGACAAAACTAATATCAGTGAAGGACTAACCATATATGTTATACTTTGTTCTTACACAGCTTTAAGAGAGTACCCCAGTATACTAATTCCAGAAACGGTATTACGTCACACATACGAGCAGTGGCTAAGGCAATAGGCTACGGATCAGGGTTGCGAAATAATTACTGATACTGAATAGATTCATACATTTTACCAGTTTTCTGTTTGGTAAATCAGACTTCTGCTTTTGCTAAATAGGCAAACTGTGACGGTTATTTCATGTTCTTTTTTTTTCCTTTCTTCTTTTTAATGTATAGAAGTTTGTTGTGAATTATTCTGGAAAAAGCAATTTGTACACAATAAGAAATGTGAAACTGGGTAGGCCAAGGAATGACACAACTCAAGTTGAATATTATATAATAGTGTTGCTATTAATAATTACAATAATGCAATTACGTATTGTGGAGACCTGTGCACAGAGCCCAGAATAATCAGATAACTTAGCGTCAATTGGCGAAACAACGGTCGTGAGAGTAAGACGTGTTTTTTGGTGTCGCTCTGCAAGTTTGCAGAAAAACGTTTTAGTTGTGAATGCATTTGTATTACACTAGTGGCATGTGCCAAAGATATAAAGCTCATCGATGCAACAATTGAAAGGACAGAATGTACGGCATTTAAAATTGTAACAGAATTTATTAATCGTTTTGCGGAATAAATTCCACAATATTTAAAGGAGAAGTATGATTTCCCAATAATTACAGCATAAAATACTTTCACTCCGATACTGCGAATACAGCCCGAGGTGTCTACGAGAATTCTACCAGAACCTCGCCAAAAGTGAGAGTAATTAAACATTCACATTCATGTCTTTTGCATATTTCCCGTAGCAAAATGATCGCCATAACGCGAGGCTTCTAGATCGTCGACTTCAGTCATCACGCATTTTGCAACTCACAATAATTTTCCGTTGCAACCCGATTAAAGGTACAGCTGTTTTTCAATTGGAGCCGTAAACAACCTATCTCGTTGACCTCTTATTGACATAACTGACCCTGGTGTAGATAGTATCTCCAAAGAACAAGTGTTTGAAGACAGGCTATCTTCATTGATGCACTCAAAGGTAGTACAATATTGTAGGGATTTGAATTTCTTTCCGACAGGATTTAACTAAATTGGAGCGCTGCTTAACGTGTTACTTAAATGTGTCAACAAGGGCATTAGAAAAGATTTATGAGAAAAATGGTATAAGACAGGATTTGCGAAATTTTCTTAGCGATATTATCAACCCCTAGTACATCTCAATGCAGTGTTTAATCCTTTCACCCACAGTTTGAAGTCCTGAACAGAATCACTGAATATAAATGGCATTTTAACGAATTCTGATTCCCTTTGTGACAGTAACAAGGAATTTGCCTGGTCATTGTGACGATAACCGCGCCCAGAAAATGCTCCAACTGGCTTCTCAGGTAATCGATAAACGTCACTCATAATATTTTACAGTTGAGACTTTAATAACGTTAGTTAAAATAACATTAATGGCCTTATGTAAACCGAGATAACTACTAGTTCGATGCGCAAATTGTTTCCGCATAGTTAGCATTTTGCACGTTTTAAAAATTGCTTATTTCCGTGCATTCCTTTATAGAGGTATAATCAACAAAATAATTATAATAGTCCTCATGCTTGTGCAAAAGAGTTCTGCCTTTCTTTTCATCTCTATTAATAACTCAAATACAATATCAAAAAGTGGCTTATCTTTCGATAAAAATTTCGCTGCTGAAACCCCCTGTGAGGTGGAGCGTTTGAAAACCGCTGACATGAAGTTAACAATTTCACCACAGATAAGATGTGCTTCATCAACTCTGAAAGTACTATTTCGATGGCCAGAATGTATCATGGCAACTTTGTCATAAGTTCTGTGCCGAAAAAAAAAAGAAGTTCTCTGTTTGAGAATGAAATAACTGGCTAATCCTAGTCACTTTGTTGCTAAGGCTTACTATTCACCAGTCATGGAGCAGTGGAGTAGAGCGTGACGGCTCTGGTTCAAAGGCACGGAATATTCCCGCGTTTGATCCTATCCAGTCCGTGGGGCTTTCCAGCTCAGACGATCTTCCAGCATTCACTTTACTGGACTCCTAATACGAGATCGGGATAACACAACAGATCTTCCAGTCGAGGTAGTGCGGGGGCCGTTTCCAACCACCTCGGGCGCCACTATTCCACAGTTCAGGTACTATTGTATAACTAGTTAATATAAAAGTTGAATGGACTACAGCACAGTTGCAAGAACCAATAGGCAGCTGTCCAATTTAATGAAACATTAAATGCAAATAAATGTAAACACAAATGCAATGTTATAGAAAAGTTTTTTTTTTTTTTTTTTTTTAAATTGTAATTTGGCCACATGGATCAGACCCTTTGCCTAGCTTACTTGCGCATCTCAACAGCCTTCGACCTCAAATACAGTTTACCATAGAAGTGGAGAAGGATGGAAGTCTTCCATTCCTGGACATTCTGGTTTCAAAAAACAGCAACGGTACCCTGGGGCATGCTGTATATCGCAAACCTACACACTCCGATCTCTGACTGAACGCTCATAGTTTCCATCATAAGTCTCAACGACTGGGAGTTCTCAATACACTGGCCCACAGAGCTTTGTCTCTGATCCCAGCCACTTAAAACAAGAATTACAACACCGGAGACTCACTTTCCGTCAAAACGGCTACTCCGAATATGACGTTGAAGCCCCGATCACCAAAGTTAGGAAAGGGAAACCTGGAATAAAACAAGCGTCGGATAAGCCTACCGCTAGAGCCTGCATCCCATTTACTGGCAAAAACTATATCCGGCAGAATCAGCAGAATTCTCGCCAAATACATCAGGGCCATCCACAAGCCACCTCAAATGATTAAACATCTGTTGAGACCAATGAAAGGCAAACTGGACTTCCAAGTTCCGGGAGTGTACCGCATTCCCTGTGAATGCGGGACACCGTATATAGGACAAACCGGAAGGAACATCACTACTAGAATAATCGAACATGAACGCAGCATTCGTTTAATGCAACCTGAAAAGTTTGGGCTGGCAGAGCATTGTTTTGATAACGACCATAAAGCCAATTTTCGGGAGATGACCATCTTGGCAAAATGCAAGTTACTGGGAGCGAAGAATTAAGGAAGCTTTAGCGATTTCCTCTGAAGGGAGCACACTTAATCGTGATGATGGATTTCAGTTCAGCTCCTCTAGGAAACCGGCCATAAAAATGGAAATCCACTGAATTAAGAAGCAAAGCTCAATACAGCTTGATAATCAAGTTAAGTTTTCTATACTCACGCCATCTCCTGACCTGGCATTTAATTTACTGAAAACAGTCTTTTGTTCAGTAATGCGAATTTTGATAGCGTTTTGTCTTTGTTTATACTTGTGTTGTACCCAGTATTTCATTTGTGGTTATAGCATTTTATAAATATCCTGATGCTGGGAGAGATGTACACTCCCGAAACGTTGATATCTAATCATCTTTTCACCTGGCTGGCTGCCCGAGAAGAAAGTGAGCGCATTCGTCGCCAGGAAAGCTTCAGGTCTTATGGTTTTTGTTTTCACCGGTTCAAAGTTCAAAGCTTTATGAAAAGAATTTGTACATTAACTTTAGTGCAGGGTGCTCCGTACAGCTACAAATGCTCCATAGTTCGTCAGAAACCAACAACTTCATCACGAGTTTGGTCTTCTACCTGTTCACCAGTACATCCGCCGGCTGGCACGTCCTTTCTTTTGCCATCTCCAGGAGGTCCCTGGAGATGTTACCTACAATCTCGGCACTCGCACTCGCTAACCAACTCGCCTCAAGCGCAGACTACCACAAGATCTTCTCCTGAGTGACCTCTCCAGTACAGACGACCCAGACGAGTAATACCTATCAAACTTAAAGTCCTCAATTTGTGTTACTGTGATCCTGCCATATTTACATAGAGGAGTCGTTCACGGCTACCTCAATTGTTTATGTGTACTGTTACTAAGTTTCTCAATAACAAAGATCTGTAAAGCAGACTTGCTGATCGAAGGCTAATAAAATAAAAAAATAAAAAATAAAAATAAATTGCTTAGCCAGAGGAACAGATTACCCTGGACCGATTTCTGTTGCAATGAAAATGTATGTGCATCAAATTCTCACACTTTTCAAATTTCACTTCTGCCACTGATGACTTAACGTGTAAATCTAAAAACAGATTGTAGTCAGAAATTGACAACAATAGCTACAAATGAAATACTATTCGATACAACTAGACCATAAAAAACAAGTTCTTGCCTGTGGTGTAGCAATTAATAATTTACTTTATTTCTATGGAAAGGTATATGTAGTTATAAATCTAGACTCCTTAAATTTAAACAGTGAATTACATCTATTACGCCCATCGCATAAACCTTTACCGCATGTCTCTCCAAATAACACACAGCGCCGTCTAGTGTTCGCCACACATACTTTGGAATACATTGTACTAAATGTATGCGTTTCCAGCACATGTCAGCTCAAAATTACTAATTGCAGGACTTCCTTTCAATAAGTAGAAACAGAAACAAAATAACACCTTTAAAGATTGGGTATCTATAGGAGATAACCACAGTTGTTTTTGAAGTGTATTTCAGGATGTACAAGTTGTAAGAGGTGTACAAGAATCATCAGTAACAGGTCAACATTGAGCTTTAAGGATGCGTGTGACCAATTCACATTATTTTTCTAGCCATAAACCCACCACAATAAAAAGTCGCAACAAGACACAATTACATCCGCAAAAGAAAATTTGCAGCTTCATCAAGCTCCAGTAACCCTGCAGATCTTGTATACCGGAGGCGCGACAGCAGGAAATAACATCCTGCCCAAACACGCTCTGTTACATTTCAAACCAGAACTTGAAATTTTGTCTCGTGCTTCACTTTGTCAAAAGGAGTACTTGCTAATGAATAGCTTCCCCCCATGAAAACGGGAAACACGGTGCAGCAATTTATCTGACCGGTACAGTATCCATTTTATTTATTTATTTTTGTAATTTACGTCCTGCACCGTTAAGGCATATCGGACGATGAATGAAATGGATGAAGTGATACTCAAATGAATCCGGGGTCCATGGAGCTTAGAGTTACCCGACATTCGTCTATCAGGATAAGAGAAAACCCCGGAAAAGCCTTATCCAGTTAACTCACCCTAACCGAGATTCGAACTCGGAGCCTCTTGAACGTGAGGTAGACACGCTATCATCTACGCTACCGAGGCGGGCATCCATTCTTACTTTTCCTACCATGTACAAGGAAGGTATTGCTTCCACCCAAAAATTCGATGTTGAGACATCAAAAATACATGTTTGGAGGACCCCTTATTAAAAATCGGCTTCTTAGACAACGTCTACTGTGTGAACATTACTCAAAAACGATAAGTTCGATACATACCAAACTTATAAATTAAGTTCAGAGTCTTCTAGCCAATGAGTAGGAAGAGTGGGTGAGAGGGACTTAAGGGCCCTCGGCAACTAGGTCATGGCCAAATCTTTCAAACATGCCACACGATTTTCAAGAAAGTCCCCTCCTTAAATGACCCTTTAAATAAAAAACCTTCAGTTTTTTTTCTTCTCAAAAGTGGATGTAATAATTGTATTCAAATACCAAATATTTAAGCTATTTATACGACAAATAAAACGTATAACTTGAATCCTGTGGGAGAAGTTTGTGAAACCTCTTAAGGAGTGGAAATAATCATTTCCTCCGCACTAGCCGTGTGTAGGCTAAGGTTTAAATGAGCAGAGCCAACTGAAAAATTCAATGCCATAGCCGGGATTTGAACCACGGATCTCCCGCTCTCCGTGCGGTTGCTCTAAACCACTGAGCTACTATGACCAAGATGCCGATATGACATTAAATTCTCCAATTGACTCGTATGTTTCCCGGTAGACCACTAGGGGTTCTCATATGCTATGAGACGCACCTTTTTGTGGAGACTAACTATGCTGTAAGTACTTAAGTCCCAGGCTTCATAGTTAAACCACTATGTTATTCAGGTAAATTGATGGAAATAATCATTTCATCCACACTAACCGTGTGTAGCCTAAGGTTTAAATGAGTAGAGCCAGACTGAAAAATTCATAAAATAGAAATTCAATAAATAAGAATACTCTTAAGGAGTTTCGTACAAAGCATAAACGATAAGAGCTTGGCAAAATTTATTACTCAACAATTTTAGTCCTCTATACAACACAGATTTATTGAAAATATGATCAGCAATATGCATCAACCATTTTTTAGATTATTTGCTGTTATTGGTTTGAAAACATTATTTTTAAAGTGATCTCGACATTCCTCGTGGTCTCGGAAGCTCGTTTCCTTCCTCTTTGCTTTCTTATTCCTTCTAGGTTTTTTTTTTTTTTTTTTTTTTTTTAATTTACGTCCTCCAACGTTGTCATATCGGACGATGGATGAAATGATGCTCAAATGAGTACGGGGTCCTGGTGCTTAGTTACTCGACTTTCGTGTTACAGGATAAGGGAAAACCCCGAAAAAACTTATCCAGGTAACTCATCCTGACCGAGATTCGAACTCGGGACCTCTTGAACGTGAGGCAGACATGCTACCACCACGCTACCGAGGCGGGCAATATTCCTTCTAGTTTAAGCTTATTTTCCACCGCTGAGATAAAAATCCGACTGAGCCATTTTAATGACTGTGGAAACGTAGAGTCAGATTGAAAAATTCAATGCCATAGCCGGGATTTGAACCACGGATCTTCTGGTTTCCGTCCAGCCGCACTACCATTGTGCTACTATGGCCAACGTGCCGATATGACATTAAATTCTCCAACTGACTCGTATTTTCCCGGTAAACCACTTAGGAGTTCTCATAAACACATGAGACAACTACCTTAATGGCGACTTACTACATGTAAGTACTTTAAGGCCCGGGCTTTATAGTTAACCACTATTAGGTTAATTAATGGAAATTAATTATTCTTTCACACTGGCCGTGTGTAGGCTAAATTGTGGAAACGTAGAGTCAGATTGAAAAATTCAATGCCATAGCCGGGATTTGAACCACGGATCTTCTGGTTTCCTGTCCAGCCGCACTACCATTGTGCTACTATGGCCAACGTGCCGATATGACATTAAATTCTCCAACTGACTCGTATTTTCCCGGTAAACCACTTAGGAGTTCTCATAAACACATGAGACAACTACCTTAATGGCGACTTACTACATGTAAGTACTTTAAGGCCCGGGCTTTATAGTTAACCACTATTAGGTTAATTAATGGAAATTAATTATTCTTTCACACTGGCCGTGTGTAGGCTAAATTGTGGAAACGTAGAGTCAGATTGAAAAATTCAATGCCATAGCCGGGATTTGAACCACGGATCTTCTGGTTTCCGTCCAGCCGCACTACCATTGTGCTACTATGGCCAACGTGCCGATATGACATTAAATTCTCCAACTGACTCGTATTTTCCGGTAAACCACTTAGGAGTTCTCATAAACACATGAGACAACTACCTTAATGGCGACTTACTACATGTAAGTACTTTAAGGCCCGGGCTTTATAGTTAACCACTATTAGGTTAATTAATGGAAATTAATTATTCTTTCACACTGGCCGTGTGTAGGCTAAATTGTGGAAACGTAGAGTCAGATTGAAAAATTCAATGCCATAGCCGGGATTTGAACCACGGATCTTCTGGTTTCCGTCCAGCCGCACTACCATTGTGCTACTATGGCCAACGTGCCGATATGACATTAAATTCTCCAACTGACTCGTATTTTCCCGGTAAACCACTTAGGAGTTCTCATAAACACATGAGACAACTACCTTAATGGCGACTTACTACATGTAAGTACTTTAAGGCCCGGGCTTTATAGTTAACCACTATTAGGTTAATTAATGGAAATTAATTATTCTTTCACACTGGCCGTGTGTAGGCTATGGCATTGAATTTTTCAATCTGACTCTACGTTTCCACAATTTAGCC